>CM055265.1:218794616-219394616 GCA_029237695.1 Conchocele bisecta
ATTTTTCACGGTCTTACATACCGGCTTCGTGCGATAGGAGAATTAACTAGCTAGGTTAAATTAACCGCATCATTGCCTCCTTCATTTAATGCACATATTTCGACATATTTCGACTGTATGGCAGATATTAATAAATTCGGAAACTTCATGTGACATATTCGTCTGGACAATATTTTATTAATTTTGTTCGAGTTTTTGTAACATGTGACACATTCGTTTTTGTTGCAAGGGGTAATGATGCCAAACGTAAACGTCACACATTTGTGTGATGTATTCGTACGTATTCTTCACCATGTGTGACGCATTCGCACGATTATATCACACGTGTGATATATTCGTTTCTGTGACATATAAGGTTCAACAATGCTATACCACACATTCAAAAGGAGTTTCCGTTATATGTTCTAGTGTAATTAAATTAAATAAAATAAATTATCAAACCAACGATTTCAAAGCATGCTTATTTAAGGAACAGTCCATGGTTTTATTACTTATATTTACTGTTCGTTTTCTGACAGTTTGAAAAATGAAAATAACCAAAATATGACGTTAAAATTAATAATCATCTTGTTTTACGTTGTTTGTTTCGCAATTCATGGATAAACTGGGCCGTTGCCGGTCAATAGCGTCAATAGATGAACGTTATGCATTTTAATGATGTCAAACAAATTATTAACCAATCAACAACGCCGCACGACGTGACATGGGGCTAATGTAATGTAATGGGATATAGACGCGATGCGTTGAATGGGCGTTTCCATTATGCATTCGAGTTATTTTCAGGCGACATACTTGTACATTTGAGTTTAGGCATACAATACAAATTTACAGTTAAAGTACATTTTCATAATCTGTTTCATCACTTTCTAGACATATCTGAGACCCAGTGTCTTTGAGGTACAGTGATCTCGAATTGTTATATTGAATTATAACTGTGTGTCACACCTACGATGTGCAAGTGGCATACATGTATCGCTAACACTATCTGGTGATCTTAACCATCCGCTATGACATTTAAACCGAGCGTTTAAGATGAAGAAACGATATCATCAACATCTTCCTGTTTGTCGCAATGATCCACCGGGGCCGGGCTTGTAATTAATAAGTAGCCACCACCTCTCGAAACCGGTATCCACACCTATGGAGGGGTGGGCGGGGCAATCTCTTTATCACACTGAAGCACATGTCTTTGATGTATATGTCCTCTACAGAACGGATCACAACATTCTTTTATTTAAAGTAAGGTTACACAAGAGCAATAACATGCCTGGATTTGATCAGCTACGTACATGGGTAGATATGGTCAACACTGTAAATAGTAATCCTTCAATCCGGAACACTATAGGGCCAACATTTACAAACACGTACATGGGTTTACATGGCCAACACTGTAAATAATAACCCTTCAATCCGGAACACTGTAAGGCCACATTTACAAACACGGTAGATCCAGATGACACCAAGAGGTCTCCACGGGATCTGCAATTTGTCAGAAATTTTCAGGTAGTTTAACAGTATCCCTTATTTGATCAATGGAACGGCCCATAAATGAGCATGGAACTATCAATGTCAGATATTCAAGGGTGAAAGAGTTAATCAGTGGATTGTATGGGAAATGTGAAAATATATGTGGCTGTGACTGGAGAAATGGATTTTATTGCATTTGTGACCAGTGTAGCTCCTGATAACGTGGCTCACTCCTGTGAATTGATAATGATCTATATTGATGGTTAGAAGCATGATGGGTGTTTCATTGATGGAATGGCGAACAGTGCATATCCTGATCAGACTGTGCGAATACACTCGCAAAACCCATAATCCCCATTTCTCCAGACACAGTCAGATAACATGAACTTGTACCGATGACTGTTGACAGAGCATATGCGTACTTCGCCGTACATGTACCTGCCGCCAACCTGACAAGCTAAACGTCACATATGACCACACATATGAGACATGCCATTTGATTGGGTACCTTCGGACATCTGCGTAATTTCATTAAATACGTTTACAAAATTTACAATATTCTTTATAAATAAAGTTGACAACATTTTCAGAGTAAATAATTCCGCATGTACTCTGTCAATTTTGTAAATATTGTAAATTTTGTAACCGTATTTCATGAAATTACGCAGATTTCCGAAAGTACAATATCACATGGCGTGCCTCATATGTGGATGTTATTGGGAACTGCGAGCTTGTGACCACTGTAGCTGCTATTCAAATATCAGACTCTGGTAGCTTGATAACGACCTATATTGTTTGTTAGAAATATGACGTGTTCCTTTGATGGAATGGCGATACTGTAGATCCTCTTTGCGGAACATAAGCCCCATTTCTCCGGTCACAGCCACATATAGGATAAACACGCGCATGTAAAGCCCAAACATGCATGTACACATTATGTGGATGAAAGCATCAACTACCCTGTTCTATGTTCTGTTCATTGGCCAGTTTGATCACCTTACCTTTATTCTCCCTTAAACCGTCAGATGAAACTAGCGTAAGTGGAAATGGCATTATTATATAGAATGCCGGCTGACAAAAAATACCATACACGAGTTGTAACAGACGTAGATCCTGATCACGTTTATATTCTGTATTGGAAATAAATTCTAGCCAGTTTGTCGATGGCATTAACATCACTTAATGACTGACCGGCGAGCGGAAAAAGCTCTCAGGATGATTTGACTGATCCACGGCTACACTGGTCGCATACGTCGAATGACATACATGGCGGTGACTAGAGAAATGGGGCTTATGAGTATTGCGACCAGTGTAGATCCAGATCAGCCTGTGCATCCGCACAGTCTGATTAGGATCTGCACTGGTCGTCACTCCTTCAATGAAATACTACACCCGGCATGTTTCTAGGAAGCAATATTGAACGTTATCACACTACAGGAGTGTTATAACATCAGGAGCTACACTGTTAACACATCGCATGTGCCCCATTCTCCAGTCACAGCCACACAAGACAAGCACCAAATACGCCTAATAAAAGATGTTATGTGTCGTTCAGAGTTGGCAAGACAAATGCGTAACAAAACATGGGGACCGATCTCGAATATGTGCGCATGCGACTTGACAGAAATAAAGCATTAGAAAAAAAGCCAGAATCGTACATGTATCCATACAGTACCCATGTGCAGGGTTGAACACGCATTACCAGTTTTCATAGAAATGTCACCGCATCTGTTTATTACACTGGCCACTTAAATGTCTGTTTCGATGGGAAAAATATTGACGATACGACCAAGAAATACACATTACTGAACATATTTACCATGACAATTTCTCTCGGGTGTATTAATCTTAAACGAAGTGTTTTTGAAATGGTTCGATACATATTTCCACTGCAAAGATGGGATATACACGTTGCATCCTCAGTTACCCGGATGTCGAATTCCCCGGGGAGGCGGAAATTACAGAGATGAGCCGGCGATAATTTGGAACAGTTTTACGGCTCTTATCCCGCCATCATCTAATACCGATCATTAACGTTATAGAGATAAGTGATTCCTTAATTCTGCAATTCACACCATTGGTGACCAGATGGTTTATAAGGGCCAGTACTGTCTTTTCGGGTACATTCACCCAGTGTCCCACACGGATTGACATCAGCCGACATCGCCAGGACAGTACAGGATATCGGACTTCATTGCGGATACAGGATCATCACATCACTACAAGGTAACATTTCAACTATCACTGTTATCTTCCTTTCCATGTCTATCGATGGTGGCGTCAGTCAATAACATTTCTATAGAAACGACTCTATTTATCAAGTATTGTTTTAAAGTGCTAGGAATTAGACATGAACCCTTTACAATGTTTGGACATGCTGAAGTGGTTCATTGGCGGTTGTTTCCAAATGTATATAACCCTATAAGTGGTCAATGATACACGTTACAAGTCAATTGGTTATGGGTTGAATAGGTGCTATGAATATTTCATTACTACATACATATTACTTTTCAGACAAATATTATAAGTACACGTCGTTTAAATTGCATAAGCCGAATGTTATTTGTGGGAATATCCATAATGGATAATATGTAGTTATATGCCATAGGTCATAGATGTGACATTGTAAATTGGATTACTCATATTTAGTCGTTTAACAGCAGTTTTGTTTGAATTATTGTGACTGTTAATCGACCGTATATCTTACAATGATCTTGAAACATAGTCGTCATATCGTGTTCATAATTGTCCGTCCACCTGTTGTTAATGCTGGTGCTCTCCTGTGTCATACTATTATTATTGCAGGTAGTGTCAGGAACCAGGGACCAGAACTCACGATGCCTCCCCACGACATTCTACCGTACAGTATCGAGCAACTCCTGCAGGGAACGAGCCCGGCCACAGACAGTGACGTCAACAACAATCCACAACCGGATACGTACAACCAGAGTTACACCTACGGTGACGACCAATCAGATGGCAGCAAATTCGTCAACTCGCCGTACGCCCGGAAGTACGAGAGACGAAATAAATCGCAACTTCCGGACGACGTGCGTCTGCGCGTGAACAGCCGAGAGCGGGAGAGAATGCACGATCTGACGGCGGCACTGGACGATCTGCGTCACGTGATGCCGCCCTCACTCGGCACCGACGGGAAGAAACTGTCAAAAATGTCCACCCTGATGATGGCGAGAAACTACATCGTCCTGCTCAGTAAGTCTCTGGATGAAATGAGACACCTCGCCGTGGAACTCTCGACAAAACACACCGGATATTCCAACATTCAACACACTACGGCTTATATCAATACTCACGGTATTACGCCAGTGCCAGTTGGACATGGTTATGCGCATGTGCCAGATATAAACGCCCGGATTGCAAGTGATTTGCAGAAGCACATTGCATCCTGCGCGCCAGTTCAGTCTACCACAGCCCAGGGAATATCGCCCGTGGCACACTGCCCCAGTGTAGACAATGGATCCGCCATCAACATCAAGATTCCGTGTCCCTGCAACTTATGTCACTGACGTCGCTACCGAAACAATGTTGCTGCTGCTGGCATGAAAGCAGATTTGACATCTTGAGAAAAGCCATGTGATTTTGAATCTAGGAACGCTCTATATTCTTCCTATCGTTCTATTTTATTTTCTGTTCACGTGCTTTAAATGTCGTCCTTATCTTCTACCTTCGCATTTGTGTGAAAACATTTCGGTTATATTTGACATTCCAGAACAACATGGACTGTGATTTTCTATCTAAGAACATGTGTGATATCTCATGAAAAATATTTACAAAAATTACGATATTTTCCGCAAATGACATCAAAAGATGGGGTGTAATGTTCAGAGCAAATGCGGAATAGAATTACAGTTTCTGTAAATATTTGTTCATGAACAATCACACGTCTTTACAGTATCACTTAACCTGTCTCATATTTGTGTCGCCAGTGTACCTCCTGATTAGCGAACTTAACTAATATTGTCAACTCAATAAAAATACCGAATGAATTTCACATGCAATCAGTTTAAACATGACAAGCCTGTGTATCCACATAGTCCGACCATGGTCTACACTGTTCTCGAATATTCAATAACATCTACTAGTAAGTGTACATGTGTGAAGTTACATGTGTGAAGTATTCATGGTGCATGTGAATGTATTCCAGAAGGACGGCTTCTAACTAATCCACTGACTTATCTCCTTTTTCACCACACCATCTATTTCAATGTAACTGTTGTAGACAAACTAGTTGTTACCGTAATATTTATCTTCTGTTGATGTGTACTATTGTTTTAATAAAATGCAACACACTTGATGTACAATCGTTTGTTACTTGTTTGTAAGCCATACACATTTACTTGCGCGTCAGATAGGAGTAACCCTGCGACTGTTGCGAACCAAGAAGCCACATATCAGCATGTGTCCCCGCACAATCTGGTCAGGGTACCAGGGCATGCACGGCGACACCTTGAAATGGGCCCGGCTATGGAATTACCTCCCTTATCACGTATGTAAGTGCCGTGAGCATTTGTCATTTTCAACACATATTGGATATTATGCATAAATGGGTGCTCGCAGTGACACAGTGTAATAAAACTCATAATACACTAGTGTAATAAGTATGCAAATTAGCTCGTTACAGAAAGCATGTGTTGTGACCAGTACAACTTCAATGTATGACGGTGTGCTTATGCAATAACTATAATCTAACATTTGTCATGATTTAATATGGTATTTATTAAACTAGATGACTGATTTCATAAGAAACTCGGCATTTCCGAGTTTGTTATGAAATCAGTAAACTCGTTTAATAGATAACATATTAATTCATCACTCGTGTAAGATCGTATATATGTCTCATGTTTGAAATCAATCTAGGAGAAAATGCGACTATGCGATAAGGAAGGGAATTCAATTCCAGATTAGAACTTAGAAGCGCACATGGAAACAACAATATGAGAGGTCGGCTTATAAAAAGGTTCATATTACATGCGTCCCCAACGTAAAACCGGACCGGTCCTGATCAGACTGCCCGACGGTTGCGAGGACCAGTCTGAATTCACAATGTTGGCTGATGGTATCTGGCATCATGGGACAGTTGAAAATGGGTATAATTTTGACATTTCTGCTGCGCCCGTTGTGAAACTATGCAAATCCGTGTCCCCCTCAATAATTGAACTCCTACTATACTGAATTAAATAGTGTCGTCTGCTGTTTATTGTTTACATTTGCCATCAGTAACATGCTTTGTCAACACTTTATAATCAATTCCAATGAAAATGATTCTAAAGTTTCCTTAAACCATGTGTTTATTGATAAAGAAGACAACATATCAAACAACAGCAGACGAAAATTTACAAATATTCATAATACTGGTACTCACAATAGTTCCAACTACAACCCGTGCAGTCAACCGTGCCTATTTCGCATGTAAATGCACTATATAGAGCAACAGTGATTTGTTTCATTTTTCTTTTTAACAAATTTACTGAACATCTACGGCAGCTTAAAAGGCACATGCGTACACTGTTTTTCCATCTCGTTCCCGCAACTTCTAGTTTCCACGAGATAGTGTTTCATTCGAACGAGTTACCTATCTTGTTCCCAAAACATCGCAACTCGTTCCCATACCATAACATCTCGCTCCCACGAGATAACATATTATTCCAGCTACCGATCACGTTCCCGCGACACAGTCAGCCAATCGAAAGAGAGAAGCATTTTCAGTCAAGAATATGGAGGAATATCTGATATTCTGTCATCTGATTAAATGTATATCGTTCGAGCGATATGTTATCTCACACCAGCGAGATGCTATGCCGTTGGAACGAGACAGCTAACTCGTGGCAACGAGATATCAAGCTGTACGGAAATAACTGAGCTATTCATCTTCCCCAGTAGGTTGCTAACTTGACACGTTCGTAAAATGTATTTTACAGATAGTAATTCGTGGTGGTATCCTGCTATTTTCATATGCAAATGAGGTATCATATTGTTTAATAATTTATATTAATTAAATGCGCCTTAAGAAGAAAAAAAAATATTTTTGACAGATTAGAAACTATGATCATTGCACATTAAAAATAAATAAAGAGAATAAATAGTAATGTCCGTTAAAATTTTAATGCAACACGGTTATCGACCCTGATATCAGTGTGAAATTTTACGTCTGATATAAAATGTATAATAATGTCAATCAATACGTGGGGCAATAGTCAATGAATGTTCATTTTACCAGAAAATGTCTCAGATGATGTCTCTGATATAAAGAACAGTTTGTGCCTACTTAGAGGGTATGTACCTTTAAACTAGTATTGTGTTTTATTTCAAGCCCCATTGCTCCAGCCACAGTAATCGATATACCAAATGTTGTTTTTCGTTTCCTGCACAGTAAATAACATGTGTGGCTATGACTGGAGAAATGAAGCTTATGGCATGTGTGGCTAGTGTAACTCCTGGACAAACAGCACGCACATGTAGCCTGATAGCGATAGCGATAGCGATAGCGATAGCCTGACAGTTGTTTCATTAATGGAATGACGAACAGTGTTGACCCTGGTCTGAATGTGCGGATGCACAAGCTGATCTGGATCTGCATTGATGGGAAATCACAAAAGCCCCATTTCTCCAGTCACAGAGACATATCAGTTTGTTTAAGCAACACAATCACACATTTTATCTTGATAGAGAAACATCACCGTTGTCCGTCTCCTTCTTCCAGCAACCAGCCACACATGATCGCTACAAGTAACGGATATAACTGGCTAAATGAACCGATATGTCTACACATACAAGTTGTATAATTTATGTAACCAGAATATTCCAGTTGTACACAATTTAAAGGCCACCTCCATAAGTCACAGCTACATACTATATCAATTAATCGCACCATTTCATTTGATTTCACAATTGAAAATAGAAAAGTTCTTGACTATAGTCAAGAACTTTTCTATTTTCAATTGTGAAATGATCATGCTATACCACATATTCAAAAGGAGTTTCCGTTATATACGCTAGTGTAGTCATATTAAATACATTTTTTTTATCAAACCAACGATTTCAATGCATGCATATTTAAGGAACAGTCCATGGTTTTATTACTTATATTTACACTTAATTTTCTGACAGTTTGAAAAATGAAAGTAAACAAAATATGGCGTTAAAATTAATAATCATACTGTTTTACGTCATTTGTTTCGCAATTCATGGATAAACTGCGGCGTTGCCGGTCAATAGCGCCAATAGTTGAACATCATGCATTTTAATGATGTCAAACAAATTATTAACCAATCAACAACGCCACACGACGTTACATGGTGCTAATGTAATGTAATGTGATATAGACGCGATGCGTTGCATGGGCGTTTCCATTATGCATTTGAATTATTTTCAGGCGACATACTTGTACATTTGAGTTTAGGAATACAATACAAATTTACAGTTAAACTGTGTTGTCGTAATCTGTTTCATAATTGTCTAGACATATCTGAGACTCATTGTCTTTGAGGTACAGTGCTATCGAATTGATATTGAATTATAACTGTGTCTCACACCTACGATGTGCAAGTGGAATACATGTATCGCTAACACTATCTGGTGATCTTAACCATCCGCTATCACATTTAAGTCGCAATGATCCACCGGGCCGGGCCTGTAATTAATAAGTTGCCACCACCTCCCGACACCGGTATCCACACCTATGTAGGGGTGGGTGGGGCAATCTCTTTATCGCACTGAAGCACATGTCTTTGATGTACATGCATATGTCCTCTACAGAACGGATCACAACATTCTTTTATTTAAAGTAAGGTTACACAAGAGCAATAACATGCCTGGATTTGATCAGCTACGTACATGGGTAGATATGGTCAACACTGTAAATAGTAATCCTTCAATCCGGAACACTATAGGGCCAACATTTACAAACACGTACATGGGTATACATGGCCAACACTGTAAATAATAACCCTTCAATCCGGAACACTATAAGGCCAACATTTACAAACACTGTAGATACAGATGACACCAAGCCGTCTCCACGGGATCTGCACCTTTTGTCAGAAATGTTCAGGTATTTTAACAGTATCCCTTATCTGATCAATGGAACGGCCCACAAATGAGCCTGGAACTATCAATGAATGGGAAAAGTGCATATCCTGATCAGACTGTGCGAATACACTCGCAAAATCCATAAGCCCCATTTCTCCAGACACAGTCAGATATCATGAACTGGTACCGATGACTGTTGACAGAGCATATACGTATTCCGCCGTACATGTACCTGCCGTCAGCCTGACAAGCTAAACGTCCTATATGACCACACATGTGAGAAACGCCATTTGATTGGGTACCTTCGGACATCTGCGTAAGTTCATTAAATACGTTTACAAAATTTACAATATACTTCATAAATAAAGCTAAAAGTTGACAGAATTTTCAGAGTATATAATTCCGCATGTACTCTGACGGTTTTGTCAACTTTTGATGCCATATACGGAAAATATTGTAAATTTTGTAAACGTATTTCATGAAATTGCGCAGATTTCCGAAAGTACAATATCACATGGCGTGCCTCATATGTGGATGTTATTGGGAACTGCGAGCTTGTGATCACTGTAGCTGCTATTCAAATATCAGACTCTGGTAGCTTGATAACGACCTATATTGCTTGTTTGAAATATGACTTGTTCCTTTGATGGAATGGCGATACTGCAGATCATGATCAGACTTTGTGGAACATAAGCCCCATTTCTCCGTCACAGCCACATATAGGATAAACACGCGCATATAAAGCCCAAACATGCAGGTACACATTCTGTGGATGAAATGCCCTGTTCTATGTTCTGTTCATTGGTCAGTTTGATCATATTACCTTTATTCTCCCTTAGACCGTCAGATGAAACTAGCGTAAGTGGAAATGGCATTATTAGATAGGCCGCCGGCTGACAAAAAATACCATACACCTGTTATAACAGACGTAGATCCAGATTACGTTTATATTCTGCATTGGAAATAAATTCTGGCCAGTTTACCGATGGCATTAACATCACTTAATGACTGAGAGGCGAGCCGAGTAAGATCTCAGGATGATTTGACTGATCCACGGCTACACTGGTCGCATACGTCGAATGGAATACATGGCGGTGACTGGGGCTTATGAGTTTTGCGATCAGTGTAGATCCAGATCAGCCTGCGCACAGTCTGATCCGGATCTGCACTGTTCGTCACTCCTGCAATGAAACACTACACTCGACATGTTTCTAACAAGCAATATATTGTAATGGAACCATCAGTTCCATTTCAGTAGATTCGGCCATCATGGTCAGACACAGATATTCACTATTTACACAACAGGCTCCAGCATGTCAAATATTCATATATCCTTTATTATTAGTACACGGCAGTGTTGTAAAGGATCATAGTTGTAGTGTGCCATCCCGGAGACTGTATGAACCAGTGGACGGCCGCATATTATTATGAGTGTTGCCGACTATTGGTCATCACGAGTACTGGTACTGTATATCAAAATGACACCAGCCATTTCGACATTGAAGCAGATATCTTTCTTGTGTCTGACAATGACTGCCTTAATCTTATATCATATTGTTGTTTATTCATTTCTGATGTTGAAAAGTAATGGCTTGCACGCTATTTGTTCATATTGGGTGTACTAGAGACGAGTTTGGGGAGCTGGGTGTTATGATTTTCCACAGAATTCACTGCGTATTTTCGTACATATTTTCGTGCGAGCAGCCTATTGTAAGGGGTTTCAACCAATAATTTATGTATCACTACAATAGTCTGATCCATAGCGATCGGCCACATTAGCGCCCGCACCGATTATCTGGTCAGTAGTCTAGGGGACATGTTTATTTGTGTGATTTTGATGGCTGTATTTTGTTTCTTTCTGTGACCTATTGTCGACTCAGATAACCAGTTAGTTCCCGTCACGCTGAATAACTTAGTATTCTGTCACATAGTAGTATTAGTTAAGTTCATTTTAGCCATCCTGACACGAGGCTAGCTCTTGCATTAATAAATAAGTATGAGTTCAGACGCTTGTTGTTGCTAACTTGAAATCCAGATAGACAGTAATAACACTACCGTGCTGCCAACCAGGGCCGGGGTGTTGGTTACAATATTGAACGTTATCACACTACAGGAGTGTTATAACATCAGGAGCTACACTGTTAACACATCGCATGTGCCCCATTCTCCAGTCACAGCCACACATGACAAGCACCAAAATTGAATACGCCTGATAAAAGATGGTATGTGTCGTTCAGAGTTGGCAAGAGAAAACGACCGAGAAATACACATTACTGAACATATTTACCATGACAATTTATCTCGGGTGTTATAATCTGATACGAAGTGTTTTTGAAATGGTTCAATAAATATTTCCACTGCAAAGATCCCATCATAGACACATTGCATCCTCAGTTACCCGGATGTCGAATTCCCCGGGGAGGCGGCAATTACAGAGATGAGCCGGCGATAATTTGGAACAGTTTTACGGCTCTTATCCCGCCATCAGCTAATACCGATCATTAAAGTTATAGAGATAAGTGATTCCTTAATTCAGCAATTCACACCACTGGTGACCAGATGGTTTATAAGGGCCAGTACTGTCTTGTCGGGTACATTCATCCAGTGTCCTACCCGGATTGACATCAGCCGTCGTCGCCAGTACAGGATATCGGACTTCATTGCGGATACAGGATCATCACATCACTACAAGGTAACCTTTCAACTATCACTGTTATCTTCCTTTCCATGTCTATCGATGATGGTGTCAGTCACTAACAATTCCTGACTGCTATACTCTATAGAAACTCTATTTGTCAGTTAATGTTTTAAAGTGCTAGACATTAGACATGAACCCTTTACAATGTTCGGACATGCTGAAATGGTTCATTGTCTGTTGTTCCCAAATGTATATAACCCTACAAGCGGTCAATGACACGCGTTACATGTCAATTGACTATGGTTTGAACAGGTGCTATGAATACGACATTACTACATACATATTACATTTCAGACAACTAGTATAAGTACACGTCGTTTAAATTGCATAAACTGACTCTTTTTTTGTGAGAATACCATAATGGATAATATGTAGTTATATGCCATAGGTCATAGATGTGACATTGTAAATTGGATTACTGCTATTTAGTCGTTTAATAGCAGTTTTGTTTGAATTGTTTTGACTGGTAATCGACCGTGTAGCTTACTGCGATCTTTAAACTGGAGAACATAGTCGTCATATCGTATTCATAATGGTCAGTCCATCTGTTGTTATTGCTGGTACTCTCCCGTTATCTTATTTATTTATTATTATTATTATTATTACAGGTCGTGCCAGGAACCAGGGACCAGAACTCACGATGCCTCCCCACGACATTCTACCGTACAGTATCGAGCAACTCCTGCAGGGAAAAAGCCCGGCTGCAGACTGTAACATCAACAACAATACACAACCGGATACATACAACCAGAGTTACACCTACAACGACGACCAATCAGATGGAGGCAAATCCGTCAACTCGCCGTACGCCCGGAAGTACGAGAGACGAAATAAATCGCAAGTTCCGGACGACGTGCGCCTGCACGTGAACAACCGAGAGCGGGAGAGAATGCACGATCTGACGGCGGCACTGGACGACCTGCGTCATGTGATGCCGCCCTCACTCGGCAACGGCGGGAAGAAACTGTCAAAAAATGCCACCCTGGTGATGGCGAGAAACTACATCGTTCTGCTCAGTAAGTCTCTGGATGAAATGAGAAACCTCGCCGTGGAACTGTCGACAAAACACACCGGATATTCCAACATTCAAGACACCATGCCTTATATCAATACTCACTGTGTTACGCCAATGCCAGTTGGACATGGGTACACGCATGTGCAAGACATTAACACCCGGATGGCGAGTGATGTACAGAAGCACATTGCCTTCTCCGTGCCAGTTCACTCTACACCGGCCCGCGGAATACCACCCGTGGCCCACTCCCCCCGTGTGGACAATGGATCCGCCCTCAACGTCAACATTCCGTGTCCGTGTAACTTCTGTCAGACGTCCCTGACGTCACTGCCAAAACGAGAATGGAAGACGCCGTGCTGACGTTGTAATGGCAAGACTTATGACCTGAGGAATTAATCCTACAACTGTACTGAAACCGTTCACAACAGATGGTGAGAATGAGTCCGAGTCCGCTGATCGACGTACCAACTGTACGTCAATATAGTCCTCGTGATATCGGCTCTCCAAGATCAAGGCGGTTTCAAATTACTTTCTTATAAATACACATGTACACTGTATGCTTACTGCTCAACCATGTCCACAATATATGTTTTTACTAGTGTGTGCAAACAGTATATATCCTGGGGCCATTTCACTAAACTTCGTATGACTAAACTGTTCGTAAGTGCAAACTTATTGGATTTACATTCATTGAGCATAGGCTGCATATGCAGCCTATGCTCAATAAATGTAAATCCATCAATTTAAATTTCCAGACGATCCTAAATTTGCACTTACGAACATTTTAGTCGTACGAAGTTGAGTGAAACGGGCCCCAGATGAGCCGGCTCATACCGAGCAGTCTCATCAGCAATTCCCTCCTCCTGTCCGCTCTCTCTCTCTCTCTCTCCTCTCTCTCTCTCTCTCTCTCTCTCTCTCTTCCGCTCTCAGTCATTGAGGAATTTAGGACTCGCAAGAAATAGATATAAAGGCCTACACATAAACATATATGTTGATCGATACATCGATATAATATACTCGACCGGCAGATATGTTTATTGTCGATCAAGACATCACTATAATATACTCGACCGGCAGATATGTTTATTGTCGATCAAGACATCACTATAATATACTCGACCGGCAGATATGTTTATTGTCGATCAAGACATCACTATAATATACTCGACCGGCAGATATGTTTATTGTCGATCAAGACATCACTATAATATACTCCACCGGCAGATATGTTTATTGTCGATCAAGACATCACTATAATATACTCGACCGGCAGATATGTTTATTGTCGATTGAGACATCACTATAATATACTCGACCGGCAGATATGTTTATTGTCGATTGAGACATCACTATAATATACTCCACCGGCAGATATGTTTATTGTCGATTGAGACATCACTATAATATACTCCACCGGCAGATTATGTTTATTGTCGATTGAGACATCACTATAATATACTCGACCGGCAGATATGTTTATTGTCGATTGAGACATCACTATAATATACTCCACCGGCAGATATGTTTATTGTCGATTGAGACATCACTATAATATACTCCACCGGCAGATATGTTTATTGTCGATTGAGACATCACTATAATATACTCCACCGGCAGATATGTTTATTGTCGATCAAGACATCACTATAATATACTCGACCGGCAGATATGATTTATTGTTTTTTGTCGATCAAGACATCACTATAATACTCGACCGGCAGATATGTTTATTGTCGATTGAGACATCATTATAATATACTCCACCGGCAGATATGTTTATTGTCGATCAAGACATCACTATAATATACTCGACCGGCAGATATGTTTATTGTCGATCGAGATATCACTATAATATACTCCACCGGCAGATATGTTTATTGTCGATCAAGACATCACTATAATATACTCCACCGGCAGATATGTTTATTGTCGATCAAGACATCAGGGGGACGTTTCACTAAACTTCGTAGGACTAAAATGTTCGTAAGTGCAAAATTATGATACTCTGTAAATTTCACATTAACAATGTTTTCTTGTAAACAATTATTGGATTTACATTTATTGAGCATAGGCTGCATGTGCAGCATATTCTCAATAAATGTAAATCCATGAATTAAACTTTCCAGTCGATCCGAGATTGGCACTTACGAACATTTTAGTCGTATGAAGTTTAGTGAAACTGGCCCCAGTATATTACGACCAACAGATATGTTGAGGCGGTAAACTACTTAACTGAACAATTTCCGACACCTCTGAATTCTGAGAAAATGTTCGTCTCACTCTCTCCGACTGTCTGTCGTATTACTGTAGATGTACATGTTGTTATTGCATTTATCTTCTGTTGACATATATATTTGTTTTAACAAAGTCACATACAATTTATATCGTCGTTAGTGCCTTGTTATGCATGGACAATTATATCGCACATTGTGTAAACAGGTTTACGTGTCCTCTGAGTTACACAATTACAAGGTATCAAGCCTTGTCACAAACAAATTAATCTTTTTATGCTAATTTCGAAACAAGTTTTCGTGTCCAATTAAGCAACCAATGCCCGCACCTTCTGAGCATTTACTCCGAACTCCTGCTCGGAATAAGGAAGTTTTAACTATGGTCAGTCTCGACCAATCACACTGTGTAGTTTTTAATTGCTTAGAAATGTTTATAAGTACCGGCCCAGATTCGGCAGCAATTCAAAGGAAGGGAGGGAATGGTTGCCTTCCTTGTAACGTTAGCTACTGTCTGTTTCACGAAAATTGCCCAAATTTTACGGCTATATAAACAGTGCAAAAACAATATTTTTGTCGATAATGTTAAATTTTATCAAAATGTAAGAATGAACCTCCTTTTATTTTGCGAAATTTATTTACTGCGAAAAAAACTATATCCCCATGTTATATCTGGGGATTTAACATGAGGACATTTTTCAAAATTCAGAAATAGTGGACCGATTTTCAAAATGCAACTTTTGTTTTCTTAGTTGGAACATTTCCAAGCTATCTAGCCAGGTTTCAGAGTCAATTTACTTTTTACTCCTCTCCCAGCTCCTCCACCTCGTTTCCCCCCATGTTAAATTCCCACAGACAAATCAATTTTTCGTAATAAAATCAATATTTAACCAAATCTCACGAAATAAAAAGAAGGTTCATTCTTAAATTTGTATAAAACTTAATATTATCCAAACAAATATTGTTTTTGCATTGTCTATATGGCCGTACAATTTGGGCAGGTTTCGTGAAACAGACAGTAGGGCTAATTGGTTCCTGCTTGACAAAAAAACGAAGTATTTAGCATTTGCAAAAAGGGCAACCCACAACTTACATGTGACTGTGACCGCAGAAATGGAGCGTACGGCATTTGTGGCCAGTGTAGCTCCTGATCAAATACCTCCCTCCTGTGCCTGATAATTATCTATACTGCTTGTTAGAAGCATGACGGGTGCTTCATCGATGACATGGCGAACAGTGCATATCCTGATGAGACTGTGCGGATGCACAGTCTGATCTGGATCTACACTGCTCGCAATACTCATAAGCCCAAGTTCTCTAGTCACAGCCACATACATCGTGATACGTTAATCTGTGTCAGCCAAGGAAAATGTGCTCACCCGCTCTCTTTTCTATAATTGAGAAACACCATGTGATTTTGTACCTTCGGACATCTGCGTAATTTCATGAAACACGTTTACAAAATTTACAATATTGTCCGTAATTGGTGCCAAAAGTTGACAACAATTTCAGAGTACATGCGGAATATAATACAATATATGAAAATTTTGTAAACTTTTGACTTTATTTATGAAAAAGATGTCCGATGGTACAAAATCACATGGCGTGTCTCATATGTGTGCACAAGGATATATAGTTTGGATGTTTTATATGGTTGTTTCAGAGACACCATTCCCATGACCACTTGACCTTGTTAGTGACACAATGAGACACGCCATGTGTATCTACGAAGATGTGCCATATCTTATGACAAACTATTTACAATATTTTCTGTAAATATCGTCGAAATTTGACGAAATAGTCAAAAGAATGACTATATGTTCGATGTCATTTACAGAGGATGTGACAGTATATGGCAACCTCCATAAGTCAACATTTCTCCAGTCACAGCTACATACTATATCAATTAATCGCACCATTTCATTTGATGCGTTATAGTCAAGAACTTTTCTATTTTTTGTTCTGAAATGATCATGCTTTATTACACCTTGCAAATTATTTGCACGGGGTTCGCTGTTAGAGAAAACCCGTAATCAACTCCTTACAAATAATACACCGTGAAGAGAACACCCGTAATTGACGCCTGTTTTCTTGGAAACCACGAGCTACCATGCAAAAATGTTTAATTTGTATTACAGTCAAAATAAAGTTATTTGAAAATTTGGAATGGGTCTCGAATAATCTAGAATGTTAATGTGATTGAACACATTCCAAACATGCACTCAAATATATCTGGCTCATAGAAACAGCTGCGTAATTTGGATTTCAAAAAGTTTACATGACGTCAAATTTGACGTCACACAACGTAACGTCAAAACGCGGGAAAACTATAACTATTCATGCGCACATCACAATTCATTGATTATAATCTCAAAATAGACTAAATGTGCATATATATCCGCCGTGGAAGTGTAATAAATTGGATATTCCATCGTACATGTTTGAATAGCGGAAATAATACACCCGTGTCAGTCGGCGTTCGTGCAACCAACTCGTTCGCTACGCTCACTCTTTGCTTACGCGGAAGCCGACGCACACGCGTGTATTATTTCCCGCTATTCAAAACGTACGTTGGAATATCCTCTATATACCACACAGTTAAAACGAAGTTTCCGTTAGGTAGCAGTGACAAGTTAGCCGCCAGTTTCGTATAATGGCACCGGTGAAATTTATAAATATTACACTTTCTGCTGATTAAAATTAATTTCAATTGTTTAATGAATTTTTTGTAGTTGATTTTGTATTTTATTCAGATTTTACATCGTATTAATTGATGAATGCTCATTCCAGGGCCATCTGACCTGTTCCCATTGATCAGAAATGGGCAAATACGAATTGAGGGTATGTTGTGACAAAAACTGATCAAAACAACAGATTTTTCTGGGAGTTTCAAACAAGAATTTATTTCAGAGAAAACTCATGGATGGGAACTGGTTTGCACCATGATAGTGCATTTGCCTCTGGATGATGATTGAGAACACATACAACATTCAATCTGTAGTTCCGCAAGTAGCGTGGCACGGCATGGTTTTAAAGTGAAATTAAATTAAATTAAATAAATTATCAAACCAACGATTTCAAACCATGTTTATTTAAGGAACAGACTATGGTTTTATTACTTATACTTATTCTTCGTTTTCTGACAGTTTGAAAAATGAAAATAACAAAAATATGGCGTTAAAATTAATAATGATCTTGTTTTACGTCATTTGTTTCGCAATACATGGATAAACTGCGCCGTTGCCGGTCAATAGTGCCAATAGATGAACGTCATGCATTTTAATGATGTCAAACAAATTATTAACCAAAAAAGAACGCCGCACATGGGGCTAATGTATGTAATGGGATATAAACGCGATGCGTTGAATGGGCTTTTTCATTATGCATTTGAAAATTTACATTTAAACTATGTTTTCTTATTACACTCTTGCAAATTATTTGCACGGGTTTCGCTGTGAGAGAAAACCCGTAATCAACTCCTTACAAATAATACACCGTGAAGAGAACACCCGTAATTGAGCGCCTGTTTTCTTGGAAACCGCGAGAAACCATGTAAAATGTTTAATTTTTATTACAGTCAAGATAAACTTATTGGAAAATTTGGAAAGGGTCTCGACTAATCTAGAATGTTAATGTGATTGCGTTCATTCCAAACATGCACTCAAATATATCTGGCTCATAGAAACAGCTGCGTAATTTGGATTTCAAAAAGTTTACATGACGTCACATTTGACGTCACACAACGTAACGTCAAAACGCTGGAAAACAAGTCATTGTATAACTATTCATGCGCACATCACAATTCATTGATTATAATCTCAAAATAGATTAAATGTGCATATATATCCGCCGTGGAAGTGTAATAAATAGGATATTCCATCGTACATGTTTGAATAGCGGGAATAATGCACTCGTGTTCGTCGGCGTCCGTGCAAGCAAGTCGCTCACTCGTTGCTTACGCGGAAGCCGACGCATACTCGTGTATTATTTCCCGCTATTCAAAATGTACGATGGAATATCCTCTATATAATCTATTTCATCACTTTCTATACATATTTGAGACCCATTGTCTTTGAGGTAGAGTGATATCGAATTGATATTGAATTATAACTGTGTCACACACCTACGATGTGCAAGTGGAATACATGTATCGCTAACACTATCTGGTGATCTTAACCATCCGCTATCACATTTAAACCGAGCGTTTAAGATGAAGAAACGATAACATCAACATCTTCCTGTTTGTCGCAATGATCCACCGGGACCGGGCCTGTAATTAATAAGTAGCCACCACCTCCCGACACCGGTATCCACACCTATGGAGGAGTGGGTGGGGCAATCACTGTATCGCACTGAAGCACATGTCTTTGATGTACATGTATATGTCCTGTACAGAACGGATCACAACATTATTTTATTTAAAGTAAGGTTACACAAGAGCAATAACATGCCTGGATTTGATCAGCTACGTACATGGGTAGATATGGTCAACACTGTACATAGTAACCTTTCAATTCTAAAGGCTATAAAGCCAACATTTACAAACACTGAAGATCCAGTAGCCGATTTCACCAAACTTGCAAAGAAAACATATCTTGATAATATACAGTTTTCAAGATAAGGATAACATTATCATGTTTTATTATACTGAATTTATTAAATTATCACTGCCATTTTGGCTGCTGTGATAATGTAATTAATTCAGTATAATAATTCTGCATACTTGTAATCAACAAATGTACGCAGTCGTTAGTTCTATATGAACTAATCCATTTCGAGAAAAATAAATGATTACTTCCTCAAAATATACTTAGCTAGATAGGTATGCTTAACAATTTTGGTGAAATCGGCTACAGATGAGACGGCTCGTCGGGATCTGCACCTTTCGTGTGCGTAATTTCATTAAATACGTTTACAAAATTTACAATATTCTTTATAATATAAATAAAGTTGACAACATTTTCAGAGTAGATAATTCCGCATGTACTCTGACAGTTTTGTCAACTTTTGATGCCATATACGGAATATATTGTACATTTTGTAAACGTATTTCATGACTTTGCGCAGATATCCGAAAGTACAATATCACATGTTGTGCCTCAACTGCGAGCTTCTGACCACTGTAGCTGCTATTCAAATATCAGACTCTGGTAGCTTGATAACGACCTATATTGCTTGTTTGAAATATGACGTGTTCCTTTGATGGAATGGAGATACTGCAGATCCTGATCAGACTTTGCGGAACATAAGCCCCATTTCTCCGGTCACAGCCACATATAGGATAAACACGCGCATATAAAGCCCAAACATGCAGGTACACATTCTGTGGATGAAAGCATCAAATGCCCTGTTCTATGTTCTGTTCATTGGTCACTTTGATCATATTACCTTTATTCTCCCTTAAACCTTCAGATGAAACTAGAGTAAGTGGAAATGGCATTATTATATAGGCCGCCGGCTGACAAAAAATACCATACACCATTTGCAACAGACGTAGATCCAGATCATGTTTATATTCTGCATTGGAAATAAATTCTGGCCAGTTTGCCGATGGCATTAACACAACTTAATGACTGAGCGACGAGCCGAGTAAGCTCTCAGGATGATTTGACTGATTCACGGCTACACTGGTCGCATTATGAGTTTTGCGACCAGTGTAGATCCAGATCAGCATGTGCATCCGCTGGTCGTCACTTCTTCAATGAAACACTACACTCGACATGTTTCTAACAAGCAATATTGAACGTTATCACACTACGGGAGTGTTATAACATCAGGAGCTACACTGTTAACAAATCGCATATCCCCCATTCTCCAGTCACAGCCACACATGACAAGCACCAAACATTGAATACGCCTGATAAAAGATGTTATGTGTCGTTCAGAGTTGGCAAGACAAATACGGAACAAAACATGGGGACCCATCTTAAATATGTGGGCATGCGACTTGACAGAAATAAAGCATTAGCAAAAAAGCCAGACACGTACATGTTTACACACTGTACCCATGTGCAGGGTTGAACATGCATTACTAGTTTTTATATAAATGTCACCGCATCTGTTTATTACACTGGCCACTTAAATGTCTGTTTCGATGGAACAGATATTGACTATACGACCGAGAAATACACATTACTGAACATATTTACCATGACAATTTCTCTCGGGTTATAATCTTATACGAAGTGTTTTTGAAATGGTTCGATAATTATGTCCACTGCAAAGATGGGATATACACATTGCATCTCAGTTACCCGGATGTCGAATTTCCCGGGGAGGCGGCAATTACAGAGATGAGCCGGCAATAATTTGGAACTGTGTTACGGCCCTTATCCCGCCATCATCTGATACCGATCATTAAAGTTATAGAGATAAGTGATTCCTTAATTCGGCAATTCACACCATTGGTGACCAGATGGTTTATAAGGGCCATTACTGTCTTGTCTGGTACATTCATCCAGTGTCCTACCCGTATTGACATCAGCCGTCGTCGCCAGTACAGGATATCGGACTTCATTGCGGATACGGGATCATCACATCACTACAGGGTAACCTGTCAACTATCACTGTTATCTTCCTTTCCATGTCTATCGATGGTGGCGTCAGTCACTAACATTTCCTGACTGCTATACTCTATAGATACTCTATTTGTCAATTATTGTTTTAAACTGCTATGCATTAGACATGAACCCTTTACAATGTTCGGACTTGCTGAAGTGGTTCATTGACGGTTGTTCCCAAATGTATATCACCCTGCAAGTGATCAATGATACACGTTACAAGTCAATTGACTATGGGTTGAATAGGTGCTATGAATACTACATTACTACATACATATACTTTTCAGACAAATATTATAAGTACGTGTGCGTGGTTATAATTGCATAAACTGACTCTTTTTTTTGTGAGAATGGCATAATGGATAATATGTAGTTATATGCCATAGGTCATTGTTCTGACTGGTAATCGACCGTGTAGCATACTGCGATCTTTAAACTGGGAGAACATAGTCGTCATATCGTGTTTATAATTGTCCGTCCACCTGTTGTTATTGCTGGTGCTCTCCCGTTTCCTTAATTATTATTATTATTATTACAGGTCGTGCCAGGAATCAGGGACCAGAACTCACGATGCCTCCCCACGACATTCTACCGTACAGCATTGAGCAACTCCTGCAGGGAACGAGCCCGGCTGCAGATGTGACGTCAACAACAATCCACAACCGGATACGTACAACCAGAGTTACACCTACAACGACGACCAATCAGATGGTGGCAAATCCGTCAACTCGCCGTACGCCCGGAAGTACGAGAGACGAAATAAATCGCAAGTTCCGGACGACGTGCGCATGCGCGTGAACAACCGAGAGCGGGAGAGAATGCACGATCTGACGGCGGCACTGGATGACCTGCGTCATGTGATGCCGCCCTCACTCGACACCGGCGGGAAGAAACTGTCAAAACATGCCACCCTGGTGATGGCGAGAAACTACATCGTCCTGCTCAGTAAGTCTCTGGATGAAATGAGAAACCTCGCCGTGGAACTGTCGACAAAACACACCGGATATTCCAACATTCATGACACCACGCCTTATATCAATACTCACTGTGTTACGCCAGTGCCAGTTGGACATGGGTATACACATGTGCAAGAAATTAACACCCGGATGGCAAGTGATGTACAGAAGCACATTGCCTTCTCCGCGCCAGTTCACTCAACACCAGCCCGGGGAATATCGCCCGTGGCCCACTCTCCCCGTGTGGACAATAGATCCGCCATGAACGTCAGCATTCCTTGTCCGTGTAACTTATGTCAGACGTCCCTGACGTCACTACCAAAACCAGAATGGAAGACGCCGTGCTGACGTTGTAATGGCAAGACTTATCACCAGAGGAATTAATCTTATAACTGTACTGACACCGGTCAGAACAGATGCTAAGAATGGAGTCCGCTGATCGATGTATCTCTAAGATCGAGGCAGTTTCAAATTACTTCATATGACTCGCACTTTCATGTTTTCTTGGTTGTGCATACACTCAAACCAATTAAGGTATAAGCATGTGTATAGTGAAATAGCTACACGTTGTACATTTAGGAATGCCTATAGTTCTTGCTATTAGCATTATATTTCCCATTCTCTATGTATCCTTCTATGCCAACTCGATACTCATTTATTCTTGTTGTAATGAAGCAATCCATGTGAACAAATGGTATTATTGTTACACACTACCATCTGATGGAGCCGTTGCATTTTTACTATCTTTCCTTTAAATATACATGTACACTGTATGCTTACTGCTCAACCATGTCCGCAATATATGCTTTTACAAGTGTTTGCAAACAGTATAAATCCTGGGGGCCATTTCACTAAACTTCGTATGACTAAACTGTTCGTAAGTGCAACATTATGACAGTCTGTAAATCTCACATTAACAATGTTTTCTTGTCAACAATTATTGGATTTACATTTATTGAGCATAGGCTGCATGCAGCCTATGCTCAATAAATATAAATCCATCAATTGAAATTTCCAGACGATCCTAAATTTGCACTTACGAACATTTTAGTCTTACGAAGTTTAGTGAAACGGGCCCCAGATGAGCCGGCTCATACCGAGCAGTCTCATTAGTATGTACACCGTTTGTGAAAAGCCTCTCATTTTCACCAGAATATTGTTAATCTTTCTGTAAGTACAATTATCTGAAGAAAAAAAAATGGAATAATTCATTTCATTTTTTAGGGATGACAGGGTCAATTCCTCTTCCTGTCAATTCCCCCCCCCCCCCTTCTCTCTCTCTCTCTCTCTCTCTCTCTCTCTCTTCTCAGTCATTGAGGAATTTAGGACTCGCCATAAATATATATAAAGGCCTACATGTAAACATACCTGTCGATCGATACATCACTATAATATACTCCACCGGCAGATATGTTTATTGTCGATCAAGACATCAGGGGGACGTTTCACTAAACTTCGTAGGACTAAAATATTCGTAAGTGCAAAATTATGATAGTTTGTAAATTTCACATTAACAATGTTTTCTTGTAAACAATTATTGGATTTACATTTATTGCTCAATAAATGTAAATCCATCAATTAAAATGTCCAGTGGATCCTAAATTGGCACTTACGAATATGTTAGTCGTACGAAGTTTAGTGAAACTGGCCCCAGTATATTACGACCAACAGATATGTTGAGGCAGTCCGTATACTACTTAACTGAACAATTTTCGACACCTCTAAATTCTGAGAAAATGTTCGTCTCACTCTCTCTCCGACTGTCTGTCGTATTACTGTAGATGTACATGTTGTTATTGCATTTATCTTCTGTTGACATATACACTTGTTTTAATAAAGTCACATACAATTTATATCGTCTTTTGTGCCTTGTTATGTATGGACGTTATTGGTTATTGCTCCGCAAATTGTGTAAACAGGTTTACGTGTCCTCTGAGTTACACAATCACAAGGTTTCAAGCCTTGTCACAAACAAAGGAATCGTTTTATGCTACAGTTGAACCTCCCCGAACGGCCACCTCTCTACAACAACACCCTCTCTATAACGGCCGCTATTTTATATCCCAAATGGATGATTTCCTCTGTATCTAAGCCTTAGACTGATGAGCACGAAAAGTGTCGTCTGTTGTTGCTTTTGCCTTCTTTCTCAATAAAAACATGTTTTTACAGCATTTTAGAATCATTTCCATTGGAAATGATTCTAAAATGTTGCCAAAGCATGTTTTTGATGATAATTATGGAAGAAAATAAATAAACAGCGGACGACATAATTTAATTCAGCATTGACCTCCCTACAACAGCCACCACTCTACAACAGCCAGTTGTGCGTCTTCCCCCGGGTGGCTGTTGTAGAGAGGTTGCACTGTACTTTCAAAATACATTTACGTGTCCAATTAAACAACCAATGCCCGCACCTTCTGAGCATTTACTCCGTACTCCTGCTCGGAATAAGGACGTTTTAACTATGCTCAGTCTCGACCAATCACACTGTGTAGTTTTTAATTGCTTAGAAATGTTTATAAAGACCGGCCCAGGGGCCCGTTTCACTAAACTTCCTACGACTAAAAGGTTCGTAAGTGCAAATTTAGAATCGTCTGGGAATTTAAATTGATGGATTTAGATTTAAATTTATTGAGCATAGGCTGCATATGTAAATCCAATAATTGTTTACAAGAAAAGATTGTTAATGTGAAATTTACAGACTATCATAATATTGCACTTACGAACATTTTAGTCGTACGAAGTTTAGTGAAACAGACCCCAGATTCGGCAGCAATTCATAGGAAGGGAGGGAATGGTTGCTTTCCTTGTAACGTTAGCTACTGTCTGTTTCACGAAAGCTGCCCAAATTTTACGGCTATATAAACAATATAAACAATGCAAAAACAACATTTTGTTTCGATAATGTTACATTTTATCAAAATGTAGAACCTCCTTTTATTTTGTGAAATTTATTTATTGCGAAAAACCTATTTCCCCATGTCAAAATTCAGAAATAGTGGACCGATTTTCAAAATGTAACTTTTGTTTTCTTAGTTGGAACATTTCAAAGCTATCTTAGCCAGGTTTCGGAGTCAATTTCCTTTTTTTTTGACTCCTCCCCCAGCTCCTCCACCTCGTTTTCCCCCATGTTAAATTCCCACAGAAAAATAATATTTTCGTAATAAAATCAATATTTAACCAACTCTCACGAAATAAAAATAAATGGAGCGTACGGCATTTGTGGTCAGTGTAGCTCCTGATCAAATACCTCCCTCCTGTGTCTGATATTATCTATGATGCTTGTTAGAAGCATGACGGGTGATGGCTTTTATGATGAAAGCATAATTAATTTTAAAAATAAGTCCGGAAAATATCACCCAGGCAGTTGCTTCGGTGCACCTGCACGTGTGAATTGTGAATAGCGCGAGCAGTGTGATAAAACTCGTTGCTTGCTCAGGCTTATCTGGGACTACTTTGTTTCAACAAAAGTTGACAAAGAACTCTTTTGTCAGCCGGCTGCTCATACTTATATGTGGCTGTGACAAATGGGGCTTATGCTAAAATGGGGCTTATGGGAGTTGTGACCGATATAGCTTCTGATCAAACAACGCACTCCTGTACCCTGATAACGATCTATATTTCTTGTTAGAAGCATGACGTGTGTCTCACTGATAGAATGGCGAACAGTGCAGATCCTGATCAGACTGTGCGGATGCACAGGCTGATCTGGATCTACACTGGTCGCAAAACCCATAATGTATTCAGTCACAGTCACACATTGAACTACATGTATAAAAGGACATGACAAATGAACGGTTATTTAATAATTCATAATACCGCTGTTGTTTGTATTGTCTGGGCCCTTTCAGTACATACACAACAGCGATAATATAACTGGACTATTACCATATTAATAGCCCGTGCATGAGGTAATGTTTTGTATTGATATCATGGCGAAATTTGTGGAACTTAATTATGAGAATTTTGTCCTAAATAAACATTGGCGACCGTCAATGGAAAAATACAGAATATAGTATCTATAGAGGTTCTTCTATTTGAGAGAAGAAAAACAACATATGAAAAGTGATAGAAGAAGAAAATACAGTGAAATCTCTCGAAACCGGACACCCTGGGAGGTCCCCAGGGTGTCCGGCTTAGGGAGGTTTCACTGTAAATCAGGTATTTGATCATTCTGAGCTATAGCTGTGTGCTATGCGGTCACGAACAGACATTATCACCTGAGATACATGACCGAGAAACTCATCAAAAATAAGACCATAGGCGTCTTCTTGGTGTCCGGTTTAGAGAGGTTCCACTGTAAATAAAATACGCAAGAAGAAAACAGCGGAAACAGTAAGACTACGGTCAGGCTCGGTGGATTGTAATCTCCAATCGTTGCAAATAGCCCTTAAAATGCGGGAAACAAAACATGTCGTCTGCTGTTGTTTCATATTGTCTTTTTTACCAATAAAAACATGGCTTGACATAACCTTAGCTGGAAATGATTCTAAAGTGTTTTCAAACCAGGTTGTGATGAGAAAAATAGAAAATAAAACATAAACGGCAGACGACAGTTTTAATTCACCATTGTAAGGAATGAGGTCACATCTATTGCATACAGATATACAGTTGTAAGCCATTGTACAAGAAGATCGTACACTGTATATAATGGTGTCAGGTTAACTTTATGTAGTTCTTCTGTAGATATAAAAGTGCATTCTAATGAAATAATTGGCATAATTATATTTTTGTGATTGTTAGAAAACAAAATAACAAATAGACCAACGTTCTGAGGATAGCTCTGATTAGTCAGAGATCTACCCTGACCTCTGATTGTTCCAGTACAGGTAAGTCGTTAGTTTGTAATTAGTCTCTAATGATATATGAGACACACACATGTAATTTTGTACCTTCGGACATCTGCGTAATTTCATGAAATACGTTTACAAAATTTATAACATTTTCCGTAAATGGCATCGAAAGTTGTCACAATTTTCAGAGTACATGCGGATTTATATTCCGCATGTACTCTGAAAGTTTTGTCCACTTTTGACATTATATATGAAAACTATTGTAAATTTTATAAACGTATTTCATGAAATTACGCAGAATGTACAAAATCGCATGGCATGTCTCAATTATTACTAGTGGAAGATACACTTATGTGTTTCAGTTTATAAGTACTAGGCCAGTGTATTATAAAATCACACTTGCTGCCACTGACATAAATCCCAGCTACAACGTGTATACGGGTACCGTATTAGAATCATGCCGAATTGGCAAACTTATCTAGCATCTTCTAGAAGTGTCTCAAAATAACAACGACCTTTCGCCGTCCTTTGATTTAATCCTTAACTCGAATGGATTTTGATGTGTCAATTTTTCAACCAGTCCAATCGTCACAAAATAGTCTTCAGACTAGTCCATTTATGAAAAGACGGTATGTGTTTGTTCTCAAAAATATGAAAATTACTTCCAAAAAGTGCAGGTCACGATCCGGCTGGATCTGGATCTGCACTGTTTGCGTAAAGTGTCTCATGTGGTGTTCTCAGTTTATGGCTCGACTGTCACTTTTGGTTATCTTGTTCTCTATTTTGGAGGAGAATTACATGGAATATTTTTCCAAATTTTCCTTAACCCTTTGAACCCGAAAGCCCGCTTTAGCGGTTTACACCACATGAGCCCATGTAGAGTAATATAAAGAAACATTCAGCTGGCAGAAGCGTTCTATCGCGTAACTCAACAGTGACGTACCGAGAGAGAGGTTTAGTGCGTGTTATACAAGTGTAGTGAACTGGGGAACGGTGTATATGACACACGCCATGTGATTTTGTACCTTAAAACCCACTGTTTCCGTAATATTTTCCATGAACCACCGCAAAATCACATGTCTTGTCTCGTATATCAAACTGGCACACACATAATTAAAGGGGTCAGTGGTATAAGGGGGTTAGCTGCATAATGGAGTTAGCCACCTTATACCACTGACACCTTCAATTATGTTGATATCATTTACCGAAAATATCGTAAATTTTGTAAATTATCGAAACATCACGAAGTTTCATAGCAAACACGGAATTCTATTAGACAACTTTCGACGTCATTTACGGAATATATCGTATATGCTGCAGATATATTTTCACGAGATATCGCATATGTCTTAGGCACAAAATCACACGGCGTGTCTCAAATGAAAATGATGAAGTCGATTATCTAATCCGTGTAGTATGACCTGGACTACCGTGTGAAATTGATGATCTTTATAGATATCAGTCAGTAAGTCAGTCAGTCACAAATGAGACACGCCATGCGATTTTGTACCTAAGAACATGTGCGATTTTTCATGACATATATTTACAGAAAATGTGATTTTTTTTTGTAAATGTGGCTTTGGCGGGCGAAATGGGGCTTATGGGTTTTGCGACCAGTGTAGATCCAGATCAGACTGTGCGTCCGCACAGTCTGATCAGGATCTGCACTGTTCGCCATTCCATCAATGAAGCACTCGTCATGCTTCTAACACGGAATGTATATTGTTACCAGGCTACAGGAGTGTGCTTTTTGAACGGGAGCCACAGTGGTCACAAATCCAATATGAAACATTTCTCCAGTCACAGCCACAAATGACGTCGACAGATGACAACAGTTCATAGCAAATGTGGCATGTTCCGCTATGAACATTCTGTCATCTTTCGACACAGGTGAATAACGCGTTGCAGGGATAGTGAAATGTTTACAATTTCTCACATAATGATTAGAAACCAACGGAGTCAGAAAATAAAGATTGCCATGAACACCGAAACACCCACTAACTGCCTGTTATTAATAATAGGTATTTTATGGCAATTTTTGATGTTCATGGCAATTCTTATGTCTCTGAATATCTGGTGGTTTCAAAACATAATTATGGAAATGTTAACAATTTGCAATCCCTGTTACCCGTTGTTAACGTATGCGTGCACGCTATTCCAAACCAACATCACTATGGTAATTTATTTGGGTCGCATTTCCTGTCGCCCCGAGTTGAGTGTGACCCGGAATACTGATACTGACATCCGGGCCACCACGCTGCGTCACGAGGGGTATTGTTTCACTCGCGCTAGTTATCTGATATGTGATTCTGGCTGGAGAAATGGGGCGTATGTGTTTTGCGACCAGATTGGGTCGAATATTAACAATTGATAGGCCCTATACCAGTGTAGATCTTAATCAGCCTGTGCATCCGCACAGTCTGATCAGGATCTAAACTTTTCGCCATTCCATCAATGACGTACATCTTCTAAAAAGAAATATAGATCAGGCTACAATTGTGTGCTATTTTATTAGGAGCTACACTGGCCACTCATCCAATAAACCCCATTTATCAAGCCGCAGCCGCATATGTGACTACAGTCGAACCTCCCCGAACGGCCACCTCTCTACAACAACACCCTCTCTATAACGGCCGCTATTTTATATCCCACTGAAATGGATGATTTCCTCTGTATCTAACCCTTAGACTGCTGAGAACGAAAATCTGTTGTTGCTTTTGCCTTCTTTCTCAATAAAAACATGAATTGACAGCATTTTAGAATCATTTCCATTGGAAATGATTCTAAAATGTTGCCAAAGCATGATAATTATGGAAGAAAATAAAAAAACAGCGAACGACATAATTTAATTCAGCATTAACCTCCCTACAACAGCCACCTCTCTACAACATCCAGTTGTGCGTCTTCCCATGGGTGGCTGTTGTAGAGAGGTTGCACTGTATATGATAAATAGGGTTTACAGGACTGTGGATGTTCATGATCTGTTAGGGTACCCCTGTTGTATGACACGGATCTATTTGCTACATGATGCGCAGTCTGATCTGGGTCGACACTGGTCACAAATGAGACACGTCATGTGATTTTGTACCTTCGGACATCCGCGTAATTTCATTAAATACGTTTACAAAATTTACAACATTTTTCATAAAGAAAGTCAAAAGTTGACAAAATTTTCCGAATTCCGCATGTACTCGGAACATTTCGTTAACTTTTGCAGCAATTTACAGAAAATATTGTAAATTTTGTAAACGTATTTTTTGAAATTACGCAGATGTCTGAAGGTACAAAATCACATAGGTGTCTCAAATGTCAAACGACTAATTTCTCCTGTAGCAGCCACATGTCATACATAATCTAAACACAGCACACGAATTAATCGGTCATGAAGAAAGTTTGAAAAACTTCCGCATTTGGTTTGCAGTTTTAACCGCCTTTATTTATTTAGAGAACGCTAGGGCGTAGTTATTCAATTAAACTAGTGCTTACTTTAAAGTCCGCGTCTGAGAATAAATCAATGTGATAGTAAAGTATGTCAAACTGACGATGTTCGTGTAGTGGATCGCAATTATTATCGCAAGCTGGTCGTTCAACTGAATTATTATATGAAACCGATGAAACTTTAAGGTAAGATAACTTTACTTATAAATGTTGCAAGCACAGTTACGTTTTAATAGTTAATGTGTTATATTTTTGAATGCGCACTAATTTACTTCATATTACACTTAACTGACTGCATTTCCATCTGCAGGTGCTATGCTGCGTCTTACTATAAATAAGAAACTTTGTTCTCCATTCGTTAACTGAAATCGTGAAATTGGATTGTTTGCTCGCATAGACATATAGGTCAACCTTTGACGTTATCGATGTTTGTGTTTTCAAACATAAAATGTAATTTGCAAAAGAAATATAATTGTTATTACAGTGGAACCTCTCTAAACCGAACGCCATGAAAACACATGAAATCTTATTTTCCATGGGTTTCTTGGTCATTGATCTCAGATGAGAATATATGTTCATGATTGCAAAGCACAACATATGCCTCAGCATGGTCAAATGACTGTATTACAGTGAAACATCTCTAAACCGGACACCCTGGGGACATCCCAGGGTGTCAGGTTTAGAGAGGTTTCGCTGTATAATCAAATCAGTGACATACGAACCTGCGTTAGTGAATGAACCGACTAGGATAGTCGGAACCAGCTAAAGAGACAACCCGACAAATATACAGTCTCGTTCACATTGACATAAAATTCGCAAACGGTTAACCTTATTCGCAAAACGGTAGCCAATAGCCTACATACTGGTTTGAATTTATGCAACAATGCAACCAGTTTCCGATGGTATTAATTATCGACAGTAGTATGTATTTCTATGTGTGAACTTATAGTAATACTTTTGTGGACCATATTTGTGCACATAAACGATACGACTACTGTCCGTTCCACATTTTGCTGCCGACGAACATTTGGCTATTAAACACATTAAATCTGACAAAATATTTAAAAGTAAGTACTTTGTCATCAATAACAAAAAAAGTCACCCTCCCCAACAAATTTGATTTCATGAAATTCTGTGAAATATTGATTTTATTGCGAAAAAACGATTTTCCTATTGGAATTTAATATGGGGAGTCAATTTCCAAAACTTCTTTGTGATCCTGAAGGATAAAAAAACCGAAAAGCTTTGGAAAATGACTCCGAAACCCTGGCGAGATAGCTTGGAAATGATGTAATTAAGAAAACAAAAGTTAGATTTTGAAAATCGGCCCACAAATAAAAAAACATTCCTATAGGAAAATCTTTTTTTTCGCAATAAAACAAAATATTTCAAATATTTTTTTTTGGGGAGGGTGACTTTTTTTGTTATTGATGAAAAAGTACTTACTTTTAAATATATTTTAGATTTAATGTGTTTAATAGCCAAAAGTTCGTCGGTAGCAAAACGTGGAACAGACAGAAATTCTAGTGAATAGTATTCGATGAACATTGTTGTGAATTAAATGAAGGACATGATTTATCTACTGACAGTAAAGCGGCCGTGACTGGAGAAATAGGGACTATGAGTTGTGCGATCAGTGTAGATCAGTCTGATCAGGATCCGCTCCGTTCGACATTCCATCAAAGAAACACCCGTCGTATTTCTAACAAATAATTATTTTACTGGTGTGTGTTATTTTGTTTGTCTCTACACTGATCACAAATCCATAAACCCACATGTATCCAGTCACAGCCACATACATGCATCATATACAGGCCCGTACGCAGTAATTAATTTAGGGGGTGCGTTACCGACGGCGCGAATGGCTAAACATTGTGTTTTTTTGCAAATTCACGGACAGACCTCGGCAGATTGACCATTTCACCCCTAAATAACTGGAAAGGATTTTGATATGTTAATTTTGCAACCCATTCCAATCATCACAAAATGATTTTCAGACAAGTCCATTTATGAACATGAGGTGTTTTTGTTCTCAAAATGATGAAAATTACTTTCAAAAAGTGCAGATCCTGATGAGACGGCTCGTCACGAGCCGGCTCATCTGGATCTACACTTTTTGCCAATACCACTATACAGGCCGGTGGTGTTGAAAGGGTTAAGGGGTGGGGGGGGGGGGTGCGTGCGCACCCGTCGCACCCCCTCTGCGTACGGGCCTGATATAGGTAATGAACGTATGTACACAGTTAATTACACGTCTGAGTGAACTTCATCGGAGCATGTTTTTTTATTTAGTTCGACGCGAGTGTGACACACGGATTTGCTAGCTTCGTGGACTTAGCTCAGTTAACAGACCACTGTACATAGTATGTCCAAAGTGACATACCTGTGAGCCGTTTCACTAAACTTCGTAGGACTAAGATGTGCGTATGTGCCAATTTAGGATAGTCTGGACTTTCAATTGATGGATTTACATTTATTGATTTACAGACTACCATAATTTTTCACTTACGAACATTTTAGTCGAACAAAGTTTAGTGACACGGGACCTGGGGGCCGTTTAACTAAGCTTCGTACGACTAAAATGTTCGTAAGTGCAAACTTATTATCGTCTGTAACTTTCACATTAACAATGTGTTCTTGCAAACAATTATTGGATTTACCTTTATTGAGCATAGGCTGCATATGCAGCCTATGCTCAATATATGTAAATCCGTCAATTGAAATGTACAGACTATTCTAAATCTGCACTTACGAACATTTTAGTCGTACGAAGTTTAGTGAAACGGCCCCCTGGTGCGGAGTTTCAGGTCGGAGAGAGAGGCAGGATCAAATATAATTGTATGGCTCTCAACCACATTGACCCATATTATCATTGATAACATACTGAACAGTGCGGATCCTGATCAGACTGTGCGGATGCACAGGCTGATTTGGATTTACATTGGTGGAAACCCCCACCATGTTTGACGAGCACAAGTCGGTTGCCCTAAAGTTCCTATAGGAAAACGCTGCTAAAAAAGCACAATACAATTAAGTCATGTTTTTTACAGATCTAAAAATCTAAATTCCGAGGTTTGCTACATACCCAACCCCTCATCCAGGATCAACGGTTTTCACAAATGACCACGGTCATGTACGACAGCTGACGGCAAATTATGTTTTGTTCCTGTTCCGTTGCAGAGCCAGTGCGGATGTCCGGACCACTTACTACAGTTTGATAGTTGGGAGTACATTCAGGATGTAGAGCCGTGCTTATCAAACCTTCTGAGTACGTCATCAATTCGTACCCGACATCAAGCAGCTTGATTGGCCGAGACTGAGTATCAGTAAATAATGTTATAAACACGGACCCTGCAGCATGTCATTCCAGAGACGGAAGAAGGGTGCGTGTGCCAGATGGCTGTTGATGACCGTGCCAATATTAGTAGTGCTGGTAACTGGCGCCGTCTACACATTGTTACAAACCCACTGGAATATCCGAATCTCTATCTGCACGTCAGCTGTGCCGTCTAGGCTTGACAATGGCTGCAATGCAACCAGCAATGACATACGACGTACAGCGATCGACCATCACAAACATACCATAAAGGGTACTATTGGGAAACTGACAGGTGAGTCTAGCAACGACGCTAACACATTAGGAACTGCTGCGAGAAAGAACTATGAGGCATTTCATGTGAACAGAGTAAACGAAAGTGGTATACATCTGAAAAAGCCCAGCGATGTGGACTGTGAGAGAAGACTACCATCGTGCATAATTATTGGAATACAGAAATGTGGGACAACAGCACTGTCCGAGTTTCTCCATGTCCACCCCGACATCGCCATAGATAGTCGGCAAGTCTACTATTTCTCGCAGCAATTTGCCCGGGGCACGGACTGGTACCGTGAACAGATGCCCTGTAGCCGTCCCGGTCAGGTGACCATCGAGCGGACGCCGCAGTATTTCTACATGTACGAATCCCCTGCACGGATAAAACAAATGAATCACAAGATGAAGCTAATTATAATTGTCAGAGACCCAGTGAAACGGGCGATATCAAATTTTGCTATGTCGCAATACAGACTTCGTGAACACAGGAGCAATTCGTTCGAACGTTGTGTTCTAGACAGCAGCAATGGGAATGTTTCTGTGGACCCGAGCAGTAAATATATACGGAAGTCTACCTACCATACATTTGCCGCGCGATGGCTGGAGTTCTTCCCTTTGGAGCAGATTCTGGTACTAGACGGAGAGAAGTTTATCATAGACCCCGTGTCCCAGCTACGGAAAGTGGAGGAATTTCTGGGTGTACATCCCCACATATCGCCGCAACACTTCACGCTGAACGGTCAGTCCGGGTTTAACTGTGTCCGGGTGGGTGGGGTAGGTGAGACGGTGAGGTGTTTGCCGAAAGGTAAAGGACGGATACACCCGTATGTCAACACAAAAATAATCAACATTCTCAGGGATTATTTTAGACCACATAATGAGCTATTTTTCGACATGGTAAAAGTACGATTTGATTGGTAATGTTGTACAGTGGGGTCAGCGTGTAAGTGAACACACGAACGAACACGATAGGTTGGAACCAACCTGTCGTGTTCGTTCGTGTGTGCACTTACACGCTGACCCCACTGTAAATGTGGAAATATGACATACAGTAGGCGATGTACAAGTACATGTCAAACACAATTTGAAGATGTATGCTGACTCGTTAGGGTATATTGGCCGCGTAGAGACGAACAGTAAGACAGTAAAGACCCTTATATTTCGAGTTCCTTAGTTTCAGCGCCGTATAGAGACGAAATTTAAGAACATTAAGGTTCTTAATTGCTGGTCAGTAAGTGGCGTAAAAATGAAGGAACGAAATGTATACATCTTCGTTTCCTCGCGGCGAAGAAAGGAAGAGTGGAAATGGCCATTACTAACCACCATAAAGACGCGAGCTGAATATGCATGTGTATAGTTATAATCGTCAGACACTCAGGAGGCGTATTTGACACAGTTCTGAAGGATTGAATCTCGACCCAGAATCTCCCATATCACCAACTTCACGCATATCGACCACAACCCGAGATAAAACTGTGTCAGATATAACGATGCTTATTTTATTCGTCCCGTACTAAATGTTATTAACCATTTTCATGCTGAGGATACGCCATTATATTTGCGGAAAGTCCTAAATATTTTCCTTCTATGCACTCAGAATTATATGTCGCGACCACCATTTGAACCGTCTCGTCGAGTTGAACTATTTATAGCTATGTCATTTCCCAGCATGCAAATAGTTAAACCTCCGCCACATAGGAGGAACCAGTCGGCCAATACATAATGTGACCGTAAACCAGTCCTGGTACATCTTAGCAACAAGGAGTAAATTCTCAGGACAACGGCATTGATTGTTATTATTATGACAGAGAGATAAATAACATAGATGCTGCAGGAAAGGTATGTCTATGCCAAACACTTTATTATACTATTTCAATGATCTACACATGCAGGTTAAATTTTCTCTGTGCGACTTGATGCGGGGTTGAGATAGAGATTTTGAAAGTGAAAGTAGACTAAAAAAGGGAAATAACTCATAGAATTCAATCCGCACGACCCCGTGTTTGGCATGGATCTAGAACCGGCTTAGGTCACTGCATCCATGAATGGAAGTAAAGAAAATTGATTTTGCCGCAGGTAGTTTGCGATTGGCATTGTTTGTGTGAATGTGGGTCTATGGGAAATCAATTGCCTGCCTGTTTCCTATAGCTGAAGATGTGGAATCTGCCACAGCTGATGGTGTAGAAAGTACAACAAACTAGTGTGTTATGTCTAACCTTTACTACCTGTGATAGGGACATGCATGTTGTATGTTGTCAACTGTATCAGAAAATTTACAATATTTTTCATAAATAAAGTCAAAGTTTCACGAAATTTTCAGAGTACATGCGGAATTGTATTCCGCATGTACTCTGAAATTTTTGTCAACTTTTGACTTCCTTTATGAAATATATTGTAAATTTTGTAAACGTATTTAATTATGTACGCAGATGTCCGAAATGTACAAAATCGCATGGCGTATCTCAATTATTACGATGACCATTTCAGCATATTATCTGGTGACTATTTATTACTACTGTCTGTTTCGCGAATCCTGCCAAATTTTACCGGCTATAATAACAATGCAAAACAATATGTTTACCGATAATATTAAATATTAGCAACATTTAAGAATGAGCCTTTTTCTTATTTCGTGAAATTTGGTCAAATATTGATTTTATTTTTATTACGAAAAATTATTTGGAAATTTAACATGGGGAAAAGAGCTGGTGCAGGTGATCTTTGTATCAGGTCAATGCCTGATATAACAACATGTTATCAGTCAGTACGTATTCGGTCAATACAGGGCAGGTTACCTGATAGTGTTTCGTAACATAACATACCTACTAACTACACTCTCTAAATGCCACCATATGTTTGAATTGTATGTATGGAATACATGTCATGATCTACGGAGCCCCGCAAGTGACATGGATTTTTTTTATTAATTTGTTCCCACGAAATAACAATTCGTTCCCAATCTGTTCCCTCTAATTAACAATTCGTTCCCACTATTTAGCAATTCGTTCCTTCGAATTAACAATTCGTTCCCACGAATTAACAATTCGTTCCCGTGGGAACGAATTGTTATTTCGTGGGAACGAATTGTTAAATGGAGGGAACGACTTGTTAATTCGTGGGAACGAATTTTTAAATTGAGGGAACAAATTGTTATTTCGTGGGAACGAATTAATACAAAACAAAAAAGAATTCTTCGTCCCCTACGGGGCTCCGTGATAATCAGTATGTGTTCAATATAAACATACACATCTACACAACAAAACAATTGCGAGGGGCGATACACACGTGAATGAAACACTCATTAAACGGGTTTTGTTAAATAAATATATGTACATGCGATATTTACATACCATCGTATTCGTAACTTACGCCATTTCTAGCAGAGCAGTAGATTGTGAGTCAAATTGGCCGCAAATGATAAAAGGAACCGCATCACATGTGCCTAAATTTCCGCTCATTCCCACAGGTGTTTGAACAGATGGTGAGTATGTTTGTGTCGTATGTGTATTTTGGGTAGTTTCGGTGGATTTCGTTAGTTTTGGGTAATTTACATAGTTGTGTGCAGCTACTAACGGTCAATCATTACACACGACAGAAATCGTAAATTATCTACACATTCACCGTTCCGAACTTTCGGACCACTTTTATACAGTAAAAATACCCACAATTACCGAACTTATACGTGTAACTCGCGGGAGGTGACGTAAATTGTTTGTTGGTAACGATGCACACAAACCACCAGATATACCGAAATAACACATACAACACCGAAATATGAACCGTTATTCAAGAACCTGTGCTTATGCCCACTATCGGAATATGAAGTAAGCACGTTGGTACATTTTCGCAACCGGCGGCCCGTTTCACTAAACTCCGTACGACTAAGATGTTCGTAAGTGCAAACTTAGGATCATCTGGAAATTTCAATTGTCTGGAAAATTACAGATATAGAAGCAAACTATGGAACTGGGCGTCGTTTCACTAAACTTCGTCCGACTAAAATGTTCGTAAGTGCAAAATTATAATTTTGCACTTACGAACATTTTAGTCGTACGAAGTTTAGTGAAACGGCCCCCAGTTCCATCTTTTGCTTCTATACTTTATGACAGCACATGGAGAGTATAAGATGATCTCCCGTAATAAATAAGGAACAATGCCGGCGACAGTTTAACATGTGAATGTCATCACCAAACTCACCATTCTCCATACAACGACTCAAGTTGAGTATGAAATGCGATGAACTGTGACAGAATACCATTTTAATTTCCAAGATCTGCCAAGAAAGGATTCTTCTGCCGTTTGGTCCATATACATGTACAACTAGAAGTGGATACTATACACACGATAAGTACTTATTACATATTGTATACATTTTGAGTTTTGTTTCTGCATTTACACAGCACATGTACACTGTATATACATGAGGATGTGTTATCACAGTTAAATCAAGTTCGTCAGCATGTATGATCGATAATATGATCGATTATCTCCTCGTACATGCGGACGAACTGTGATCTAACTGTGACTAATGTGACCCCATAATTTGTTTAATAATGTGGCCAAGTAAGTACATGTATTGATGTTTTATACTTTATGCCAGCACAATGCATGTAACACACACCCGCCTGACCTAATATGGCCCAGATTATCAACATATCGTATTCCATCGATTGGCAATGCCAAGTCGCAATCAAACAATTTGATTTTATCCCGTCAATACAGTGCGTATGTGAATTTTTGATATCCTGTCAATAACACCTAATCACTGCGTATGAATATGTGCTGTGACTGGGGATATTTTTGTTCATTCTAAAGCCATTTGTAGGTGTTGACGGGATAAATAGAATAGTAGGTTAGTGCCGTGAATGGGGAAAATATCTGGCGCGGCACGGAAACGGGATGTGCTCGGCGGAGCCTCCGCCCATCCTGTTTCCTAAGCCTTGCCAGATATTTTTTTCCCATTCACGGCACTAACCTACTATTCTCTATCATGAACTCGAGATGTAGCACGTCTCAGACTCAGCTAATCAAGCCGCGGGATTTGAATCACAATGTTCACTTATTTTGAAATAAAGGAAATGGACAAATATTGGCCGGATTAGCACAGGCGGTAATGTATAGGTACGATATGATCAGACGATGTGAAATTGTAAGGAATGAATGGCCTTTTTGTGGAATTTATCGGGGTATAAACTTGGAAAAGTCGCGGGAATACTGGACGAAGCGATAAAAAATGACAATTTTCGAAAAGAAAAAGAAAAAAAAAAAAGATTTATTTTCCGTTTTCTTAAGAATTATTTTAGCTGCGCCTAACGGTTACGGAAAGTAGTTCGGCATGGAGTTTACTGGTATATACATTTTGGACAGAGACTTGCTACGGACCAATCAAATGTTAGGGAATTGTGTAAACATTTTTGTGCTGGAATCATTATATTGTAAACGGAGGTATAGCTGTTTGTACAGTATATGTATAGTGGTATAAATATCCCTTTAACAATATTCAATTGATGCCATTTAAACAATGTGCTATGTTTGTAAACATGTCCCGTTTACATATCTGGGGCACGTTTCACTAAACTTCGTACGAATAAAATGTTCGTAAGTGCAAATGTAGGATCATATGAAAATTTAAATTGATGGATTTACATTTATTGAGCTATGCTCAATAAATGTAAATCCAATGATTGTTTACAAGAAACCATTGTTAGTGTGAAATTTACAGACTATAATAATTTTGCACTTACGAACATTTTAGTCGTACGAAGTTTAGTGAAACGGCCCCCTGGTACATGAAAATGTTCACGCTAGGTGGGATCGTACTGTCATATTCAACAGGGTAACGTTACACGTGCTTTATATCGTCACATAACTACAAATGTATGCACCATACCATGTGCTGAAATACAATCATAGTTTGGGGCCCTCAAATTATGTAAACAGGTCTTGTTACGGAAATGAAATGTGTACCTAATTATATAACATTACACACGTGTTTAACGTCAAAGGTGTTCGTTTTTACACAATGTTAACTAATATTTCAATGCCATGTTAGTAGTAATCACCAGTTTGTGTGCATGTGAAGACAGTGTGATTAGTTTTAATTATTATAGGAATGAATGGCATTTTTGTGGAATTTATCGGGGATATAAACTTGGAAAAGTCGCGGGAATACTGGACGAAGGCCTCCCGGCCTTCGTCCAGTATTCCCGCGACTTTTCCAAGTTTATATCCCCGATAAATTCCACAAAAAGGCCATTCATTCCTTATAATTCCAGCATTCGAAATAAATTCATCAAGAAAATGTGTTTATTTTCCGTTTTTTTAAGAATTATTTTAACTGCGCCTCACGGTTACGGAAAGTAGTTCGGCGTGGGAGTTTACTGGGATATAACTTTTGGACAGAGACTTGCTACGGGCCAATCAAATGTTAGGGAATTGTGTAAATATTTTTGTGGTGGAATTATTAAATCATGTAATATGTGTATGAACGTTAACACGATTGCTGTCGATATATTTTAAAGTATACGTATTATACACCAGAAATTGTATTGGACAAATAAATATAGACTTCCTTTGAATAAATATCGAATTTTGTTAATATTTTGATAAAACGCGATTATCTCCCCTGACCTCAAGATAATTGATTTCCGTCAAATAAATATAACAAAATAGTAGCAATATGTGTACCTGGTAATACAAATTAAACACTGTTTGTATATATTATTGTCACTCCATCATTTCTGAAGCAATTGGGTATTTCAAAATTTTAATTTGGTAAACTATAATCACACTACTGTTTACACGTCAACAGACAGCAATTATTGAATAGTTTGCTTCGAAATGAAAACATGTCTTGTCATTTCATTAGAATTGTCTCCTTGGAGACAATTCTAATGAAATACCAAGATATGTTTTCATGGAAAATAAGAAAAATATACTATATTTGTGGTCTGTTTATTCAAGTTGTTTTCTGCAGCATGATAAAGGTACCACAAATTTTTTATTGCTTTTTGATACTCGCTACTTCAGATTTCAATTGTGTTTTTGGCAATTTTAATTGGGTATTTAAGCAAATACGCAGCTTATCTGGAGCTATGATGTATAATGTACGGCAAAGTAAGTTGTTTGAACCCAGAGATCTTTATACACGTGTAAACTATTTCAATATACATGTATCTCAATACATAAGGTTACAGTTTCCATGACGGAATACCCGCGTCAACATTCAACAGTCAAACTCCATATACACATACATGTATGTGACTGTGACTGCAGCAATGGAGCTTATGGGATTTGTGGCCAGTGAAACTCATGGTCAAATATCACACTCATGTAGCCTGATAATGATCTGTATTGCTTGCTAGAAGCATGGCAGGAGTTTAATTGATGGAATCGCGATCAGTGGAGATTCTGATCAGACTGTGCGGATGCACAGGCTGATCTTGATCTACACTGGTCGCAAAGCAATACGCCCCATTTCTCCAGTCGCAGCCACATACTGTCTGTTTCACGTTTTGCATTCAATTTAAAATATAGTTAAATGTAAGTACTTTTTCATCAATAACAGAAAAGTCACCCTCCCCAATTTTGTTATTTGATAAAATTCCATCAAATATTGATTTTATTGCGAACAAATAATTTTCCTATGGGAATTTAATATGGGGGCTAAATAAATTTTAATAATTAAAAAAAATAAATAGTTGTGGACCGATTTTCACAATCTAACTTTTATGTTCTTAGTTACATCATTTCCAAGCTATCCTACCAGGTATCGGAGTCAATTTACAAAATTTGTCGTTTTTTGACTCCTGTCCCAGCTCCTTCTCCTCCTTTTCCCCCATGTTAAATTCACATTAGGAAAATCATTTTTTTCGTAATAAAATCAATATTTGATGGAATTTTATCAAATAAAAAAAATGGGGGAGGGTGACGTTTTTGTTATTGATGAAAATGTACTTACATTAAATATTTTTTAAATTCAATGTGTTTAATAGCCAAAAGATCGTCGGCAGCAAAACATGGAACAGACAGTAGTTATTACAATTATCACATTCAATCCGTCCATAACATCAGTAGCCCATTTCATCAACATTGCAAAGTATACTTTAGTAGCAAAGTATACTTTGAGGGAGAAATTTTCAATTTTTTGAAAAATTTATTAATTTTTATTATACTGAATTTATTACATTATCACAGCCATTTAATGGCTGTGATAATGTAATAAATTCAGTATAATAATTCTGCATACTTTTAATCATGAAATACATGCATTTGTTAGTTCTATGTGAAATAATGCATTTCTGGAAAAATAAATGATTACTCCCTCAAAGTATACTTTGCTAGTAAAGTATACTTTGCAATGTTGATGAAATGGGCTACAGGTTGATATGTGCGGTACACAGCAACACAAGTGCAGCATATTACAGAAAAAAACGAGACACGCCATTTGATTTTGTACCTTAGGATATCTGCGTAATTTCATGAAATACGTTTACAAAATTTACACTATTTTCCGTAAATGGCGTCAAAAGTTGACAACATTTTCAAAATTGTATTCCGCATGTACTCTGATTATTTTGTCATCTTTTGACTTTATTTATGGAAAATATTGTAAGTTGTGTAAACGCATTAAATGAAATTAGGCAGATGTTCGAAGGTACAAAGTCACATGGCGTGTCTCACATGTGCCTGCCCTGGTATTAAAGCCCTTATCACATCGCCGCTTTCGCTGGTATTGATTTCGAAAGAAATGCAATATTTTTCGCAAAACATGTCCGAAGTTGACATACATGTCATAGCACATGCGGAATTTAATTCCGCATGTGGTGCTTTGAAATGTATGTCAACTTTCGACGTCATTTGCGGAAATATGGATGATCTACAGTAAATCATTTTCCACGATATTATAGGAATGAATGGCCTTTTTGTGGAATTCATCAGGGTATAAACTTGGAAAAGTCGCGGGAATACTGGACGAAGGCCAGTATTCCCGCGACTTTTCTAAGTTTATATCCCCGATAAGTTCCACAAAAAGGCCATTCATTCCTTATAATTCCAGCATTTGAAATAAATTCATCAAGACAATGTGTTTATTTTTACAGACGGCAGCCATTTGTTTACATTGACAGCACTGACAGCGCACCTGTAGAAAGTAGTTCGGCGTGGGAGTTTACTGGGATATAAATTTTGGACAGAGACTTGCTACGGGCCATTCAAATGTTCGGGAATTGTGTAAATATTTTTATGCTGGAATTATATACGCAATATACGGCGATGGGGGTAGGGGCGGTATTACCAGACTTGTGCCCATTTTTATTATAAAACTACTTCCGTAAATAATGCCACATGGCAACAGGTTTCCTCAGTGACGTCATCATTTGGTTCCAGTGTGACACTTCTGTACCGGAAGTACTAGCACCGACAATCACGTGACCCAAGGATGGCGTCCGGTTATCAGGAAGTAGTTCTGCGACAGTAATTCGAAGCTGAACAGTCTGCAAGGTATGGAGCACGTGAAAACATAGACTATTATGACTTAATGTTTATTGATTGGGTTGAATGAGATTAGGGTTATTACAATTTGCAGAAATACATTTGAAATTGACACGTCACATGTCAAAGTTTCTGACCCTAAGGAACGCAAAATGTACATAAACTCAAATAATTTATGTCAGCTCTAAATAATTAGTGAATAATTAGAGCTAGCTAGCACTAAATATTTAAAGCTTGCTCCAAATCATTTGAAGAACTCTCAAAATCATTTGGAGCTACAATGTACTTCCAAATATTTAATGCTCTCAAAATCATTTGGAGCTACCTCCAAATATTTAATGCTAGCTCTAATTATTTGGAGCTAGCACTAATTATTTGAGTTTATGTATAGATTTGGATTTGTTCCATAGGACCCAGAGCCCATAAAATGGCTAATTCAAACATTACCACACCGAGGTCCGAGTCTGTCACAGGAGACATGTGCGAGACATAACGTAATGCATACACGTTACTTGAAAATGTACCATACCACATTTGCGTCAACCATCGACGCCATTTACAGAAAATACCTCAATTTCTGTCAATATTGTTTACATGAAAAATCTCATCTTAGGTACAAAACAAAATGGCTTGTCTTATATGTGACTGTGACTGTGACTGGAGAAATGGGGATTATGTGATGTGTGACCAGTAGCTCCTGATCAAATAGGACACTCATGGGGGCCGTTTCACTAAACATCGTACGACTAAAATGTTCGTAAGTGCAAATTTGGAATCGTCTGGAAAGTTCAATTGATGGATTTACATTTATTGAGCATAGGCTGCTTATGCAGCCTATGCTCAATAAATGTAAATCCAATAATTGTTTACAAGAAAACATTGTTAATGTGAAATTTACAGACTATCATAGGTTTGCACTTACGAACATTTTAGTCGTAAGAAGTTTAGTGAAACGGCCTCCTGATGCACAGGCTGGTCGGGATCCTACACTGGTCGCAAAACCGATAAGCCCCATTTCTCTAGTCCATCAGTCACAAATGATGCATATACTCACGGAGAGCACGGTGGAGGGCACGGAGAAAATCATGGCCTCGTTGAAGATCGGGTTCCTCTCGCCTCGCTTCACCGTTGTTTTCTTCTTGCTCACCTTCTTGCCGTTCTGGAGCAGGTACACCTTCACGAACGGATCTACAATCACGATAGACGCTCAAAGTAAAACATGACGTCACACTCTGACGTTCTGGAGCAGGTACACCTTCTCGAACGGATCTACAAGATTTCACGATAGACGCTCAATGTTTACCCGTCATTATCGTCAATCCGTTAGAAATATATTAACGTGACATATCTGCAAACATGACGTCACACCGTTCGGAAACCACGTGATCCCACACGCTGGAAACGAGATCCGTACACATGTGGAGCAAGCTTACTTACATTTCGTTAGAGTTAAAGGTACATACCCGCTCAGTAGGCACAAACTGTTATTTATATCACAGACATCATCAGTAGCCTATTTCATCAACATTGCAAAGTATACTTTACTAGCAAAGTATACTTTGAGGGAGTAATCATTTATTTTTCCTGAAATGCATTATTTCATATAGAACTAACAAATTCATATATTTCATGATTAAAAGTATGCAGAATTATTATACTGAATTTATTACATTATCACAGCCATTAAATGGCTGTGATAATGTAATAAATTCAGTATAATAAAAAAAAAAAAATTATCATAATATTGAAAATTTCTCCCTCAAAGTATACTTTGCTACTAAAGTATACTTTGCAATGTTGATGAAATAGGCTACTGGATGATAGCCGGATACCAACGCGAGTCACTATGAGTAAAATACATACATGTATTGCTAAATGATTATATCTTTATAGCGGGCACTTTTAATTTTTAGAACAGGTTGAATAGTGACACAAGTATAGGCTTACTTAATTCCTATAAAGAACAGTTTGTGCCTACTGAGTGGGGATGTACCTTTAATGTGTTCCATAGTCAACTGTAGGGCAGAAAAACTTACTGTCTGTTTCACGAAGCTGTCCAAATTTTACGGCTATATTGACAATACAAAAACATTATTTATTTTGATAATATTAAATTAAAGGAAAATTTAAGAATGAGCCTTCTTTTTATTTCGTGAAATTTGGTCAAATAATGGTTTTATTACGAAAAATTGATGGGAATCTCTATGGGAATTTAACATGGGGGAAAAAGAGGTAAGGCAGTGTGGGAGGAGTCAAAAAACGAAAACAATTGGAAATTGACTCCGAAACCTGACTAGATAGCTTGGATATGATCTAACTAAGAAAACAAAAGCTACATTTTAAAAATCGGTCCAGTATTTCTGAAATTCTAAAATATTTCCCCATGTTAAATCCCCATACACATCTTCACTCAGTGAAGATGTCTATGGGGATTTAACATGGGGAAATTTTGTTTTCGCAATAAAACCATTATTTGACCAAATTTCACGAAATAAAAAGAAGGCTCATTCTTAAATTTTCCTTTAATTTAATATTATCGAAAAAAATATGGTTTTTGAATTGTTTATATGGCCGTAAATTTTGGGCAGCTTTCGTGAAACAGACAGTAGAACACACAGTAGTCAAAGTGCATGTATACATTGTATTTTATATCTACTGTACATGTAATTGAAATAGATCTGCATTTTAGACTGACATATGTTTTTGTTATACATGTACTTGGTTATTTGATCATTTGTGTATGATCAATTTCACAATCAATTGGTGTCGTTTCACAACTGATGTTTAGTAGTACAGTTTTGGAGTAGCTAAGACCATACTGGCATTGCCCAAATTATCTCCCCTGTTTATCTCTGTATGCATACTAGTTGCAGGCCGTAACTTAGCTACAGAAATTCGCCTCCAATATGTCATCTACGTGACAGGTACGGAGCGGGGTAGCAATTTTGTTTCTAGCCGTAACTATGCAAAACATATCGTAATTTCCGTAGCAGTAGTATCTGCTCCGGACAGCACGGGCGGTTTTACTGAAGTAACCACAGCAACTATAAAATAATGGGCGGCTGAAGTGGTGGGGGGGGGGGAGAGGGGTGGGGGGGGGGGGGTGTGAGGGGGTGGGTTTGATGGGGAGGTCTGACCCCCTCAATAACTTCTGTAACTTTTGGAGTGTTTAATGATATTTCTAACATGAATCTTGCCGAGAATGCAGGAATGGCGTTTCACGCCTCGAACATGCCCCCGGACCCCCCTCAAGACTGCCCCACCCCCAATAATTTTCCGATTCGGCCGCCTATGAAAACAAAACTTATAACTTGATCAATATTAAAACTAGTAGTAGGGGAAACGGACTGGTATTCATCGTCTGGCACCAGGGGGCCGTTTCACTAAACTTCGTATGACTAAAATGTTCGTAACTGCACAATTATGATAGTCTGTACATTTCACATTAACAATGTTTTCTTGTAAACGATTATTGCCAAATATGCTCAATAAATGTAAATCCATGAATTTAAATTTCCAGACGATCCTAAATTTCTACTTACGAACATTAGTGGTACAAAGTTTAGTGAAACGGACCCTAGTTCTGAGTACATAACTCTAATTACATTTAATTACACTGCACTACATAAGAGTTATGACGGAGTAGCCTTTCCAAATGTGCGTTTGAAGCGTTCTTTGTTAACTTTCTACTTCATGGGGAGTGACCTAAGTGTTTTTGTAAAACACACTGAATTAGTTAAGTTTATTGTAATATTTTTCTGTCATATTGTAGAGTTGTCTCTCAATAACAATATAGCGAAGTATGAACGTCAACGCACTGCATGTTTTTTTCTATATTTTAGTGCGCGAAGTATAAATGCTACTACGCACATTTTTACTGTGTAGTGGTGTAGCGATAAAGTGCAACCTGTTGCCTATAAAGCGGAAAACGTGCAGCTAAACGGAACTCTGGTGTAAACGTTGCGAACAATCTGGAGTAGATCGCAAGAGTTACTGTTCGCAACTACTGAAATTGCAGAAGCAATTGATCATGATTCTGCACTGTGACCATGATTTTAGGGAACATCAAACAGGACTGCCGCATTACACCTTGTTAGGAAAATGCAGTCGTCCGGAATATCATGAAACATACAAATAAAACGATAAAAATTATACGCTGCGAGCAGGGTTCGAACCTGCGCGGGAATATCCCATTGGATTTCAAGTCCAACGCCTTAACCACTCGGCCATCACAGCTTAGATGTTTGTATTATGTGATATTGATAACAAGATAATGTTTGCCTACGTAAACGGTAATTTCAGTAATGAATCTACGGAGTCCCGCAGGGGACGTAGAATTCTATTTTTTATTAATTCGTTCTCACGAAATAACAATTCGTTCCCTGAATTTAACAATTCGTTCCAACGAAATAACAATTCGTTCGCACGGGAACGAATTGTTTATCGAGGGAACTAATTGTTAAATTGAGGGAACGAATTGTCATTTCGTGGGAACGAATTGTTAATTCGTGAGAACAAATTGTTAGATTGAGGGAACTAATTGTTATTTCGTGGGAACGAATTAATAAACAAAAATCCATGTCCCCTGCGGGGCTCCGTACAGTACAGTACTCCGTATGAATCACATGAATGTGGTATTGATTTTGTAATATGTCACTAACACCCACAGGAATCCGGTGCACTGGCGACTGTCTATTATAGTATGGACACATAGGCGGCGGAAGCCGAACATTATTGGGGGGGGGCCCAATGTTGAGGGCCCGAAGGGCCCGATAGCGCTACATTTTTGAAATCCAAGTGGTGTGAAACGCCATTTCCTGCATTCTCAACAAAGTTCTCAGCAAAGTTCCCAGTACTCATGATTACACAAATATATTAGAATAAAAAATCCAAAATTTACAGAATTATTGGCGGGCTAGCCTAGCCCCACCCCCACCCCCCTCCGCCCCCCACCCCCTCTTCCGCCGCCCCTGGGACATATAATGGGGCACTGAAGTTGTGAATGATTTCAGTTACTTAGGAGTGGTATTTAATTATACTGGATCATTTGTATTGAACAATCAGGCACTGAGTGGAAAAGGTCTAAAGGCTATGAATGTGTTACTGATGAATGTTCGAAAACACAAGATTCCTCCGAAATGCCTGGGCCAGCTATTTGACGCCTTTGTCTCATCAACGCTAAATTATGCTTGTGAAGTTTGGGGTTTTAGTAAATCAAAAGAGCTTGAACGAATTCAGCTCAAATTCTGCAAGTCTGTCCTGGGTGTCAAGGCGTCAACTAGGCACGTTACCCATTGTATATACAGAGATACATACGAATTGTAAAATATTGGGGCAAGCTGATCAGTACTGACAATTGTATCTTACATAGCTTGTATATTGCTACTATGAGGGAAGCTGATGATGGTAAAACGAATTGGGTATCAAGGTTAAAAGACTTGTTATATATATTCGGTTTTGGAGATACTTGGTTAAATCAGCGAACAATTGATGATAGTGCGTTTGTATGCGTATTCAAACAACGTATACTAGACTGTTTCATACAAAAGTGGAGAGAAGATGTTGAGGACAATAATGTATCACGTTCTACAAACATATAAAAGTGAATTTTGAATTTGAGAACTATTTAAGCATTGTGTACAATCATGAGCTAAGGAAGTACCTAACTAGAATACGTTTGGGCTCACATGGGCTGCGGATAGAGACATGGAGATATGGTAGGAATCACATAGAGCGCATTCAAAGAGTATGCACTATGTGCGATTCAGGAGACATCGAAGACGCCTATCATTTTATTATCATATGTCCCTCTCTCACACACATCAGATCACAGTATATTGGTTCATTCTACAGGTTGAGACCAAGCGTATTCAAGTTTACGTCGCTATTAGCTACAAATCATAAAAGAACGGTCGTAAATTTGTGTAAATATTTAAAAGAAGCATTCGAGTACAGAAAATCAGCCATTCTCTGATGTTAATGTGTTCACTCTTGGAATACTATCTATTATTTTGTATATACATGTATTTGTTTATATGACGAGAAACTTGTATGAGTTTAAGTCAATAAATTCTAATCTATTCTATTAGAGATAATTATGTCTGTGCCACATCTGTGTTTGCAAATTTCACGTCAAACGCCTGTGGAGAAAGGAACAGCGGTAGCTATTTAGTAGTACCCGGTTGTAAGCTGTATTGGTAAAAATATGAAACAGAGAACCAGCGTTAAGGAAGTAATGATCGATTTCGTGTAGCATATATCTGCGTTACAAACTGCTAAGATTGACGTCTGCTGTGATGGCCGAGTGGTTAAGGCGTTGGACTCGAAATCCAATGGGATATTCCCGCGCAGGTTCGAACCCTGCTCGCAGCGTAAATTTTTATTTTTATTTTTTTTATCTATGAAGCAATATTTTTTTTTTTCTTTTTTCCCGCAGGCTACTGTTTATTTCATGTAAGCATGCGCATATATTTTACTTTTATTTATATATAATTACTGTACCACCAATAATAACCACCATTTGCTGCCGACGAACATTTGGACATTAAACACATTAAATCTAAAACATATTTAAAAGTAAATATTCATTAATAACAAAAAAGTCACCCTCCCCAAAACAAAATATTTGATGAAATTCCATAAAATATTGATTTTATTGCGAAAAAACGAATATAACATGGGGCAAAAAGGAGAGTACAGTAGGAGGCTGGCCGGGAGGGTCGAAAAACTTTTTTTTTTGGAAATTGACTCCGAAACCTGCCGAGATTGCTTGGAAATGATGTAACTAAGAAAACAAAAGTTAGATTTGGAAAATCGGTCCACAAATAAAAAATTATGTGAAATAATCTATTTTTAGCCCACATGTTTTTTTCGCAATAAAATCAATATTTTTTTTGGGAGAGTGATTTTTTCGTTATTGATGAAAAAGTATTTACATTTAAAAAATTTAAACACAGCAACATCAATGAAATTCCATAAACTAGTCGGCTATTGATTTTATTGCGAACAATATGTTCTATGGGAATTTAACAGGTGGGATAAAAATATGTTTTTATAACAAATTTTGGAACTGATAAACAGATTTTCAAAATCTAACTTTTTTTCTTCTGTTCTTTATAGTTAGATCTACATCATTTGCGAGCTAACAGAGTTTCAAGTCAATTCCAAACTTCTTTTCGTTTTCTGGTCGCCAAGGGGAGATAAGTCATCGGACATTTTGAAAATCAATAGGCTTCTTCTTCTTGCCGTGATAACTATGTATACCGATTTGGTTACGAATCGTCAAGTAGAACCTGTTATTGCGTGAACCAGCTGTGCCCACCAGCCCGTACAAGATGAATACATAACACGTCCTGTTTTTTTTCAAACGGGCGTATAAATTTTTTTATTATTGATGAAACAGTACTTACATTTAAATATTGTTTTGAGATCTCATGTGTTTGTTCGTAGGCAGCAAAACGTGGAAGAGACAGTAGATACTTACCTATTTGTTTTGGGAAGACGCAAAATTGGCTATTATAGAGAGGTGGCTGTTGTAGGGAGGTTAATGCTGAATTAAATTTTATCGTGATGTTTATTTATTTTATTCAATAATTCTCAATAAAAACATGTTTTGACAGCACTTTAGAATCATTTCCATTGGAAATGATTATAAAATGCTGTCAAAACATGTTTTGCAAATGAAAGAATGCAAAATCAACATCAGACGACAATTTTCATGCTCAGCAGTCTAAGGGTTAGATATAGAGGAAATCATCCATTTGGGATATAAAATAGCGGCTGTTACAGAGAGGGTGTTGTTGTAGAGAGGTGGCCGTTCGGGGAGGTTCCACTGTATTGTATGTCCTACTAAGACTACCGTTTGTTTCGTGTAAGCCTGCCTATTTGTGTAAACGGGTACATGGACACAGCAAAAACTTTTTTTATACATTTTTTAATAAAAAATTGCGTCACTTATTGATTTTATTGCGCGAATATTATTTTCCTATGGTCAACATTGGGGAAAAGAGAGGTGGAGGAGTCAAACATGAACAAAAGTCGAAATTACCTTGGACATTAAGAAAATAAAAGTTAGATTTTTAAAATCGGTCCACGAATTCCAATATTATTTCAAAAAATCTATGTAGACTATAGCCCCCATGTCAAATTCTAATAGGAATTTTGTTTTCGCAATACAATCAATATTTGATGGAAATTAATCAAATACTTTTGTGAAGAGACGGGGACTCTTTTTTTTTATTGAGTACTTTTATTTAAAGGTAATGCGCTTAATAGCCAACCGTTCGTAGACGTTGGCAGCAAACTGTGGAACAGACATTCAGACATGCAGTGACGTACACACATATATGTAACCGGAAAAAATATGTTTTAAAAGAAAAAACTCTTTACATGCTAGTGTAATACTAAACTAGAAAAAAGTCAATGGCGCCATCGTAATATATCCACTTTTCTAAATTTCAAAGTTCTAATTAGTTACACTAATTAAAGGCCCAACTGGGATATAAAAGCCACCAGATGGCGCTGGGCAGGCTTTTTGATAATTTTATGCATGCTTCACTTCAGGGACACATTTTCAGGTATTTTAGAAATACCACTGAACAAATAAGTACACTATTTCACACAGACATAGATAATACAACTTTGAAAGGTTTAGAAAAATTTGGATTTAAGAAAACAAATGTAAATGTGCTTTTGAAGTAATACAATGTACTCAACTGACAACTGATTCAAACTTGCCGGGCGGAGCGTAGCTGTTACATATGTAATGTAATTCATGCATAGAGCTGAGTTCATGACCCGACATTGTGAACAACCCCACGTGTTTAGTGATAACGCTAACAGCTATAACTGCCTGTATGGTCAACATCAGACAGTGTGCCAGCCGCACAACTTTGATTTTGGACAGTAATATCAAATTAAATGTGTGGTTGGTATGCACATAACAAGGTGAATGAAACAAAACCATGGTTTAATAGACCAGCAAGAGAAATATTTCGCCTAGAACTTGATACAGTGGCTGTGAAAATGCAGTATATACTAATTATAAACAGCATATACTCGGGTTAGTATGCACAGTCACAAAACAGCATGTATGTGCAGTCTGATCTGGAATTTACATGACTACATGAATTCAAGTTTGCTAGCAGCCTTATTTCCTGTATCCTAACACATACCAGTATGGCTATTTCAACACTGGTCTCTAATTAGCTGTCAGCATATATTATATCTGCAGCAATGCAGTTTAACTGGGACGGGGTTATCTGTGGAATGACATGACACAGTTACACATTTTTATAAAATACCGACTTATTACAAACACATATTCTTATATATTGGTTACTACATGTACTTACAAAATACATCGGAGATAGGAACCTTGTTCAGGTCCAGAAGCACAATATAGGTTTCACTATATATACATGACACACTCTAATTAATTAACGGACACTGGACACGTTACGACATGCATATCCCCGGATCAGCTAGTGCATCATCGCAGCCTCATCAGGATCTACACTGTTAAGTTTGGTGGTCATTCGTGGTGGCTCTAATTAATGATGTAAACTGCATCATGCTATAGTCATGTGCTATCTGATTGTGAGTTAAACTGATCAAACACTCAATAAGCCCCATTTACTTATTGTGTGACACATGGAAAGGTGTTTCATTCAATTTTACTTCTTTCTATTTTTAATAATTTATATAATAGCATCAAAATACTCTTTGCTTTGAAATAGTAAGCAGCAAAATACTATATAAGTTTTAACACTTTTAGTAAATTCTCAATCATTTTCCTGCACAAATAAAACATACAGATACTATTAGAGGGACTGGTATACACTGTATCATTTGTGTGTTTTATGGGACCACACGTTTGATAACAAACCTACATACCATATATCTAGATACTGGTCAGCATGGTCAGTACAGAAACCCCTACACTAGCTATCCAGCTGCCCCCTCACTGTTCTACATTGGGAGCAGACGACAAACATGTGCTGCTGTTTATGTATTCTATTTATAAAGCCAGTGTATAACTGACAGGCTGGGGACGCTATCAGTAATTGGATATGCCCCTCCTACTAAATTCGGTACCAGGGCACCGATTGTTGGGCCTTTAAATGCGAAATCTGAAAAAATCATATTTTCGACAGATTATAAAGTATGATCATTGCACATCAAACAATAAATAAAGAGAATAAATGGTAATGTCTGTTAACATTTTAAGGAAACACGGTTATCACCCTGGTATCAGTGTGGAAATTTACGTCTGATATAAAATGTATAATAATGCCAATCAATACGTGGGGTAATGGTGAATGAATGATTATTTTGTCAGAAAATGTCTCAGATGAAAATGGCTCTGATATAAAGAACAGTTTGTGTCTACTGGGTGGGCATGTACCTTTGAAGGTGTTATACCTTGCAAGGCAAACTTGCGGGATCTAAGTCAAAAATGGGGAGATAAGACTCGGGGTCAAATCAAAAATCTAAACTCAGTTTATGCATCTGCACTCCATAAAGAAGCTACACACCAAATATCGAGACTCCAGCTATTACAGTGGGGTCAGCGTGTAAGTGCACACACGAACGAACACGACAGGTTGGTTCCAACCTGTCGTGTTCGTTCGTGTGTACACTTACACGTTCCAACCTGTCGTGTTCGTTCGTGTGTGCACTTACACGCTGATCCCACTGTACGGTTTTTGCGTCCATAAGTCCATAAGCGGGAGATAAACCATGACAAGGGGGTCAAATAAAAAAAAATAAATGTTTATTCACTTAGTCACAAATCTATATTGTTTGTTTGACGCATTACGAGTGTTCCATTGATGGAATGGCGAATAGTGCAGATCCTGATCAGAATGCGAATACACAGGCTGATCTGGATCTACACTGGTCGTAAAAGAACCCAAAAGTCCCATTTCTCCAGTCACAAACACATAGAACACCACAGAACCACCATAACGAGCATTACACACGGAATCTTGTGTGGGCCAATTTACAGTCTCGCTCTCGACTTATACACGAGATCGCGAGATTGGCGAAAAGGCGAGGTGAGATCACGAGATCACGAGAGGAGATCGCGAGAATTCGAGGCTAGAATGCGAGATTGATTGATCTCGCATTCTCGTCCGGCGTTCTTGCATTCCTCGTGCCTTCGTATATCTCGAGAATGCGAAAATGTAAACGGACCCTAACCGGACACCGTAGTTACACTACCCGAGTTACCTCCCGTGTCTTTCTTTTCGGTCCAGACGAGGTTACGGGCCTTGACGATTACAATAGTGAGGCGCTCAGCCGTCGGCAGGTAACTCAGCGAGAACATGATGTCGCCGTACTCCGTCGGCTTCTGTAACACGAGTTGCCGACGGCGTCATGATTAGTAATTGAGCCGCCGGCTGACAAACTTGACATACAGACATTTCTAGCTCGTGTATAGTATCAGCTATGGAAAGTTCACACAGTAGCATTGCTAGTTATATAGTGAGCACTGACTGATAACGTGCACAGGCAGATATATAAAGAATACTACTGTCTGTTCCACGTTTTGCTGCCGACGAACCTTTGGCTATTAAACATATTAAATCTAAAAAATATTTAAAAGTAGGTATTTTTTTATCAATAACAAAAAAATCACCCTCCCCAAAACAAATTATTTGATGAAATGCCATTAAATATTGATTTTATTGCAAAAAAAAAGATTTTCCTCTGGAAATTTAACATGGGGGCTAAAAATAGATTAAAACAAAAAAATTCTATTTGAGGACCGATTTTCAAAATCTAACTTGTTTTCTTAATTACATCATTTTCAAGATATCTCGCCAGATTTCGGAGTCAATTTCTAAATTTTTCAGGATCAAAAAACCAAAAGTTTTGGAAATTGACTGTCCATGTTAAATTCCCATAGGAAAATCGTTTTTTCGTAATAAATCTTTTTTTGGGAGGGCTACTTTTTTGTTATTGTTGAAAAAGTACTAATTTTTAAATATTTTTTAGATTTAATGTGATTAATGGGCAAATGTTCGTCGGCAGCAAAACGTGGAACAAACAGTAGTGTATTTTGACATCAAGTTTATCATGCAAGGCTACGAAACGCGTAGGAATTCCTGATAAACTTGCATATAATCAGGTAGCGTTCTATGCGAATGAATGGACAAATATGACATGGTTTTCGTTTAAAAGAACATGGTCTCGTTGTAAACTGACGCCATTCGATCAATCTGAGAAACATCAGAGGCAGTAGGTGTGACTCAGATATGCGTAGCTAGTCCATGCAGGATTCGACAATTTGTTATCAGCCAGCGTGTAAAAAAAAATACGAAATTGAAAACTAGTGTAAATAGTAGAAACAACTAGGCTGAGGCCCGTGTTACTTCACTTTGCCGAATGTCACAAATAATATTGTTTACTCGCATCATCCATATCGTGATTACTATACTAGTGAAAACAAAAGGAAACACGACTGAGCCCTGAGTTTTCTCACGTCGTCAATACTGGTGCAAAGAAAAGCAAAACAGGGCCGCTTTACTCTAGTCGTCAGTAATAGTTCAAAGAAATAAAAACGCGAGGGAATCACTATTTTCTCACGTCGTTAATACTACAAAGAAACGATAAACTCAATAATAGCACAAAGAAAAGAGACAGACATGACAAAGCCCCGAGTTTTCTCACGTCGTCAATAATAATGCAAAGAAAAAATACTCTCAAAATTGAGACACGCCATGCGATTTTGTACATTCGGACAGGTCGTGTCTCATTAATAACAGTACAGAGAAAAGAAAATACTCGACGGAAGCCCGCCGTTACTTACGTCGTCGATGTCGCGGAGGTTAAGCCACATCTTGATGGGCAGCCGCAGGTCGACGTCACCCACCCGGATCTCCGTCTCGCCGATGACCTTGTGGCGCTGGTACTTGTCGATGGCGTACAGTTGGAACTGCAGCACGCGCGGATCAAGGTCACCACCGTCGATGTTGAACAGGAAGCGTTCTTTGTAGATGGGATCCGTCGTGTTGCGCTGTATCTGTAACCATGGTGACGGTGCAGGGTGTGTATATACAAGCTGTTATGAAGGTCATGGTCTATTAGTGGCGTGCGTACATATAGTTGCGAACGGTAACTCTTATAATGTACTCTCGTACCGTCCGTAGCCAGGCTACGGGCGGTACTGGAGTAGATTGCAAGAGTTACCGTTCGCAACTAGCGTGTATGTTGTAGTAAACAGGACCTAAGCGTGTTCTAGATCCATGCCCCTTTTTTGACAAAGCCGTCTACTTTCAGTTTCAAAATCTCTATCTCACCCCAACATCAAGTCGCACAGAGAAAATTTAACCTGCATATGTAGAGCATGCAAATAAATAATAAAGTGTTTGGCACAGACATACCTTTCCTGCAGCATCTATATTATTTATCTCTCTGTCATAATAATAACAATCAATGCCGTTGTCCTGAGAATTTACTCCTTGTTGCTAAGCTGTACCAGGACTGGTTTACGGTCACATTATTCTTTGGTCGACTGGTTCCTAGGAGTGGCGTGCGTACATATAGTTGCGAACGGTAACTACTGCAATCTACAGACATGCATTACTATCTACATGCATTATTAATGAGTAGATTCAAGAGTTACCGTTCGCAACTAGCGTACTTGCAGTATTAAATCATGTACGCATGCAGCACTTTCTAGAGCATGGCCGCTACGCATACGGAAATTCACTTCACTCGATCGTACCATTATGTATCCGACAAGACTGAACATATAAAAGAATAACACTTAGTATCGTGGTAGGTCAAATCACAAACAAATGACATCCGAATATGTATATTTATTGATACAAACCATAGCAAAATCAACGATAGTGCTGAAAGTAGTGATCGAAAGATATTATTGAAACAACGGGTCATTTGGGTACATATGCATTGTATGATATATTCAAACAAATAATTATGCATTTATTTTTGTATTTTGAACTAAATATGGCTTCTGTAACAAGAACCCCGCCAACGGCATGTACAGTGCGGTCAGCGTGTAAGTGCACACACGAACGAACACGACAGGTTGGAACCAACCTGTCGTGTTCGTTCGTGTGTGCACTTACACGCTGACCCGACTGTATACCATCGCTGCGATGGTTGGATAATACACATGTGCATGCAAGAGTTTAAGCCAATCGCTCATACAGTAAACAAGTCATAGGAGAATGGAAAACAGCACACACATCTGATGAATGTGAAATCAAAGTTATTTCACCTTGACCTTGGACACAGGGGAGCATGGGTATGGCGGGGAATGAAACTATGAATGATGAGAAACACGCACATGAAGTTTCAAGCCAATCACTCGTACACTAAACACGTTATAGGAGAATGGAGAAACGCGCACACATCTAACGAAAGTTAATTGACATTGACCTTGTGCAAACAATGGAGCTTGGGTGGGGCATGGAATGAACATATAATTGATGAGAAACATGCACATGAAGTTTCAAGTCAATCGCTCGTACACTCAAGAGGTTATATGAGAATGGAGAAACGCCCACGCATATACTGACTGTGAAATTTCAAGTTATTTGACCTTGACCATGGGCACAAGGGGAGCATGAGTCGGGCGGGGAATGCAAATATGAATGAGAAACATGCACATTAAGTTTGAAGCCAACCGGTCATATACTAAATACTTTTTGGAGAATGGAGAAACGCGCATGCATCCACTAAATGTGACAATATACTGTATATGAAATTGAAAGTTAATTGACATGGACCTTGGGCAAAAGGGGAGCATCAGTGGGGTGGGGAATTAACATATGAAAGATAATACACATGTACACGAAGTTTGAAGCCAATCGGTCATACACTAATGTGGTTATAGGAAAATGGAGAAACCCTCACACTTCTACTGAATGTGAAACCCTACTGAATATACAATTTCAAAGTTAATTCACCTTGACCTTGGCCACGAGGGAAGCGTGGGTGGAGTAGGGAATGAATATATAGAGTGTAATACACATGTACAATACGTTTGAAGCCTATCGGTCATAGTAAATACACCAAAACCTCTAAGTGCCTTAATACCGAGATAATACCGGAATTACATTTTGTCGGTGGCAAATTTGAATTTCAAGATGGCAACCGTAACTAACATTATGTGTGTCACATGTAGCGACCAAGGTGTGAGCAAAATCAATTTTGAAAGATGTCCGCCATGCAACGTCACCGCAAAACTCAGACAATCATACGTTTGATATTTAAAAGTAATATTATAAACCATGCGCTTGATTTCCTTTGCTAACCGGTACATGCATAATATGTAATATGTCATATAATTGAGACACGCCATGCGATGTTGTACAATTATATTCCGCATGTACTCTGAACATTTTGTCAACTTTTGACTTTATTTATGAAAAATATTGTAATTTTTGTAAACGTATGTAATGAAATTACGCAGATGTCCGAAAGAACAAAGTCGCATGGCGTTTCTCAGATTATGTGGAGTGTACGCTGCCCCAGCCCAGATCAACTTTCACATGTTTGTACGTTGACCAGGCCCACACTGCCCGCCAATGTCGATGAAGTAGGCTAATTGCTGTCAAAAATACTAGATTGTACAAACGATGTTTTACAGAATAATGTTTCCAATGGCAATGAAACATTTATACGAAAATAGCATTACATGAAGTACTAGTACAGGAAATCGAAGATCCCAGGTAAATCAACGTGTAAAGCTATATAAATCATGCAATGACACTTTTGTTAGCCGTCGACCCCATAGGCTGAAGTAAGAAAACTGTTCACTTATTGATACTTTCAGGTATATTTAATGTATTTATAGGTCTTGGTATGTTACTTCAACCTGTGGTCGACCCATTCCCAGTCATTCAGCAATTTCCGTGTACAGTGAAACCTCGCTAAACCAGGGTGTCCGGTTTAGCGAGGTTTCACTGTAAATCACGCATTTGATTATTCCGAGCCGTAATTGTGTGCTATGCGATCACGAACAGGCATTATCACCTGAGATAAATGACCAAGAAATCCATCAAAATTATGATCACATATATTTCTTGCTGTCCTGTTTAAAGAGGTTCCACTCTACCTTAGTTTGGAATTTTGATTCTGGGTCTGGAAGCAGCACGCCCTGGATGTACGTGTCCAACGTGCCCGTGTACTGATTGGCCGTCAGGTCTCGGCCCTGGATAATGCTCACAACCAGCTCAGACACCTCCCTGCAACAGGAACACGTGATACACCACGTGACATAGTTGTGAACGGTAACTCTTGCAATCTACTCCCTACCGTACAGGAGAAGATTGCAAGAGTTACCGTTCGCAATTACACGTGACATAACACGTGACATGTAACCCACAGGATGACAGACTGCACCCACCAGGTGGAATGACGAACAATCATTACACCACCCATCCAGTTATGGTTAGACACCACCAAATAGTTTTACTATATAATTTAACCGAATGCCATCCAATAAGGCCAGTCTCTCCTACTTTCACTATTCGTATGGATGCTGTGGGACCCACTTGTACATGACCTGCAGCCAGTCTGTACTGGTTCTGCATGAACTAAACAATAGGTTCACTTACTCCTAAGAAAGAAAAATCCAACCTTGTCATATCCTCCAATATTGTGTACATTTTTTGGCCACGGAAACTCCGTTTACATCAAGTGACCAACAGGGTCAGTGTTTTCTTTTAAATGCTACAAATATGCTGAAAACTGGTGTTGAAGGCACCCCAAAATGTTCCTCAAGTGAAATGGGTAGTAATGGATCAAGATTTGCAAGCAAACGGTGTCTGTGACCTCAAAACACCCGCACTATTTTTTTATACCGGGCTACTTTTGCATACACCCTGGGCGGTTTCGCACCATTTGGTGTCTTCTAACCTATAAGTGTACCAGTCCCACTACAAATCATTCTACAATATTCACTATTCAAAAAGTAGCTTCTATTCCTGGATACAGTACCAAGTTTGGAGCAAATATCTCAAATGGTTGTCACACAGCAGCTGTGTAACTCCACCATGTGACTGTCCACATTCTGCCTTAATTTGAGCTACTACAGAACTATGGAGAATTTTAATAGATGATGAATTAAAAGCACATATCTCCATAAAATCACATAACATTACCCTAAATAGTGTTATAGCTAACCATTCTACATATACAGACTCATCACTGAAACTATACCAACATATATGCCACTCTGGAATGGTCGACAGACAAAAGGGTACTGGCTTGGAACGGTCAGTCAAGAAATTTGCTTTATAACACAGGAGGAAAGGAAAAACAATGTTTTCTGAGTACTAGTGTCTTGGTACTATACCGATATGCGAAAACAATACACTTACGCCTAATTTTGGCAAATTTTGGAACAGCGTCGCGATGTCGCGCCACTTTCCATAACTTCTTAATTGTCCATCAGCAAGCCAATATCAATGAAAAAAAATGAAAAACACACTATAATCACTGTTTCGGTGTATATTTCTGTCACATTCCAAGCCCAATCACATACAGGTAATTTGCATACACTGGTTTATTATATTTCACTAAATAAAGCTGAGAAATCAAGATTTTAGAAGATTTTGAAGCCGATAACTGTCCGTCTGAGATACAAAAAGAACAAATATGTTGCATCGCGGAGTCCGCTCGATTATTCTTGTCGCAGTAACTTTAAATTATGTTCCCAGAGACATAGCTACAAGAAACATAAACTTCCAACTTCAAATTCTACAAACAAACATATCTCACATAGGGCCTAGGCACACCTTATAGGTTAGACACCACCAAATATAGGTTTACTATATATTTAAACCGAATGCCATCCAATAAGGCCAGTCTCTCCTACTTTCATTATTCGTATGGATGCTGTGGGACCCACTTGTACATGACCTGCAGCCAGTCTGTACTGGTTCTGCATGAACTAAACAATAGGTTCACTTACTCCTAAGAAAGAAAAATCCAACCTTGTCATATCCTCCAATATTGTGTACATTTTTTGGCCACGGAAACTCCGTTTACATCAAGTGACCAACAGGGTCAGTGTTTTCTTTTAAATGCTACAAATATGCTGAAAACTGGTGTTGAAGGCACCCCAAAATGTTCCTCAAGTGAAACTGGGTAGTAATGGATCAAGATTTGCAAGCAAACGGTGTCTGTGACCTCAAAACACCCGCACTATTTTTTTATACCGGACTACTTTTGCATACACCCTGGGCGGTTTCGCACCATTTGGTGTCTTCTAACCTTATCAAGGTGTATGATCACGTGGTGCTAACAACAACAACAACAAGTACCGATTCAAAGTACGTATTCTTTTATAGTGTCCTTATTACGTAACGGATTTTGATGAAATATGGCGCATCAATCGCGTCTTGTTAAGCTGCATTCGGTGGTCTCTGTATTTTCGCCCAAACTTCTGTCGTTTTTGCGAAGAATCGATTTCCGTGTCTCTGACACGGAAATCGATTCTTCGCAAAAACGACATAAGTCTGTGCCAACTCCATATACCACCAAATGCAGCTCATGAAGATGCGTTTGCTGCGCCATATTTCATCAAAATCCGTTGAATATTAAGGAAAATATCAAATAATACTTACTTTGTGTGGACGACATTGTTGTTGTTGTAACCACGTGATCATGCACCTTGGCTATGCTAGACTATATAGTGATATCAGGTATCTCACATAAATGGGTGGGTGGGGTAAATGTTTCGACTGGGTCATTTTACTGGACTACCTGTAAAACGATATGGCGGTGATTAGGTTGTGTATCCGCGCAGTCTGTCCAATGCCTATGTTGTTTTATTTTACAATGCTGTCAGACTTAAATTGTGTTATATGTTGCTTATTTTCTTATTACATGCTTTGACAGCGAATGTTATTTGTTCTTGGAGACAAAACTCGTGTGCTGCCAAATTAAACTCGTGATTTTTGTTGAAACAACAATACGCTGTTTTCTTTTACAATGTTATCAGGTTTAAATGTTGTCGTTTCTAGTTTCCACTTTTCTAAATAAAACAATGCTTTGGCAGCGGATCAGATTTGTCTGAGTGCAGACAAGTCTCATGGGGCGTTTTTTATTGTAATTCGCTGGTAGCAACACGAGTAACACGAGTACGAACGGAACAAGCAGGGTTGCAACTGGCGTTAAAGAATTTGACATTTGAACCTTACTCGAGTAAGTCGATTCGAACCCATGCCGTGTGGTGGGTCACTAGAGTTCCAACTCGAGTTGGACTCGAACAGTGACCCTGCTTGTTCCTGTGCTACTCGACATACTAGAGTTTAACCCGGGAGTTACAAAGACAAATATCCATGTACTGCCAAAATATGTTTTTGTTGAAAAATAAGATAAAATGAACAACGACAGACGACTATATCCTTTTAATGTTTAACCCTTTCAACCCCCTAAGGAACTGGAATGGACTGTGATATGCTAATGTTCCGACTAACCCAATGGTCACTACATGATTTTCAGATTCGTCCATTTATGAAAAGGGGGTGTTCTAAGAAATATGAAAATTACTTACCGCTATAGCGGGATTTCGGGTTCAAAGGGTTAAGGACCCTTTCTATACGTGATCATCGTTTGATTCAAAGATAATTGCTTCCTAAATGTGATGAGATATATGTATAACATATATGTGAGCATTATCTTGTTACTGTATACTATACAAGGCATGGAGTTGCTATGTCGGCCATGTTAGTGTGTACAAGCCACCAGTCAGTTTTACCTCTTGTTGCGTTTCACACGTACCACAAATAATACGACATATACATAAATACAAGTTGGTGCAACATCCTCTACGGATGTTAAACAACAACGTCCTATTGATTGTTTTCACCACACTTATATACAAAGTCTGATTTCTGAAGATAATCCAGTAATGGCTGTGTAACAGACAGATAGATACACAGTGCTGTCAATATATACCTGTATTACCATACATACTGTGTCAAATCCAGTAACATTTAAGATGTTATCTGTGTGTATTGTCACTTGTGTCTACTCACCTACAGTGGGTCAGCGTGTAAGTGCACACACGAACGAACACGACAGGTGTGCACTTACACGCTGACCCCACTGTACTATGTGAGTAGATATGACTTTGCATATGGGTAGTGTGTACACTATCAATAAACTGTGCATAAGATAGAAACATTTACACATCGAAATATGTTTTGAGATAGATGGGAGAAATGCTCAGATATCTTCCTTTGTATAGTCTTTTTGCATACTATGTTTATCACGCTGTTGTTATATATGTCTATGATGTATTGCACCACATTCTATTACTTTTACTGTCGTATTATTTGCTGTACGTGTCAAACGGTCGAAGAGGTGAAACTGTACGATGTCTTGTACATACAAAGATGGCGGAGATGGCAATTCAATGTACCATATAGTATACAGTAACATTACACTATCACATATCATATATTCATATAACACACCACTCTAAGGAAGCAATTATGATTGAAGCCAAGTGTATCTTGCTATGACCTAATTCCTTAGCATCGATTATGCAATACGCCGATAAATATTGCGAGACGGCTCCCGATATGTTGTCAAGATATAGTATCGTCTTCTGAGATGATGAAATGTAGGTCACGGTATATATTGTCATGATGCTAATATGGTTCGACATAATATCTGACTGTGACGTGAGAAATGGGGCTTATTAGTTTTGCGATAAGTGTAGATCCAGATCAGACTGTGCGGATGCACAGGCTGATCTGGATCTACACTGATCGCAAAACTAATAATCAGGATCTGCACTGTTCGCCATTCCTGCAATGAAACACCCAGCATGTGTCTGACAAGCAATGTATAATTATGTTATCAGACAACGAGAGAGAGAGAGAGCTATTTCAACAGGAACTATTTTAAGGCCAGTATAACATAAAAAACAACAACAAAACGAAAACGAAACAATTACATGCTTCATGTATGCCAAAATACCGATGAAATTTGTCATACAACCGTTTACTTGTGAAGTGACATCGCACGACATACCAGTTTGAACACTATTGCACCTGTTTATCTCAGCGCATACCCCGTGCAGCGCATTCTACTTGATGCATCGCCAGTGGGCGTCTGTCTGCACATGATTTAATAGTCTGGGGATGGCGGCGAATTCTCAGTTATAAGTTGGCAAATAGAACTTCAATATTCGTTATCACAAGTAACTATTCCGTATACTATTGTATGTGTTTACTGTGCTATAATCGGTACATAAATATCGCAACAAGATAGGAAATCCGATATTTATGTACCTGTATGTGTGTTCTTTTTTTATAATATTTTATTAAAACAATCCTCAGGATTTTTTGAATAAAATATTATAAACAAATAAAAACGTGTTTTCATCATTGTTTTCAACAAGATTGAAATCTGATATATGTTATATTTACCGATATCAGTGAAAATTGAAACAACACAGCAGTCCTAGCATCGTCATTTATCTTCAATTAAACAACTGATAAAAGATTAGCGGTCCTAGTATCGTCACATATCTTCAATTAAACCACTCAACAAAGAAAGGCGGTCCCAGTATCGTCATATATCTTCAATTAAACCATTCAACAAAGATTGGCGGTCCTAGTATCGTCACATATCTTCAATTAAATCACTCAACAAAGAAAGGCGGTCCTAGTATCGTCATATATCTTCAATTAAACCATTCAACAAAGATTGGCGGTCCTAGTATCGTCATATATCTTCAATTAAACCACTCAACAAAGATTGGCGGTCCTAGTATCGTCATATATCTTCAATTAAACCACTCAACAAAGAAAGGCGGTCCTAGTATCGTCATATATCTTCAATTAAACCACTCAACAAAGATTGGCGTCCTAGTATCGTCATATATCTTCAATTAAACCATTCAACAAAGAAAGGCGGTCCTAGTATCGTCATATATCTTCAATTAAACCACTCAACAAAGATTGGCGGTCCTAGTATCGTCATATATCTTCAATTAAACCATTCAACAAAGATTGGCGGTCCTAGTATCGTCATATATCTTCAATTAAACCACTCAACAAAGATTGGCGGTCCTAGCATCGTCACATATCTTCAATTAAACCATTCAACAAAGAAAGGCGGTCATAGTATCGTCATATATCTTCAATTAAATCACTTAACAAAGAAAGGCGGTCCTAGTATCGTCATATATCTTCAATTAAACCATTCAACAAAGAAAGGCGGTACTAGTATCGTTCATCTTTCTTCAATTAAACCATTCAACCAAAGATGGGCGGTCCTAGTGTTCCATATATCTTCAATTAAATCACTCAACAAAGAAAGGCCGGTCCTATCGTTCATATATCTTCAATTAAACCATTAACAAAGAAAAAATTTTGGCGGTCCCTAGTATCGTCCATTCTTCAATTAAACCATTCCAACAAAGATTTGGCGGTCCATAGTATCGTCACATACTTCAATTAAACCACTAACAAAAGTAAAGGCCGGGTCTGAGTATCGTATATATTCTTCAAAGATTCAACAAAGATTGGCGGTCCTAGTAACGTCACCATATTTCAATTAAACCACTAACAAAGAAAGGCGGTCCTAGTATAGTTATATTTATCTTCAAGTTAAACCACAAAGATTGGCGAATCCTAGTATTGTCATATATCTTCCAATTAAACCATTCAACAAAGAAAGGCGGTCCTAGTATCGTCATATATCTTCAATTAAACCACTTCACAAAGAAAGGCGGTCCTAGTATCGTCTATATCTTCAATTAAAAAACCAATTCAACAAGATTGGCGGTCTTAGGTATCCGTACTTTTCTTCAATTAAAACACTCAACAAAGAAAGGCGGTCCTAGTATCGTCATATATCTTCAATTAAACCATTCAACAAAGATTGGCGGTCCTAAGTATCGTCACATATCTTCAATTTAAACCCAATCAACAAAGAAAGGCGGTCCTAGTATCGTCATATATCTTCAATTAAACCACAAAGATTGGCAAGGTCCTAGATTCGTCATATATCTTCAATTAAACCATTCAAAAAAGAAAGGCCGGGGTCCTTGTATCGTCATATCTTCAATTAAAACCACTCAACTAAAGAAAGGCGGTCCTAAGTATCGTCATATCTTCAATTAAACCATTCAACAAAGAAAATTGGCGGTCCTAGTATCGTCATATATCTTCAATTAAACCACTCAACAAAGAAAGGCGGTCCTTAGTTTGGTCATATATCTTCAATTTAAACCACTCAAACAAAGATTGGCGGTCTAGTAGTCATATCTTCAAATTAAAAACCATTCAAAAAAAAAGAAAGGCGTCCTAGTATCGTTCATATCTTCAATTAAACCATTCAACAAAGATTGGCGGTCTAGTATCGTCACATCTTCATTTAAACCATCAACAAAGAAAGGCGGTCCTTGTATCTATATTTTCAATTAAAACACTTTCAAAAAAAGATTGGCGGTTCCTAGTTCGCATGAATCCGTTCCATTAAACCACCTCCACAAAGAAGGCGGTCCTTGTATCGTCAATTAAAACATTTCTTCAATTAAACACTCAACCAAAGGAAAGGCGGTCCTAGTATCGTCATATCATCTTCAATTAAACCACTTCAACAAAGATTGGCGGTCTAGTATCGTCATATCTTCCAATTAAATTCTCAACAAAGAAAGGCGGTCCTGTAAATCGTCAATAACTTCAATTTAAACCATTCAACAAAGAAAAGGCGGTCCTAGTATCGGTTCATATCTTCAAATTCAATTTCAACAAAAGATTGGCGGTCCTAGTATCCTATTATCTTCAATTTAAACCATGGTCAACAAAGAAATTGCGGTCCTAGTATCGTCAATATATCTTCAATTAAAACCATCAACAAAGATTGGCGGTTCTAGTATCGTCATATCTTCAATTAAACACAACAAAAAAGAAAGGCGGTCCTAGTATCGTTCAATTATATCCTTCAATTAAAACATTCAACAAAGAAAGGCGGTCCTAGTATCGTCATATATCTTCAATTAAACCACTCAACAAAAGATTTGGCAGTCCTAGTCGTACATATCTTCAATTAAACCATTCAACAAAGAAGGCGGGTCCTAGTATCGTCATATCTTCAATTAAACCACTCAACAAAGATTGGCGGTCCTAGTATCGTAACATATCTTCAATTAAACCATTTCAACAAAGAGGCGGTCCTATATTTTCATATATCTTCAATTAAACCACTCAACAAAGATTGGCTGGTCCTAGTATCGTAATCTATCATCAATTAAACCATTCAACAAAGAAAGGCGGTCCTAGTATCGTCATATCTTCAATTAAAAAAACAAATTCAACAAAGAAAGGCGGTCCTAGTATCTCATATATCTTCAATTAAACCATTAACAAGAAAGGCGGTCCTAGTATCGTCATTATATCTTCAATTAAACAATCAACAAAGATTGGCGGTCCTAGTATCGTCATTATATCTTCAATTAAACCACTCAACAAAGATTGGCGTACTAGTATCGTCAGCATATATTCAATTAAACCATTCAACAAAGAAAGGCGGTCCTAGTATGGTCAACCATAATCATTCAATTAAACCAACCTTCAAACAAAGAAAGGTCGGTCCTAGTATCGTCATATATCTTCAATTAAACCACTCAACAAAGATTGGCGGGTCCTAGTATCGTCTATATCTTCAATTAAACCAACTCAACCAAAGAGTGGCGGATCTAGTATCGTCCACATATCTTCAATTAAACCACTCAACAAAGAAAGGGCGGTCCTCAGAATATCGTTCATTATAATTCTTCAATTAATCCACTGCAACAAAGATTGGCAGTCTAGTTTAGTCATATATCCTTTCAAATTAAACCACTCAACAAAGATTGGCGGTCCTATATCGTCATCTTCATTAAACCAACTCAACCAAGATTGGCGGTCCTAGTTTTTAAAAAAAAAAATCGTCATTTATCTTCAATTAAAACCACTAACAAAGATTGGCGTCCTAGTATCGTCATATATCTTCAATTAAACCATTCAACAAAGAAAGGCGGTCCTAGTATCGTCATATTATCTTTCAAATTAAACCACTCAACAAAGATTGGCGGTCCTAGTATCGTCATATATCTTCAATTAAACCATTCAACAAAGAAAGGCGGTCCTAGTATCGTCATATATCTTCAATTAAACCATTCAACAAAGATTGGCGGTCCTAGTATCGTCATATATCTTCAATTAAACCATTCAAAAAAACAAGAAAAGGCGGTCCTAGTATCGTCATATATCTTAAATTAAACCACTCAACAAAGATTGGCGGTCCTAGTATCGTCACATATCTTCAATTAAAGCACTCAACAAAGATTGGCGGTCCTAGTATCGTCATATATCTTCAATTAAACCACTCAAAAAAGAAAGGCGGTCCTAGTATCGTCACATATCTTCAATTAAACCATTCAACAAAGAAAGGCGGTCCTAGTATCGTCATATATCTTCAATTAAACCACTCAATAAAGATTGGCAGTCCTAGTATCGTCATATATCTTCAATTAAACCACTCAACAAAGATTGGCGGTCCTAGTATCGTCATATATCTTCAATTAAACCACTCAACAAAGAAAGGCGGTCCTAGTATCGTCACATATCTTCAATTAAACCACTCAACAAAGATTGGCGGTCCTAGTATCGTCATATATCTTCAATTAAACCATTCAACAAAGAAAGGCGGTCCTAGTATCGTCATATATCTTCAATTAAACCACTCAACAAAGATTGGCGGTCCTAGTATCGTCACATATCTTCAATTAAACCATTCAACAAAGATTGGCGGTCCTAGTATCGTCATATATCTTCAATTAAACCACTCAACAAAGATTGGCGGTCCTAGTATCGTCATATATCTTCAATTAAACCACTCAACAAAGAAAGGTGGTCCTAGTATCGTCATATATCTTCAATTAAACCACTCAGCAAAGAAAGGCGGTCCTAGTATCGTCACATATCTTCAATTAAACCATTCAACAAAGATTGGCAGTCCTAGTATCGTCACATATCTTCAATTAAACCATTCAACAAAGATTGGCGGTACTAGTATCGTCATATATCTTCAATTAAATCACTTTACACAGGGCCATGATGAAAACACTTTTTTATTTTTTATAGTATTTAAAAAAAAAATCCTTTAATGCACGCACTCTGATTAATTTACATATACATACCACAGTAAATGCACTCGTGGTTTCGAAACACTATATTAGTAAATGCCTCGAAAATGATATACGAATGTGACAGTTTGTGATCGTCATATTGATGCGTCATAAATGTAAACATTTTTAAAATGCGATCGCGATTGAAATCTGTTGTAAAACGTGGAATCTTAATTCCATATTTGCAAGTGACATGTGCAATAAAATTATGTATACAGTACCACCTCATTAAACTGGAAACCTAGCACCATTGATGCGTTCCATTTTGATTGCAAAACATGTAAACGTTTTTGGAATGTTAATATTCATGATTTTGCAGTGTAACTTCTTAGAGATGTTCAACTGTCATAGGACAGTTCGATCAAAATGTAGTTTAGCCATACATATACCCGGTGCCCTTTGTTCTAATGTGTGACACAGACAACCAAGCAAGACAGCCTTGGCTAGCCAATTTCCTTCTTGCCTTTAGCTAAATATGAGACACGCCATGCGATTTTGTACCTAAGAACATGTGCGGTATCTCGTGAAAAATATTAACAAAATTTACGATATTTTCCGTAAATGACGTCGAAAGATGACGAAAATTACAAGAAAGTTTCGTCATCTTCCGACGTCATTTACCGGAATATGACATTTTCTGTAAATATATTTAATGAAAATTTCGCACATGTTCTTAGGAACAAAATAGCAAGGCGTCTCCATTATGTATCTATTATACTCCACGTTTAATTCCATTATGACTGTAATTTATTGGATACGAAACTGAACACAAGAAAACATTTTCGCATCATGAGACTTTTCCTAAATTGATTTCTAAGATCTGCTGTATCTTTTATAATTGACGTCGAACATTATTGCCGAATTTAATCTCCACCGTGCCCTGACGATTTCGGCATCATATACGGAAATGGTCGTACTTTTCCGGAATCAATATCGGCGAACTACGAGACGCGATTAGGCAGAAAGTCTGAAACATTGACGAAGTTACGTATTGATACTAATACATAGGGGGTCTCACAATGTGCCATGCACGGATATTTATACTATATATCGTATAAGTGTGCTAAGCGGAACTTTAGAAAAATAAAAATTGATGCAATCAGAGAATCTGAACAGAAATTGTATAATGATCTTAATGATACTGCCAATTGTGATATAAGATTATTTTGGCGTACATTAAACAACAAAAGAAAGAAAACCAAAAATAGTATCAATCAGATTACAACAGACAATGCTACAACCAGTGACCCACGGGAAATATGTAAAGCATTTGAAACCCACATTGCTAGTGGTTTTATTACCAGTGAGGATCCCGCCTTTGATCAACAATTTAAGGAGCAAGTCGACAATACTGTGGATGATTTTGTTAACTCTAATGATAACTACACATGGCAAATTCTTAGTTGTCCAGTAGACTTGGACGAGCTTAAGCTTGTATTGTCAAACCTAAAGACTAGGAAGGCCCCAGGTATTGACACTATCGTAAACGAACACCTAACCAACGGCGGGCATACACTAGCTTATTACTTAAAAACTTTATTCGATCTTATGATCGAGTATGAATATGTACCGACCGATCACGAGATTGGAATTGTGATACCAATATACAAAGATGGTAAACCACGCTGTGCCACAGACAGTTACATACCTATTACTCTGCTCTCTGTCATATACAAAGCATTTGAGAAAATTCTACATTTACGTATGAAACACTGGTGCAAATCACAAGAAATAGCCAGCAAAATGGTTATCATAAAAAGTTAGATTATGTGACAGTGTCGGTCAGTCTGCAGGAAACTATCTCATATAACAGAGAGCTGGGATCCTATAGCTTTGTAGCTTTCTTGGACACAACAAAGGCTTTCGACACCGTCTGGCATACTGGATTATTTACCAAACTACTAGAGTTTGGTATTAGAGGCAGATTCCTGAGATTAATTATGGATTGCTACACAAATATTTATAGCTGTGTTGTAGTTAACTGAGTCAAATCCGACATATTCCCTGTCAAACAAGGAGCACAAATAACCTCAATAAAATGCGGTAATCCAACCCTAGCAGACGATATCACAATTATATGTCAGAACTTACCTAACTTGCAACATGCACTAGACATAGTTCACCACTACTCGACAAGATGGAGATACACATTGAATTCAAGTACATGTAAAATACTTACCTTTACAAACAGAAGTCAATCTGACCTACGACCAGTGAAACTGTGATGCAACGTCCTACAATATCATGATTCTGTACCACATGTCGGAATACAACTTACCCGATCGCTGACAAACTCTAACAGCATTGAGTTTCGTTGCAGAAAGAGTAGAGCTTCACTATTTTCCATTTTAAACCTACATAACTTATCTGCCAATGTAAATCCACTAACGCTCGCATCAGTATTCAATAAGATCACTATACCAATGCCACAGGGTGAGAAAAATGTGCACCGGCACGGGGCTCGAACCCGGGACCTCTGGTTTACCGTACCATCGCTCTAACCGACTGAGCTAGCCGGGCACGAATACACACGTCCTCCCCACAGTGAGTTACGTACCGTGACATACTTCCCCGCAAAATTGGAATTCTTCCCCGAATTCTATATTTAATTCGTCTCTGAAATCCATATTTTAGGTTAATTTTGGGCAGTATTTATCAGTCATGGTCCCTCGTTGGGCGCCAAATGTCACAGGGTGAGAAAGAGGCATATCTCACCCGAGGCTCTAACCGGGGACCTCTGGATTACCGTACCATCGCTCTAACCGACTGAGCTAGCCAGGCACGAATACACATCTTCTCCCCATAGTGTGTTACGTACCGTGACATACTTCCCCGCCAAATTGAAATTCGTCCCCGAATTTTATATTTAATTCGTATCTGAATTCCATATTTTTGGTACAATTTGGGCAGTATTTATCAGTCACGGTCCCTTTTTCCGACGGCAATCTGAAGACGAGCGAGGATCACCCGCGTCGAGTGTCGCACCGTCTCCTGAACGTGTGAAGCCCAGACGGGGCACCATACAGCGGAGACCGCCACAACGGTACCAACAGGCAGCAACGGCCGGACCATACTGTTTCTCGGTGCCGGTGACTGAAGTCGTACACCTGTGATATGTTGACAGGTTAAGTTCGGCCTTATATAGCATACTAACGTATTATGACTTATATAGGACACCCATATTCATTACCTATATCATTTTCATATTTTAGCAGTCTCATTTTAACGTCGTCATTATCATCTTTTTCATCTCTGTGTGGTATGTGTGATGTGAGTGATTGGTATTATTTCTTATGTATTTTTGTATTCCTTTTGTCTTTTGATTGTGCTCTGGTATTTATACATTTTATTTTGCGGATGTCGAGGACGACATTTTCTCAAAGGGGGGAATATGTCATAGGTTGCCATTTCTGTTGTATTGTATCAGATTGTATTACATTGTATTGTACTGCATTATTATGTAGTCTATTATATTGCATTGTATTGTATCGTAGGTTGGTAATATGTGGTTGTGTAGTTGCCTAGATATGTGGTCAATAGGTTGAGCTGCCCTCAGATCACGTGGGTTGATAATTGCACAATGCATGCATTTCCCCGCGCTTCATTGCACTCGCCATTTCTACTTCGTAGAGTCGACACATCACTATTGTACATGTCTTGATATATATTTTATATATATATTATTACATGTGGGTTTGATTGTGTAACATATTGTAATGAAATCTGCTTTACATTCTATATGTACGGTATTGCTTATGCAACTGCAAGAAGACTCAGTATTGTATTGTTTATTTGATACCGTGAACCGACTTCTATGTTGTGTATGTCATTTGTGTAAGCATGGCTACACCTGTGCATATACACAGGTGTATTCATGATTACATAAAATTGCACTCGCCGTTTCTACTTCGTAGAGTCGACAGATCGCTATTTTACATGTTTTGATATATATTTTATATATATATTACAGAATACAGTCATCATCGCCTGTGTTGTGGTCCATTAGAACCCGTGATAAACAATAGGATATAGTAGGGTATACGTTGTCAACCCTACACGCCTTGCCTAGCAGGCAACCCTGTTACATGTGTATCTGGCGCTCTGAGGTTCGGGGTCATTGTTACCAAGGCCAGACTCATCGGATGAGTCACACGAACTTTCGGATCTCGGTAGACGTCTACCTCTGCGCGTCTCGTAACGTGCTCATCGGGGCTACACAACGATGTCAATGGTAGTAGCATGTTTCTGTGAAGCATCCTGGTCTTACACTGCTTTCCAGCTTCAGGATGGACCTCGTACACTGGTATGTCAGACATCGGTTGTTGCTTGATGATGTAGGCGTCGGACTCCCATAGATCGGCCAGCTTATGTTTTCCATTGATGCCGACCTTACGTACCAGCACACGATCACCTGGCTATAGAGCGACATGGCGTACACACTTGTCATAGTACGTCTTTGTGGCGTGCGGCGCTTTTCCTGGCCTCCTTTTTCGCAGTTTCGTATGCTGCACAGAGTCGCGACCTCAGCTTCGCTGCGTAGTCCGAGCGTGAACTCGTCGCGTTACTTTCTGCTGAATGGAGTCCCAGGAAAGCATCTATGGATAATCGTGGATGACGCCCAAACATTAAATAAAACGGCGAGTATCCGGTGCTGTCGTGTGCCGCCGCATTGTACGCATGCGTCAGGGTGGGCACCTGGGCTTTCCAGTTGGCTTTCTTGTCTTCACTGAGAGTCCCCAACATATTCAACAGAGTCCTGTTAAAACGCTCCACCATTCCGTTGTCCATGGGATGGTATGGTGTTGTTCTTGATTTCTTCATACCTGTGATTTCACAAAAGTTCTTTATGATTTTAGATTCAAAGTTTGCACCTTTATCGCTGTGAAGAACCATTGGCAAACCGTAGTGCACGAAGAAATTGCCGAACAACACTCGAGCTGTTGTCTTAGCTGTCTGATTGCGCGTGGGGGTCGCCTGGGCGTATCGACTGAAGTGGTCTGTGATCACTAGAATGTTCTCAAACCCTCCTTTCGATACTTCCAGAAATAAGTAGTCGATGCAGACCAACTCCATGGGAACGGATGATGAAATGCTAACAGCTCTGTTGCTTTTGTTGGGGCTCTTTTACGTCGTATGCATCGTCCACAGTACTTGACGTAGTTTTGAACGTCTTTGTCCATGCCTGGCCAATACACACGGTGCCTCATAACATATATAGTTATGTCTCGGCCCTGGTGTCCTATGTCCTAAGCAACAAGACACCCTCTTGTATCACTAGCGTATCCCAGGATTTCAAGAATCGCGTATCAACACTATTGTCCACGACTTGCTGAGCACTAGGTATGTGGCCCTGGTTGATGCAGTCGATCACATATGACATATCCTGGTCCGCATTGTGTGTGTGTGCCCAGTCATGCATAGAAAGAGCTGTGCCTTGAAGTATGGCGTCGGGAATCACTTCCTCCGAAGCCGGGTCTGGAATACCGATGCTGTCCACAAGAGGCAGTTCATCGCAACGGGCTGTAGCTGTGCATGAAATGGATTTCATCATGTCTGGAAACTGGTTCAGTTCAGGCTCTGCTCCGTTGTTTTGCCGAGATAGGGCGTCTGCATCTGTGTTGGCACGTTTCACGGTACGTAATTCACTATGAGGAGAACATGTGTATTCGTGCCCGGCTAGCTCAGTCGGTTAGAGCGATGGTACGGTAATCCAGAGGTCCCCGGTTAGAGCTTCGGGTAGGATATGCATCTTTCTCACCCTGTGACATTTGGCGGAAAAAGGGACACTGACTGATAAATACTGCCCAAAATGTACCAAAAATATGGATTTCAGAGACGAATTAAATACAGAATTCGGGGACGAATTCCAATTTGGCGGGGGAGTATGTCACGGTACGTAACTCACTATGGGGAGAAAATGTGTATTCGTGCCCGGCTAGCTCAGTTGGTTAGAGTGATGGTACGGTAAACCAGAGGTCCCGGGTTCGAGCCCCGAGCCGGAGCACATTTTTCTTACCCTGTGACATTTGGCGCCCAACGAGGGACCGTGACTGATAAATACTGCCCAAAATGTACCAACAATATGGAATTCAGATACAAATTAAATATAGAATTCGGGGACGAATTTCAATTTGGCCGGGCAGTATGTCACGGTACGTAACTCACTAAGGGAAGAAGATGTGTATTTGTGCCCGGCTAGCTCAGTCGGTTAGAGCGATGGTACGGTAATCCAGAGACCCCCGGTTCGAGCCTCTGGTAGGATATGCATCTTTCTTACCCTGTGACACCAATATTACTATACGATTCAGAGTTGTGGTTCACTATGACTAGGAAAGAGGCATACGAAGTTGAAAAAATGGCGAGGCTTGCAGCTAAATGTTGTCAAAATCTACACATATAAACAAGTACTGCAATGACATTATCAATGATAGGATGGTTTCCTGTCTCAGCCCAAGTCGACATGAGAAAACTTAATTTTCTCTTCAGATTATGTACATGTTCTTTCTAACTGTTAGTGAAACAAATATTTAGTTTCGTCTGTTCCAATATTTCACTAGAGGTTGTCAAAATCAGACTGGATTTATTCCAGATGTATGTAAAATACTTATTAACTATAATATGATGAGTTATTTGCAAACATACATGAACGATGGAACATTTCCTCCAAATCATACATGGAAAGGTGTGACAAACTATAACAAATGCACATAACATGAGAATATGTGGCAACAAGAGTGTGATAACAATGACACATTCACAAGATTCCCAAATCTACACACATCAAACCTTCCCCACGCAATACTATGGAATACAATATAAAGTAAAAAGACACTCGAGGTAGCAGTAGTCGTCGCAAAAGTATGGGTATCTCTATACACAGCAATCATCGCACAACTTGCACAAATTGCAACCTACAATTTGTAGACATTTATTATCATGCAATAGTTGAATGTATGAGCCCCTACATTTGCAACAAGAGAGCATGCTTCTTTCAGCTGGCAGAAGGTTTGATGGGTGCAAGTTTGACAAATCGCATACTTACACTGGATGCTGAAAGTTATCTATGTGTTCTACTCGGATCTAACTCAGTGATGGATATGACAGACAATGCAGATATGCGGTTCACATTTCTACGTTTAAGTTTCGAGTTTGTGGCAGACGTGGTGCGCGTGCTGTAAACTGAACCTAGTGACATTAAGATAACAAAGCGAGCAAAAACATAGCATAACGAGTGTTCATATTACATAAGAAGTATGTACGTTTGAACTATCAGCATCTCTGCATTGATGCACATGTATAATCTGTACAAATTGTTCATCTAGCTTTTTCACACATGCATTTCTTGTATGTATCATAAATATGTATGTATATGTATGCCTTGTATGTTTTCATGTACATGTTCAAATCTCCGCAAGGAGGAATTAAAGCGTATTTATTATCCAGAGTTGTTCACAGTACACACGCAACTGACGAATCTTTCGATTCGGCTTATATTTAAGGGTGGGAATTGGCTCGAACAACTCCCATACCCGGGATATATAGCCCAGTAAAGAAGCAGGCCGATGATCGTCGGCCTGGTTTATATTTCCGAATTTTGATAAATGTTGCATTTATTCAGGTTCAAAAAGTGTGCGCCAAATATGTATGCAGGTATGTTAGCCTATCATTTGAGGCCTCCTATAGCACCCATCAGCTTATCGGAGTGTGATATACAGGTGGCCCAAAACAACTTGGACACGTTATCTAACTCTTATATATCCATATATAATATTTAAATCTTCACAATTGTTTATGTATATTGATTATTACATGAAGCATATGAATTGTAAATATTGGCTTTATCGAAACCACACGCATAACGTTGCCATGGCGATTTTGACGTCACTGGGTCGAAATCGAAAGAAAATTTGTACGTAACGCTATAAAACTGCTGTACAATAGTACTAAACCACTTTCCTACTGCAACATTGCATTTATTACATTAAATCCACCATTGAGTAATACAATACAAGTAAAGATATACATTCACCGCTTATATTAGGCATTATACATATATATTGCAAGTTTACCTCCATTTGGCTACAAGTACGAATTGTTGACATCCGTGTAATTTTGAGCCTTCAGATTTTGAAGCGTCTTGCGCGTGTATGATGTTTGCTATTGCAGGGGCGGATCTAGAGGATTGCACCCCCACCCACCCGTTCAGCTACGGAGTTTACATAGATCACAGTTTACCACCAGTTGGAGTGTGAATTTAAATTTCGTAAAACACAGGAAAGTGCATTTCGAAGGGCTCGAAAATATGACAACCCCCTAGTTGCGAACGGACGGTAACTCTTGCAATTACTCCCGAACCGTTCGCAACAAGACAACGCGTTCCCTAAATGCTGGATCCACCCATGTAGTGACATTTGTCAACTTTTCTGTGTACTATTTGCTGTTAATGGCATTCTACATGTAAGTAACACTTATTTATGCATTCAATCTGTTCAGTATATCATTTACTTCAATATTGCAATGAAATTAATGGCTGTGGCACGGCTATTCAACTGTTTCACAACGTTCTCAACAATGTAAATTCCGGAGTATGACTTAGTGACGTCATAATCATAATGACGTCAGCACGCATTGACGAGCAGTAAGCAATATGTATCCTTCAAATAGTACATACATTACACACTGTGTACGCCAACATTTATTAAGATTTGAACAGTATGTCCAAAACAATATGGGTTACAAAAAGTGGCGAATGTACTAGCTGAGTCACTAATGTCTAGCGAGTGCTCTACGTACTTAACTTATAGTTACATCAAGCCCCCCTAATCCTACCTAATCACCATCTAGAAAAGAGAAGAGAAGAAGAAATTGATTTCTGACGGTATGGTATTTGACGTGCCACTTTCAACCTCTCTTAGTGTGTTGCATCAGAATGGTATACATGTATTAGCCTATCTAGATAACCGTGATTGCTGATTTTATGTTCCTACCTGGGTTTTATTTTTTTATTTTTGTTTTATTTGTTATTTACTAGTATTTATTTAATTATAGTTTTAGTCACCTATCACAACGTCAGATTTTGGCCGAAAATAGACTAATAAACATTAAATCATTTGACTTTTGTCCATATTTGAGTAATGCAGATGGTATATTTTGACATAAAAAAGCAATTATTCCTGGTGGAGGAAACCTCCAGTTCACGCGATAGCTCCGGAGTCCCTGTAGTAAAGCTCCAAAAATAAAGCCTCAAACGGAGGCGATTGGCTGCCAGTTTGCCAGACAATCAGCCTCCGTGGAGCCCGGGACAACTCCACTGAATCAGCCGACCACCTCTGGCCACCGACGCAGTCAATCACCTAGCCCAATTCTGACAAAGCTGGTTTAAAACTTGAAACAATAAGGACGTGCTCGTGTTAAACTACACATGCATCATACAGCGTGCTTCCACACGTACCTGTAAACATTCACTAATGTGAACGATCGCATGTGTTTATCATGACATATGTTTATGCCATGGCGAATATACCTTTTTGGAGATACACATAGAACCAAGTATACAAATGGGCGTCATTTGTGTCATGTTTTAAGTCGGTTATAGAACTCGGATTGTCTGTTATGTTAACTATTGGACAGCCTTCGGCGCTAACGCCGAAGGCTGTCCAATATTTAACATAACAGACAGTCCGAGTTCTATAACCATTACATACTTGTTAGATTATACATATTTCATAAGCACATCATCATGTTATACATTGCTGATGTAATTATCACATAACAAGCTTTATTTTGCCGTGGTCTCATTTACATATGAATTGTTACTAGCATATCATGATTTGTACACACTGTGTTACAGTGGAACCTCTCTAAACCGAACACCCTGGGAGGTCCCCATGGTGTCCGGTTTAGAGATGTTCTTCTGTAATTAAGGTGTATGATCACTGGAAGATATGGTTGTATGCTTTACACTGTGAATGTCCATGTGTTGCTATTATTTCGTCGTAAACTTTAGGTCTGATTCGTCGGATTACGTTTGTATGTATGCGCCACAGTCGAGAATCGTCGTTGCCATGGCACCGAGGCAATAAGATGCATTTTGACATTTGTAACTACGGACAGATACGTGTGTTATAAATCCATGCCATTGAAATAGATAGGATTATCAGACGAACATATCTCATTGACATTTCAGCGGAATAGGTAGTCTAGAAACATAATCTACATATAGATCCACGTCTTAGATATATAATATACATAATACAAGAATGTTATGCCGTCATAACAATGGCAATTATGTCATATATGTATGTGTGTTATAAACATACGTGACAATTATGGAGAACGTATAGGGATGTAAATCTTTAAAAGCACGACAATGACTGTCGTGCTTTTAAAGATTTACATCCCTATACATTCCCCATAATTGTCACGTATGTTTCAAAGGACGACAATATTGGTAAATGCCGGGATCTATGGAACGACAAATCTGCATAAACTCAAATAATAATTAATGCTAGCTCGCATTGAATATTTACAGCTAGCTCCAAATAATTTGAAGAGTTCTCTAAATCGTTGGAGCTAGCTGTAAATAGTTAATGCTAGCTCTAATTAATTTACTATGACTCTGGATTACGCATTTAGTTGATATACATAATTTAAAAATGTTCTGGCTCATTTGCTCAAAATAGCCTGATACAACCGCACGTCTTTATCAGTAAATACACTATTACTAAATGATTATATCTGTATAGCGGGTACTCGTAATTTTAAAAACTGGTGTAAAATTTACACAATTATAAACTTATTTAATTGTTATAAAGAACATTTGTTTGACTACCAAATGAGTAACATGCCAATGTTTGCCTGTAGTCATTTCCGTTAAATATAAAAACTGCAGAAATATATCAGCTGTTATGTGACAATTCTATGACAAGTTTACCGATTAATACAAAATGTGTGGTGAAACACGACACCAAGCTCTGAATCGTACGGAGCCCCGCAGGAGACGTAAAATTATTTTTTATTAATTCGTTCCTACCAAATAACAATTCGTTCAAACGAAATAACTATTCCGGCGTTCCCACGAAACAACAATTCGTTCCCTCAATTTAACAATTCGTCCCACGAAATAACAATTCGTTCTCATGATATAACAATTTGTTCCCTCGAATTGATAATTCGTGGGAATGATTTGTCAATTCGAGGGAACGAATTGTTATTTAAAGGGAATGAATTGTTAATTCGCGGTAACTAATTGTTATTTCGTGGACGAATGGTTAATTCAAGGGAACGAATTGTTAATTCGTGGGAACGAAATGTTATATCGTGGGAACGAATTGTTATTTCGTGGGAAAGAATTAATAAATTGAGGGAACGCATTGTTATTTCGTGGGAACGAATTAATAAAAAATAATCGGGGCTCCGTAGAATCGCGAGTTGAACGCACGAACATAGCATGTACTCATTAACACACGACATGATACCCACGCAATGCGCACATGATATCCGTTCGTGTAAAATGTCAACACATTTTATGACCTATATAAAGCATTATCCGCAAGAACTAACTCTTACAATGCTGAATTAAATTCTGTCGTCTGCTGATTATTTTTTTACCAAACACATAGTCTGGCAACACTTTGGAAATAATTATCAAGTGCTGCTAAACCATGTATGTATTGAGAACATTGCAAGCAGCCTATGCTCAATAAATGTAAATCCATCAATTGAAATTTCCAGACGATTCTAAATATGCACTTACGAACATTTTCGTCGTACGAAGTTTAGTGAAACGTGCCCCTGGTGACAATTGTCGTTTCCCGCGTTCTAAGCGTTAATTGTCCTTCATCACACGACTGATATGTTTTCTACGCGACAAAAGTTACAACGGGGTACAAATGTATTTTCTTTGAAGGATTTTTCACATAACAAAAAGAAGCACAACATCACGTGAAATTAAAAAGTGGATACAATTCAATACAATTTGTATAGCCTAGTAAATCATTTTATTATATTCAAGTACATAAGGGTAAGTCTCTGTTTTGCAGCATGCTAGGCATACATTCGACTTGTATCAATTGTCTTAACACTGGTAGAATATCGCGGCATCATAAAATATGCAAGTTTGTTGTTACCTTCTAGATTTGTTGTGCAACGTATTTTCACAATCATTATTCCTGTTTTACATTCAGGAAGTAGAATATTTATGCGTTTGCGACGATCTCCCCATGACACAATAGTCGTTAATGAACCTGAAATAATGCCCCTCCCAAGCCTCCAGTTATCTCTGGCGTGCATGCAATATTCATGTAAAGAGATTTGTGACGGGGCCGCTGTCAGCCGTTGCCATAGCAACACGAAGCGGCGCGTAACCAATGTAAATGTATTTTAGAAGCAGTTGAATTGTCTGTACTGTTTGTCCAATTTCAAGACCAGCATCTAGCCAGGAACACGTTCCGCATAATAACACATTTCAAGATTTAATTCCAACGTATATAACACTTACAATTGGTAATTACAATTTGTCGTCTTCTGTTTAGTCTTTATTTTCCATTATTTCTCATCAAAACATGGTTTGGCAGCTTTTTAAAATCATTCCCGATGGGAATGATTCTAAAATGCTGCCAAACCATGTTTTTACCGAGAGTAAAGACAAAATATGAAACAACATCAGACGACAATTTTTTGTTCCCGCATTCTATGGTTTAATACTTATTGTTTGGCAGGTAGTGAACACCAGTATGGTGCTACTGTCTGTTTCACGAAACCTGCCCAATATTTTACCGTGATATAAACAATGCAACAATTCTTTTTTGATAATATTAAATCATAGCAAAATTTAAGAAAGAGCCTTCTTTTTATATCGTGAAATTTGGTCCAATATTGATTTTTATACTAAAAATAAGTTCCCCTTGTTAAATCGCCATAGACTCTCAATGTTCACATGGTGAAAATGTCTATGGGGAATTAACATGGGGACATTTTTCTAATTTCAGAAATAGTGGACTGATTTTCAAAATTTAACTTTTGTTTTCTTAATCAGATCATTTCCAAGCTATCTAGCCAGGTTTCGGAGTCAATTTACATTTTTTTGATTCCCCCCACAGCTCCCCTGCCTTCTTTTCCCCGTGTTAAATTCCAATAGACAAATCATTTTATTTTTAATAAAATCAATATTTGACCAAATTTTACGAAATAAAAAGAACGCTCATTCTTAAATTTTGATAACATTTAATATTATCGAAACAAAATTGTTTTTGCATTGTTTATATGGCCGTAACAATTGGGAAGGTTTCGTGAAACAGACAGTAGGCATGTTATAATGTAAATGTACAGGACGACGGAGCTAAGTATAAATGTGACCGCTGGGGAAATTGGACTTACGGGATATGTGAGCACTGTAGGTCCTGATCAAATACCACATCATGTAGCCTGATAACGATCTATATTGCTTGTTAGAAGAATTACGGGTGTTTCCTTGATGAAATGGCGAACAGTGCAGATCCTGATCAGACTATGCGGATGATCTATTCGATAACTATTTCCTAACAAATTAAATTCAAGGGACACTTATAGTTCCCCTTACTTTCTAAGCCAATCACTGGCTAGTATCAAGCTCCACCTATTTCACATATTGCAACGTCTAACCCCAATACATTATTATATTATAAATATATTATTAATATCATTAATACATTATATATTACCAGATTTAATGATTACATGGTCGACAGGAAATGGAAAATCAATACTCGAGTGTGACATTGCATTGTATACTTGGCTGAACTATAATTATGTTATTGTTCACATATTGGATTTGTAAGGAATTAAACGCGAGGGAGCGCTAGCGACCGCTGCATTTAGCTCCTGAAAAATCCAATATGTGAACAATAACTAAAACAGCATTTCGTCAATATGTGAACACGCAATGACGGAGGTGTGTTCAATCGTGACGAGGATAGATACACGCCTGGTGGCAGTTCCGCCGACGATAATTCCGTACCAGCTAGCGAACGCTTTGTGACCGTACAGAGGAAAACGCTAATAACGTAATATCCCTCTGTATAAAGGCAACGGTAAAAGCAAGACTGAACCTGGTAGCTACAGGCCAATTTCACTGATACCATGTTAGTGCAAGATGTTTGAAAGGGTTATGGTTAATATAATATGGACATTTATCAACACACTTCTATTGACTTCCCAAGTAGTCAGCAACAAGGGTTTCAAAAGAACTTGAGTAACGTTTCAGCGGCATTCAACCTCCAGGAAACAGTTTACTATAACTGCGATCTAGGTAGTGATGTATATGGTGCTTTTTTAGATATCCAAAAAGCATTCGACACTGTCTGGCACGACGGGCTGTTGTACAAATTACACAACTTGAACTGGGAATTCAAGGACAACTTTGGAGAATGATCAGAAATTATTATAAAGGGTTATTATCATACGTCAGAATTAATGGCGTTTCGTCACAGGCCATACCGGTAACTCGAAGCGTCAGACAAGGGGGAGTTATCTCCACTTTTCTATATCTCGTTTTTATAAACGATTTATTAGTGCAGTTAGAAAACTCACAATTGGGTGCCTCGGTGGGTTCCGCTAATACGGGTAACCCAGCCTTGGCAGACGATATTACATGCTTAGCAACGCGGCAATGTCATTTGCAGAGCCTACTAAATATCGTAAACAGTTACGCGACCAAAACGCCGATAAATCCCGCATCGTGATATTCTCAAAATCTAAAACGGACGCTAGCCGCAACTATCAATTAGGACTATTGCAGTAGATGATAAGGCAAAGCGCAAACCTAAATACAAGGAACGGATTACTGAACGCTGTCAGAAGGGCTTAAATGCATTTTACGCAATGGTAGGTCTAGGTGTTAAACCAGCTGGCCTGAACCATCTAACTTCAACAAAGCTATACAAGAAAATAATAATCCCGACAACTCTGTACGGTTGTGAGTTGTGGAACGGTCTATCACAAGTAGATATAAACAGGATTAACAACCAATAACACAAAATCGTGAAGCGAATTCAATGTTTCTCGATAAGCACGCGTTCCGATATGTGCGAGTCGATCCTGGGACTTCATCGTCTTTCCGCAGAAATAGACAAATGTAAATTGATATGTTTGCGTAAACTCATATCACTACACAGTTCTGCTATAAGTAGGAATATATTATTTAGGAAACTATTTCTTTTCGTATCAGGATCACCAACTGTTAACAATAAGTTTATTCCAGAAATATGTGAATTGTTGTGCCGTTACAGGTTAATACATATGTTGCAACTCCATAACAACTTGCGGTCGAAATATGTATATCAAATGCAGGTACACACTGCCGTTGATGCCCGGGAAAACGAACGTTGGAGGCAACGGATTGAAAGCGACACTGATTTCACTCGTTTTAAAAACTTGTATACAGCCATAACACCGTGTATAGTCTGGAAGTTTTCAAGTAGTGGTGCAGAACTAAAACTTGCAGATTGTATCGCCCGGTTGTGGATATGTATACCAGATAGACTTCACAGTTTGTGTCGTTTATGTGACGGCATCACGGAAGATGTTCTGTGTCATGCCCTCGCCGAATGTACATTGAATATGCCTCTAAGGGACGCTTTCATGGACACAATTCACAGGTCTGTCACTATTGATACATACAATGAGCTTGACCACAGCCACGGAGAATCATGTGTGCAAACAATGTTAAGAGCAACACTAGATAGTGCGATGGATCCAGATAACAAAACTGTATTTCTGCGAGAAACATTCAAGTGAGTAAGACAATGTTTCATAGCATACTAGTACTTCCAACACATTTAAATGGTTGACATACAGAGTGGCCTGCGGTTCTCTTACCAGGCGAATTGCAATTCCTGGAGCGCAGGATTGCAATTCGCGTTCCCATTAATTGCAATTGGACCGCAATCGGACCGCAATCGGACTGCAATCATGTGACCGCGGTCCAAAGAGTTGGTTGCGGAATTGCAATACTTATAGCGCAGTTCGCGCTGCGCTCCGCTTTTAATTGCAATTTACGCTCCTTTGTTTCTGTAAACTGCGAAAGAATGACCGCTTTACGCTGCGCTCTGCGGTAAAACCAGCGGACCGCTCTGCTTAACCAATGCGGCAATAAAATCGAAATAGTTGACAAACGTATCCGTGTTCCAATCCAAAATTTTATCCCATCTAATTCAAAGTGACTACCCTAGAAAGTCAGCGGTATTTGTGATCTGTTTTTTTTGGTGCGCAATATAAATCGGCGGGTTATTGCGAGACAAACAGTGAAACATTGACCTTGACAATTTCTTGGACAAAACAAAATGTCGTCACTCACTCACTGCTGTTCCGAATATCAAGAACACATTAATAGACACCACCATGCTGACAATATATTTATTTTCATATAAAATCAAATGATAATGTGTGGTCTACGGTATAATATAGCAAAACAAAGCATCAATTTTGCGTTTTGTTTACTTTTTCGTCGGTATCAAATTACGTTTTCCTATTATGTTGACATTATTTCGACGCGATCCTATAGTCGACATGACAATTTCTGAGATCAATACAACTTTTCATAATGTCTTTCAATTTCAAGCTGCAAGGAGACTGTGAATTGCATATTAACCATAATAACATGGTGAACATATTGATAATAATTTTAAAAGAGAAGCATATTTTAACCTGATCATAAAAATTAAAATATTAAAAATTTATTTTGGAATTAGATTTATATTACTGCAAACGTTCTGTTCTAGCTGTTGATTTCTATTGGCCCGATTCAAATTTTGTGAAGATGATATTTATTCCGGTGATAGCCATTTATTTAAAATAAAACGGTTTACTTGTGTCACAGAGTGAGAAAGATAAATAACGGCCCGGAATCGAACCAGGGACCTCATGTTTACCATACCATGCCCATGACTCTACCGAGCAAGCTAACAAGGCACAGATCATACACACTTCATCCCCATGGTCAGTTGCGTACTGTGACATTCTTCTCCGCCAAATTGAAATTCGTCCTCGAATTCTATGTTTAATTTTTGTCTCCGAATTCCATATGTTTGGGTACAATTTGGGAGTATTTATCAGTCGCGGTCCTTTGTTGGGCAACAGAATACTCAATTATCGTCCGTACCCAGAGTTCCGGTGCTCCATAGGTTTTTCCTGCAGAGTACCGAATCGGATCTCATTCGCGCTTTAGCTGTTAATTGTGACATATTTTTCTGTACTTATTACACAGAAATGAATAAGTATAATACTGACATTTCTTTCAATTGAAAAATACAGAAAATACGTCGCAATTAACAGTTGAAGTGCAAATCAGATGTGATTTGGTACTTTGCAGGGGAAACCTACGGAGAGCACCATTATAAACTCTCGGTACGGACGATGCGGGAGTATTCTGCAGAGTTACTTCCCGCAACTACGTTGGGCGCTAAATGTCACAGGGTGAGAAAGATGTGCACCAGCCCGGAATCGAACCGGGGATCTCTGGTTTACCACACCATCGCTCTACCTGCTGAGCAAACCGGGCACAAATACACACTTATTCACCATAGTGATCACTTCATTCAACCAAAAATTCACAAGCTAGAAGTTATGCCAAATTATTACAGTCAACGTCACAGATTATGCTCTTGGCGACATTAGCGGACACAAATTTGTCCATCAATTTGATCAAATAAACAACGGAATCTGACAGATAACACTACGACGGCGCATGGAAACATCATTATTCTGGTACTTGGAATCAAAATGATGGATATTAAGATCAATATGTGAGGCGCTGACGGAACCTTTAACATTTTTTATCACGATAGCAGCTACAGGGATTGTTGGACGCATTTATTTAGAGAAACAAGAGATTACAATGGATTGGATAATATACTAAGTGACATTTTGTTCTAACGTACACCAACATAGAGGATTAAATTTGCGACAATGTTGGATTCTGGATTTTGTGGACAGGTGACATAAATCGGAGCTGGATAAGAATCCGTCAGACGTGATTCTGAATATGCGTGCTTGGTCTGTGGTTTTTCTTCCAGATCATGTCATGCATGTTTTAATTTCACGTCATGTCAAAGCAGCACTATTGAATATAATGAATAACTTTAATATTCTACACCAGAATTAAAGTTCATTCATCGTCTGATGTGTAACTGATAAATTAAGGTAAGTTACTTGTATATGACAACTTTTGCCTCACCACGATAGAGGAGGGGGCATTTAGTGTTACCCTTGACCTTGTCCGTTCTTCGTCTGTCACCAACCTAGTAACTCGAAAAACTTTTAAACCGTAATAGCTACATACCTGAAACTTGGTACATGTATGTTTGATTTGACCCCATAGTCATGGATTATCTCCCCCTTTTCAAGTTAGAATTTTCCAATTTTGTCTTGTAGCTCGTAAAACTTTTAAACCCTAATAGCTACACACCTGAAACTTGGTATGTCCTTATGATCAGTAGATTTGCAAAGTTTATTTTCATTCGACCCCCGAGTCATGGATTATCTCCCTCTTTTTGAATTAGAATTTGAAAATTTTGCCTTGTAACTCGTAAAACTTTTGTAATAGCTACAGCACTGAAATTTGATATGTAGCTTCCTTCTGATGAGTAGATGCGGAAAGTTTTTATTTCGATTTTGATTCGAACCCAGTGTCATGGATTATCTCTCCCTTTTGGACACTGGAATTTTGCCTTGTTTATTATCAAAGCGATATGTGGGGTATCCGTGTTCTATGAACACATTTTCTAGTTTAGTTATCTCCCTTTGTTTTTTCGCGCACTGATTTGTCCGGAGCATAACGCGAACTCCCTTTGCAATATTTTTTATGAAACTTAACACATGCATAGGTCTCACTGGACAGGGCGGAGCTAGCGTTAAAGGTACATGCCCACTCAGTAGGCACAAAATGTTCTTTATGTCAGAGACATCATCGGAGACATTTTTTCTGGCCAGATAAACAATCATTTACCATTACCCACGTATTGTTTGGCATTATTATACATTTTATATCAGAAGAAAATGTTTGCACATTGATATCAGGGACGATAACCGTGTTTCCTTAAAATGTTAACGGACATTACTATTTATTCTCTGTATTTATTTTTTGATGTGCAATGATCATACTTTATAATCTGTCATTTTTTTTCCAGTTGATGCATTTAATTTAATAGTATAATAATTATAAAATATCATGCCCCATTTGCTCCATGAAAATACCGATACCACCGCGCGTCACTATCAGTAAAATAAATATTACCAAATGATTATATCTGTATACGGGGCACTCGTAATGTTTATATTAAAGTAGTGGAATAGTGTGACAATTATACACCTTAATTAAATTCCCATAAAGGAAGCAGTTTTTATAGCCTAACTGAGTGGGCTTGCACCTTTAAAAAGGGGTTGAACAATTGTTGTCGCGACCGCCTGCGGACAGTGCGATATAGTCTGCACATTGACGTCCATCTGTATTTTTTTTGTCGAGCCTGCTTGCGGAAAGCGAGACTTAGTGATCACAATGACGTCCGTGCGTCAGTCCGTCCGAAATCGGTGTATGTTTTTAAATACCATATCCTAAGTCACATTGACTTGAAACATCAAATGCTTATTAGTCATAATCCATATATTCATTCTGTCTCCCACTCATGCGGCCCCTGTGCCCCAAGGTCAAGGTCAAATGACTTTGAAATTTTTGTTAATGTTTTTGCATACCTTATATCTCCACAACACTTACCCAGATTTGCTTCAAACTTCAGATAATTCTTTATTATCATCCATATTTTCATATTATAGCCCACGCATGCGACCCACATGCCCAAGATCAAGGTCAAATGACTTTCAAATTTGCGTTAAAGCTTTTACATACGTTAATTCAAACTTCAAATAAATATACTCGGACACCATCAAATGCCTCGGTGGGCCTTCAACATGCGGGCCATGGCCATCTGATTTTTATTTACCGTAGGTTAAAGTTTTTAAGAACACTATATCTCAGAAACAGCTTCGCCAATTCACTCGAAGCTTCACATGTGTGTTTATCATCATCCATATTTTCATTCTATGCTCAACTCCTGCAACCCCTGTGCCCAATATCAAGGTAAAATTACTTTCAAATTTACCTCAAAGTTTTTGACATGCCTGCATGTGGACAGTGCGATATAGTTGTCACATTGGCCTACATACGTACGTACGTACATCCGTCCCGGTTTAAATTTTTTTGATTTAAGGTTAAAGTTTTTAAAGGTACATGCCCACTCAGTAGGCACTGTTCTTTATAGCAATTAAATAAGTGTATAATTGTGTCACTATTCCACCAGTTCTAAAAATTATGTGTGCCCGCTATCCATTATATAATCATTTAGTAATATTTATTTTACTGATAATGACTAGCAGTGGTATCAAGCTATTTTCATATTCAAATAAGGCATGATATTTTTATGCCACCGGGTTTCAAAGAAACGTGGGTGGCATATAGTGTTTGGACCGTCCGTCCGTCTGTCCGTCCGTCACACTTTTCGGTTAACCACTTTGTCACAGTTTCTCAAATATGCTGCAGGTGGCATCCGCGTTCGACAGACGCATTTCTTGTTTTTAATAATTTATGCTAATTAAAGGTACATACCCACTCAGTAGGCACAACAATTAAAGTTATGTGTATTCTCAGTTATTTGTAGGAATTAAATAAGTGTATAATTTTGTCACTATTCCACCAGTTCTAAACATTACGAGTGCCCGTTATATGGATATAATCATTTAGTAATGTTTATTTCACTGATAGTGACCCGCGGTGATATCAGGCTATTTTCATAGGCAAATGGGGCATGATATTTTTTAATTACTTATACTAATTAAATGTGTTTCCCTGAAAAAATAATGTTTTCGACAGATTATAAAGTATGATCATTGCACATCAAAAAATAAATAGTAATGTCTTGGTAACATTTTAAGGAAACACGGTTATCGCCCTGATAGCAGTGTGGAAATTTACGTCTGATATAAAATGTATAATAATGCCAATAAATATGTGTATTAATGGTGAATTAATGTTTATTTTGCCAGAAAATGTCTCAGATGATGTCTCTGATATAAAGAACATTTTGTGCCTACTGAGTGGGCATGTACCTTTAAGAACACTATATCTCTGAAACCGCTTCACCAATTCACTCGAAACTTCACATACGGTGTATTTGTCACCCACATTTTCATTATTATTTATATGTGCCCAATGTCACGGTCAAATTACTTTGAAATTTCCCTTAAAGTTTTTGTTGGGCCCGCTTGCAGACAGAGCGATATAGTTGGCACATTGGTGTGCATTCAGGATAAAGTTTTTGGTTAAAGTGTTTTTTAGTTAAAGTATTTGGGTATACTATCAAAGAAGCCTCGGCGGGTGCGGCATGTTTTTACGTGAACGGGCTAAAGCTTTGTTGCAATAAAAAAAATTGTTTGTACTATCAAATGCCTCGGCGGGCACGACATGCAGGCCATGGCCATCTAGTTATTATGGCATGCGATTTGATCAGTCGGCCATCACACCATGACTAGTTTAGCACTTGATCAGTCGGCCATCGCACCAGGACTAGTTTAGCACTTGATCAGTCGGCCATCACACCAGGACTAGTTTAGCACTTGATCAGTCGGGACATCGCTCCAGGACTAGTTTAGAACTTGATCAGTCGGCCATCACACCAGGACTAGTTTAAAACTTGATCAGTTTCCCATCTCACCAGGACTAGTATAGCACTTGATCAGTCGGCCATCGCACCAGGAATAGTATAGAACTAGATCAGTCGGCCATCGCTCCAGGACTAGTTTAGCCCTTGGTCAGTCGGCCATCATACCAGGACTAGTTTAGCCTTGATCAGTTGGCCATCGCACAGGACTAGTGTAGTCCTTGATCAGTCGGCCATCGCACCAGGACTAGTATAGAACTTGATCAGTCGGCCATCGCACCAGGATAGTTTAGCCCTTGATCAGTCGGTCATCGCACCAGGACTAGTAGAGCACTTGATCAGTCTGCCAATTCGCACCTTAGTAGTATAGCGCTTGATTTAGTCGCCCATTGCACCATGCCCAGTATAGCACTTGATCAGTTGGCCATCTCACCATGCCCAGTATAGCACGTGATCAGTCGGCCATGCCGAGTATACATGTAGCACTTGATCAGTCGGCCATCGCACCAGGACTTGTAGAGCACTTGATCAGTCTGCCATCGCACCATAACTAGTATAGCGCTTGATCAGTCGGTCATCGCACCAGGACTAGTAGAGCACTTGATCAGTCTACCATCGCACCATAAGTAGTATAGCACTTGATCAGTCGCCCATTGCACCATGCCCAGCATAGCACTTGATCAATTGGCCATCTCACCATGCCCAGTATAACACGTGATCAGTCGGCCATGCCGAGTATAGCACTTGATCAGTCGGCCATCACACCAGGACTAGTTTAGAACTTGATCAGTCGACCATCGCACCAGGAATAGTTTAGCCCTTGATCAGTCAGCCATCGCACCGAGACTATTTAGCCTTTATCGTCGGTTCCTCGACCAGGACTAGTTAGCACTCGATCAGGCGGCCATCGCACCATGACTAGTTTAGAACTTGATCAGTCGGCCATCGCACCACGACTAGTTTAGAACTTGATCAGTCGGCCATCGCACCAAGACTACTTTAGAACTTTATCAGTCGGCCATCGCACCAGGACTAGTTTAGCACTTGATTAGTCGGCCACATCATCCTGCGTTACAGACAGAAGTGGTGGTCGGTGGGGGGGGGTGTAGTGTAGTCATAGACACAAAGTGGTGGTGGTGGTGGTGGTGGTGGTGGTGGGGTGGTGGTGGTGATATAGACCGGAACTTTTAGGATGCCAAATGTAGATGGCTGGTGTGTGTGGGGGATCATTGTTTTGTGTCCCCCGCGGTGGTGCGGAGTACAATGATGAATTACTTATGAATCGCAGGCGGGAGTGTAGTATTTCACCATGCCCAGTACGTATATCACTTGATTAGTTGGCCATCTCACCATGCCCAGTATAGCACGTGATCAGTCAGCCATGCCGAGTATAGCACTTGATCAGTCGGCCATCGCACCAGGACTAGCAGAGCACTTGATCAGTCTGCCATCGCACCATAACTAGTATAGCGCTTGATCAGTCGCCCATTGCACCATGCCCAGTATAGCACTTGATCAGTTGGCCATCTCACCATGCCCAGTATAGCACGTGATCAGTCGGCCATGCCGAGTATAGCACTAGATCATTCGGCCATCACACCAGGACTACTTTAGCACTTGATCAGTCGGCCATCGCACCAGGACCAGTATAGCACTCAATCAGTCGGCCATCATCACAGATTAGTTTAGAACTTGATTAGTCGGCCATCACACCAGTACTACTTTAGCACTTGATTAGTTGGCCATCGCACCAGGACTAGTATAGCACTCGATCAATCGGCCATCGCACCAGGACTAGTTTATAACTTGATCAGTCGGCCATCGCACCAGGACTAGTTTAGAACTTGATCAGTCGACCATCGCACCAGGAATAGTTTAGCCCTTGATCAGTCGGCTATCGCACTGCGACTAGTTTAGCCCTTGATTAGTCGGCCATCGCACCAGGAACTAGTATAGCACTCGATCGGTCGGACATCGCACCAGGACTAGTTTAGAACTTGATCAGTCGGCCAATCGCACCACGACTAGTTTAGAACTTGATCAGTCGGCCATCGCACCAAGACTAGTTTAGTCCTTGATTCTGTCGGCCATCGCACCAGGACTAGTTTAGAACTTGATCAGTCGGCCACGCACCATGACTAGTTTTGCCCTTGCTCAGTCGGCCATCGCACCAGGACTAGTTTAGAACTTGATCAGTCGGCCATCGCACCAGGACTAGTTTAGAACTTGATCAGTCGGCCACCGCACCAAGACTAGTTTTTTTGCCCTTGCTCAATCGGCCATCGCACCAGGACTAGTTTAGAACTTGATCAGTCGGCCATCGCACCACGACTATTTTAGAACTTGATCAGTCGGCCATCGCACAAGACTAGTTTAGCCCTTGCTCAGTCGGCCATCGCACCTGGACTAGTATAGCACTCGATCAGTCGGCCATCGCACCATGACTAGTTTAGAACTTGATCAGTCGGCCATCGCACCATGACTAGTGTAGGCCTTGATCAGTCGGCCATCGCACCAGGACTAGTTTAGAACTTGATCAGTCGGCCATCGCACCAAGACTAGTTTAGCCCTTGCTCAGTCGGCCATCGCACCTGGACTAGTATAGCACTCGATCAGTCGGCCATCGCACATGACTAGTTTAGAACTTGATCAGTCGGCCATCGCACCAAGACTAGTATAGCACTTGATCAGTCGGTCATCGCACCAGGACTAGTTTAGCACTTGATCAGTCGGCCACGTCATCCTGCGTTACAGACAGAAGTGGTGGTCGGGGGCGGGGGCGGGGTGTGTGTAGTGTAGTCATAGACAAAAACTGGTGGTGGTGTGATACACATTGTTCCCACTGTGGGATATAGACCGGAACTTTTAGGACGCCAAATGTAGATGGCTGGTGTGCGTGGGGGATCATTGTTTTGTGTCACCGGCGGTGGTGCGGAGTACAGTGATGAATTACTGTATATTGAACACACATGTATATGTACAGTGATACCGTACTTCACAATCCTCAGTTTTAAATATTGTTTCTGTATAGTAAAACTGAACATTTATTCATTTTGAAAAACTTCAAATTATGGCAGATGATCGAAATGAAAACCGGATGTTTACATTCGAAATCAACCGGTGCATCGGTATATTTTAACCACAGGATGACCCACTTTATATTCATACCATATCCGTACGGATATATCGTATATACGAACGGATATCGTATGTTTGTATAATATTCGTATAGTACGTTTGTATAATCACTGATAATGTAAACAAACTGTACTATACGATGATACGGTAAGTTTTTACCGGAAATAGCGAAAGAATGACCGCACAAACGGTATCGCGAAAGAATGACCGCACAAACTGGACCGCGAAAGAATGACCGCACAAACGGTATCGCGAAAGAATGACCGCAAAAACGGGACCGCGTTTGGACCGCAATTAGACTGCAATTAGACTGCAATTCCAGAGGGGAAGAATTGCAATTAAAGGACCGCTGGATTGCAATTCTTGGTAAGCGAATCGCAGGCGGGAGTGTACTAGGTTGGTTACACTGATTCCTGACCGCTGTCCACGTCCACGTTCAGGATAAAATCGGAAACAATAGAATATGGGTGTTGAAACGCAACTCCAGTAATTGTGAGCAGCGAAGTCCCTGATCGGTTGACGCGGCAGCAGGCAGCACCGATCTGGGTCAACGCTGAATGTTTTTGACAGTTTATCCATGGTGATATGATTCGGTGCTTACACATGTGTGTAGTCGTATATGCACTTGATAAATTATGGACAAGATGTAGCTTCATGATCTCAAAAAGTGCAAATGCGTGATAAACTCCATAATAATGTATATATTTATCACATGCACCTATCATTATTCACTTCATTATTCTCGTATATGTATCATTCTTGTAACAATTTACAATCTCCAGACTGGAGGAAATAAAGATATTGAATTGAATTGAATTGAACTTAAACAGCATTTAGTCAATATGTGAACAGCATTTAGTACCTTAAAGTTCCAATATGTGAACAATAACGTATTACATAATTAATTTACACTGTATATATTATTTATTTCCTCCAGATATTTGGAGATTCATGTAAGTCATATGAACATGAACATGTTATGAATTAGATAGAACAACATATTTAACATACATACATGTATATACAAGACAAAAACATACATACATCATATTACTAGTAACATGATTAGATGAATCGGCAATCGAGAACTACTCAACGCTGACATATGTACCTCAGCCATAGTACACGAAGACGGCCAAAGATGATTCCTTGACGATAACCGTCAAGTGCAGGTACTTCTGATACACACAAGGAACCAAGCACACCAACTTGCAATAACAGGTTGACCTCTTCTCGACTGCCGAAGTAACCCATGCTTCCGAATATGACGTCAACATATACACGACGAATCGCTACCCACAACTGTTCTCTCATTTGCTGTACAGATGTACAGTCACAAATGCAGTGGTCCACCAAGTTGTCCATCATAACATTACATCGAGTACATGTCTCATTGGTCCGCGTCAAATTTGATATCATTTGACATACCGCTCTGCATGAGCTAACATACTCTAGGATTGTTTTAGCATAGTTCCAGTTCCACATCTTACTAAACCCATATGTCTCATGAATTTCCCTGAACCGTGAAAATTGGGGCGAAGCCGTTCTAACCTGCCAGTCATGAATCATCTTTTCGCGGGTTCGCATGTTGACAGACATTTTCCAGTTCAACTTACTAGGAAATTCCCCGCAGGAAACATAATTTACCAGCACATGTCTGAATCCATAAGTATCCATGGCCTTAAATACACCCGGCATAAAGCCGCGATGACAATTGTCAATCATGTATGAACTAAGACGTAGAAGAAATATTTGTTTGACAGCACAATCTCGCTGAAGTCTACACAACTGTCCTAGTAAATTAAGCTTTCTGCGGACAATGATTACTTCCAGTGGTAAACAGTTAAGCAAGCTTAGTGCAACATCAGTTAAATTATGCATGGTTGAGAAACTAGGATACCCTAATTGGTTCGCTACTTATACTAACGAGTATGCTTCTGGACGATTCAATGCATCCAATATTTTAGTTTCTGAAGTTACTACAATTGTGTAAGTTGCTATGGTTACATATATAGCTACCGATAACGATGTCCTGCGGCAGCTATTACAGCGATCACTTTAACCACAGACTGTTCGTTTTTTGCTCGATTTAATGGTACCAACATACATTGAATACCCGCGGATCAAGCCGCTACATGGCACACATGGTTAGAACCAGCTAGTAGAGCGGGAAATACAATTGTATTCCATAAACTCCAGTGCCGGGATCGAGAATACCCGGCTAGCGTCCTTTGATACAGTGGAACCTCTCTAAACGGGACACAAACAACATATATGTGATCTCACTTTGAGAGGTTTCTTGGTAACGCATCTCAGATAATAATGCATGTTCGTGATTGCAAATGACATAAGTATGTCCCAAAATAGTCATATGCCTGATTTGCAATGGAAAATCATTACACCGGACATCCTGGGGACATCCCAGGGTGTCCGGTTTCGAGAGGTTTCACTGTATCAAGTAAAGCTGGGAAAAGATAGGACTTGCGAATTGTTTATGCTATGGGACTGGGCAGGTTTTCGGAGTCAATTTCCAAAATAAATAGTTTTTTGAGTCCCCCATGTTAAATTCCCATAGGAAAATCGTTTTTTTCGCAATAAAATCAATATTACCTGACATATCTTACATGTGCATATACATGGAGTTGAAAGACATGCAATGTACTTGTTATGAGTACATACGTCTAATAACATTACATTAAAATGCATTACATTAGAGTTATGATAAAGTAGTATCTAAATTGTGCCACAACAAACCTTTACTGCTCAATTAATATGCGACAGAAAATGGATTATGGAGATGGTATGCAGACAGACAACAGGTTTATTAATAACAATAAATCACAAACATCTTCAATTTATTACAGCTATCAATCTAAATTATGTCGCTGAATTATTGAACTTTGTTAAAAAATGTATGACACAATGTGACTGCGGTATTCGTCTTTAGGCTAACAATACTTATACACTACTTGTGTGGGTTTATTAACCAGGGCCCGGTTGCTCAAAGCTTCAGTTAGCTTAACAGACTGTTAAATCCTTAGCAATGCTAAGGATTTAACAGTCTGTTAAGCTAACTGAAGCTTTGAGCAACCGGGCCCTGTGGTACTAACTATACATTGCATGCTCATGATGATTCTCCATTTTATTAGCCAGCCATATACTTGGTACTTTTCAGTAGAACCCCACTAAACCGGACACCCTGGCGACCCCATTGTTTTTAATTTAGATCGGTTTCATTGTCATTTCTTTCATTGTCGCGTCTTTTCATGATTTAAACATATTCATTACAGTGGAACCTCTCTAAACCGCACACCATGGAAGGTCCCCAGGGTGTCCGGGTTAGAGAGGTTCCACTGTATGAAGTTTACATTCTTCAGCCGCATTTGTGGTTTCAAATATGTTCTAAGAAAAACGGTACATTGCATACAGTCCATATGTTTTTATTAGACTTTACAAGTTTTATTTCTCATACAACTTGTTTATGTCGTCACGATTGTTGTGCTGTAAGGTTGCGTGTGGAGCCTACAGCGATCGTGTATCGCTACGTGCTCTAGTTTCAAATTCACCTCACAGATAATATATTGGCTGTCTCTATTAGATTAAATGCCAACATATCAATACTTGGCAAGCTCGCAGTATTCAGGGGGCCGTTTCACTAAACTTCTTAAGACTAAAATGTTCGTAAGTGCAAATTTATGATCGCCTGGAAATATAAATTGATGGATTTACATTTATTGAGCATAGGCTGCATATGCAGCCTATGCTCAATAAATGTAAAATCCAATAATTATTTTCAAGAAAACACTGTTAATGTGAAATTTTACAGACTATCATAATTTTGCACTTACGAACATTTTATTCGTACGAACCTTAGTGAAACGGCCCCCATAATCGCATCTAGTATATGTGTTCTATATACTCTGACCTCTGTGGTGTTTCGGGAACTATAATTTACACTTTTTCAAACTGTTCTATAGTTTCTTTATTTGGAGGAGATCTTGTCCAGCATGTAGTGTCATACCGTCAGTGACACCGCATTGTTCAAATCATTTATCAACTTCACGAATCTATGCCATATCCTTTTTTTTTTTATTAAATGTTTTGTATTCTCTTTGCTACATGTACATGTACAAACACAAGATATACAAACAGTTCAACGAACAAAGTACATATATATGTCAGTTCATACGCGTGGCTACATTTCAATGAACTGTCTGAATAATAACGTATTGATGCTTGTGTACATGTAACATTGAGTTTTTTAAATAAATAATAGGGTTTTTATAGGGCGTTTGGGCAATGAGACGTGTTATAGGTCGTGTATTTTTATGAAAAAATAAAATAAAAAATACGTGAAAAAAAAGTTATACAAATGTTATAACAAAAATAAAATATAGGAATGGACGTTTATTACATGTTTTGTGCTGATATAGGTATATCGATACACATAGCAGGTGAATGTTACGTATTCATTTCCATAAAGTCACTCCATTTTGAATGGAAAATATCTAGTTTATTCTTGATAGTGGTAATAGTCTGTTCTAATATTATTGTTTGCTTCAGATATATTTTAAAACGGCATATCGATGGTTGCGTTTCATCATATTTGCACTTAAAAATAAAATATTTTGCTAGAAGAATTAAAAAGCTGATAAGCATTGTTTTATTTTTGCAGTCAACCCTCACGTTACAAAATGATATGTTTTCATATGTTAAATTACTATTGTAGTCTAACGTACTTGTTTGCAATAGCAGGTTGATATCCGACCAAAAAGGTTGTATGACTTTGCATTCCCAAAACATATGCTTATTATAATCCACATTCATATGACAGAATTCACATAAGTTAGATGGTTTTAATTTGCATTTGAATAGAAAGGCATTGTTTGGAATTAGTCTCATCAAATATTTGTACCGAAATGCTCTAAGTTTTGTACTTATTGTGCTTTTATATGACAATGAAAAAATGTATTTCCATTCTATATCTTGTTTATTTAGTTCGTTTTCGCATTTGATTATATGTTTTTTTTGTGCTAATCTTGATTTTCTAATCTGTATATTATATACTATTTTATTTATATGCTTCGATGACAAACATAAATGTATTGCATATTTGGGCGTTTCATTAGTCAATGGCTCGGTTTTCATTTCTAGTTTCCATTCGGTTTTCATTTTACTTAATAATTTGTAATATTTCAAAAAATCTCCAGCATTTATGTTATATATATTTTTCATATCGTCGAAGCTATAAAAGTCTTTTATTCTAAAATCATATGTGTTTTTTTTTAAATACATAATACCTTTATCATACCATTCTTTATAGTAATATAGTTATATTTCTTTCATTTTTTATGTTTGAGTTATGCCACAAAATTTCATGTGATATGTTAGCACATGAATGATTAAAATTGACTTTGCACCAAGATGTTAGTATATTGTTTAGGAAAGTATATTGTTTTACAAGATGTTTGGTGTTATTTGAATTTAGATTCCTTTTTAAATAGTATATCACCACCATATTTATTTAGTTCCTTATTGTATGCAAGTTTTAACTGACTCTGTTTACCCTTTAAACGTTTTATCCATGAACAGTTAAGTGAATTGATAAATGCATGGATATTAATCATTTTCAATCCACAATTTTCATAGCTTTGAATTATAGTTTTTCGTGCTATTTTATTGGGTTTACCGTCCCAGAGAAAGTTATACATCAAATCATTGATGTGTTTGATTGTTTCTTCAGCGGGATTCTCAAGCACTGTTAATGGGTGTATTAATTTAGGTAACGCGAAGGTCTTTAAAACAGTTATTTTGCCAATTAATGTCAAGTTCCATTTTTTCCAGTTTATTAAACAGTTTTGAAATGACTTAATTTTTGGTATTAAGTTTAATTCATGTAGCCGTGTTTTGTTGTTTGTGAATATTATTCCAAAGGTTGATGCATGGTCGTTTGACCAAGTATATTGCTTGTTGTTACACCATGGACTTGGGTTATGTCTAAGCCCCCCGATTGTTAGTGCTGTGCATTTTGACTTATTTAGTTTTAGACCAGATATTAGTGCGAAAGTGTCTAGTGTATGTATTAGTTCCTTAAATTATATTTCCGATCCATCCAGCGTAAGCTTGCATCGTCTGCAAATAATGTTTGTTTTATTTCATTTTCACCTAAAAATAAACCTTTAATCTCCACATTTGCGTTTATTTGTCTAGATAAAAGTTCTATGCAAATAATAAAAATATATGCTGATAGCGGACAACCTTGTCTGACACCTTTTTTAATACTGAAAAACTTTGATAGATTACCATTATTCGAAACACAACACTTTTTGCATCTTTATATAATAGAGATATCCATTGTATTAGTGAATTACCAAAGTTAAGATTGTTGAGATACTTACTTATAAATCTATGGTCTAAGCTGTTAAACGCTTTCTGGAAATCTGCAAAAAATATTAGACCTGGTGTATTGTTTTCATTTGCTTCATTTATTAGTTCCATAAGTGTTCTTACATTTTCTCCTATATATCGACCTTTTATAAAACCAGTTTGATTCATGTTTATTATTGTGTTTAATACCTTTTTTATTCTATTACCTATAACTTTTGTTGCAATTTTATAGTCTACATTTAATAGCGAAATTGACCTCCAATTATCGATTGAAAGTGTGTTTTTATCTTTTTTTGGCAGTAACGTAATGATTCCTTGTTTTTTCATTTCAGTTAGAGATCCATTTCCGTATGAGTAATTAATCGATTTTATGTAGTGCTTTTTTATGTCATTCCAGTATAGCTTGTAAAATTCGGCAGTTAGACCATCTGATCCTGTGCTTTTCATGTTTTTCATTTCCTTTATTGCTGTTCCACATTCATATTCATTAATGTAACCCTCACAAGACTTTTTTTCGTTTTCGTTTAGTTTGTGGTCAATGAAGTTGAAAAATGTGTCGTTAGTGTGATTTATATTATTATCTTCTTCATAAATATGCATATAATAGTGTTGTACATGGCTTAGAATATCAGTTTGGTTGTTTTCCAGTGTCCCATTTATAAATAGTTGTTTAATTGTTTTTGCTTCACTTCTTTTCTTTTCCAAGTTTGTAAAATATTTCGTATTTTTTTCTGAACCTTCAACCCATTCAGCCTTTGATCTTAATAGTATGCCTTTAATCTTCTCGTTAATGATTTCACTAAGTTTATTTTTTTCGACATTTAATTCGTCTAATATATCTGGATTGTTTGGGGCATTTGCTAAGTTTTGTTCTAACTTTTTTATATTAAGTTATATTTCTTGTTCATTTGCTCTATCTTTCTTCTTCACCATACTTGAATATTTTATTGATTCATTTCTTACAGTTCCTTTTATTAGTTCCCACATAGTATTTGTGTTACAACCTACATTTTGATTTATTATTTCCTGAATTAAATGTTTTATTTTTTGTTTGTATTCCTCTTGTAGCAAAATACTGTTATTTAGCTTAAAATATCCTGGTCCTCTTATTAGTTCGCATAATTTTAACTTTAGCAATACTGCTGAATGGTCAGACAAAAACCCAGGTAAGATATCACAATGTGTTACTGCATTTAGTAAATTAGCTGATATAAGAAAGTAGTCCAGACTGCAGAATATTGGTGGTCTATGATTAGAATGCCAAGTAAAACGTTTGTGGCCTGGATATCTGAGTCTGTATATGGCATACAATTCATTTTCACTTATAATGTCATTTATTTTTGTTGAACATCTTTTATTTGTATCTCTTCTGCCATTTATCTTATTTAAATTGAAATCGATGACGTTGTTAAAATCGCCTCCCAATATTAGAGATTGGCTATTATTCTCAATCACTAAATGTTCCAATGTAGTAAAAAATATCTATATCTTCAATATTAGGTCCATAAATGTTTATTAATGTTAGTGTTGTACTGGCTATACATATTTTTAGCAATTGCAGTCGTCCTGGAATTATATCTTTATATTCTATAATATTATATGAAGAGTTTAATCTGAGTAGAATTCCGATTCCTATACTATTTGATATATTACCAGAAATAACTATTTCATTATCTCATTCGTTTTTCCATTGGTCTATACATCCATGTGTACAATGAAGCTCTTGTAGAAAGCAGACAGCAAATTTATTTTGTTTCAACCACGAAAATAGTTGTGTGCGTTTGGTTTTGTTCCCAAGCCCGCTTACAAAGAAAAATGTGTCTATCTGGCAGTGTAGAGCTCACTTACGATATTCACTCAGTTGCGGCTTACCTTGAGTGTCGACAGTTTTATAATTAATATAATATCTGGTTCATGATTCAAGTAACAATATGAATTAAAGTTGAATTTCCAATTCCAAAGTAATATAGTAAACTTTCTGAGTCAAGCAGAGTGGATTTCGATCTGAGTGCACGGTCGAGATTCGAAGACACACCGATCTTGTCAAAACAAATCCATGACTTTCATTATAATTATGAACGGAAGATGTTTAAACAAACGTATAAGTATTTTTTTTATACCGCAGATAAATTTCTAGCGTTTTGATTGGACAGCTTGATGGGCAATATGAGCCCATATTGCTCGTCAAGCCAGTCAATATGGCTCGAATAAAAAAAAATTGAGGCAGGTCTAGGCTGAGTCGAAAATGAAAATTTTGGAAATCACCCCCTATGCACAGTCATATGGATTGGTAATGACCTAACTAAGAAAACAATAGTTAGATTATACAACTCAGTCCAGAAATTGCCAAAAGTTATTAACGAATTTCTAATAATTTATGTTTGGATGACGTTGGGTAGTATCTGCAACGTCATGACGTCGTGCCGTCTATGCTATATCCTGGTTAACTGTTACTGTACTGAATATATGTTTTCGCTTATTTCTAATAACACTTATTGCGAAATATCGTTAAAATGACAGGTTGACACTGTATGGAGTTGCCATGTCGGCCATCTTAATGTGTACCAGCTATCAGCCAGTTTTACCTCTTTTTCGTTTGACACAGACCACTAATACTATGACAAACACATGCATAAAATTTGGTGCAACATGATGGTGAAAGATATGACTACAGCAAGCTATGCCTTGTTTGCATCTGATTTATATACAACGTCTGATATATGAAGGGTTTGTTGACCCTTTGTTAAAATGTTTGAGAATTCAGTAAAGACTGTGTAACAGTAAGAACAATACACACAACTGTAGATATAGACCTGTATTAACATACGTACTGTATCAAATCCAGTGACTTGTAAGAAGTTATCTGAATGTATTGTCACTGCTGTCTACTTGCCTGCTATGCTAGTATATACGGTTTTTACATGTGGCAGATGTACTTCTAATAATAGACAGTGCATCAGTCTGACATTTTACACATTGCAAAAGTGTCCATTGTGTCCATGTACACATCTAATTTTTTGTGTAGTCTGCTGAAATAATATTCATAGGACGTTGTCGTCCGATATATGTGGGACGTATTGCACCAAAGTTTACTAGATTTTCTGCCATATCATTTTATGTAGGTGTCAAACCCTCCAAGTGGTGAAACTGTCCGATAACATGTACAAACTGAAATGACTAAAATAACAAACGGTAATATTCTATATAGTCAGTCCTTAAGCTGATGTAACACTGCGGCATGTGTTATTTGTATTAGCCACTGACTTAAATATGACGATATATTCAGACATTCAGGCATGTGGTATTTAGACAGTAATGCTATGTACATATAAGTACGCTGTCCGCCATACTACGATATGTTGAACAATTCTTCAAAAACCAGGAACCCACTCTTCCGACGTCGTGGGTTCCTGTTTTTTGCAGAATTGTTCAGTTTATGTACATGTGCATTCAGACAATGGCTTTAGCTTGACAATACACGTACATCACGATATGCGTTATTTGTATTAGCCACTGACATTAAAATGACAATATATGCACAATCATACATGTGGTATTTAGACAATAACCTTAAAATGACAATATATGCACATTCCTACATGTGGTACTTTAAGTGGGCATGTACCTTTAAAATGACAATATATGCAGAATCGTACATGTTACCCTATGGCTCAGAATGATCAAACGCCTGATTTACATTAAAATATCTCTAAGCCGGACACCCTGGGGACCTCACAGGGTGTCCGGTTTAGAGAGGTTTCATTGTATATGCGCATTCAGAAATGCGCAATTTACGTAGTGACTTTAAAATAACATGCGTTATAGAGGGAACGTTTATTATAATAGACATATTACATGAATACAAAACAATTTGTTCATATCTTCTTTGAAGAAGTGCTTTCAGACTGTGAAATAATAACAAAATGCCAGTTAAGTGGAAGTGAACAGCCATTATTGTATTCCTCGCCTTCGCAGTGTCTGGTGCCCTACAGAAACTAATTGAGTCTGCGAGAAAGTTGTTTTGCAGAATAAACATCGAGCCGAGATCAAGGATCAAACAAATGAATGTCTGTATATAGACACACGATTGACAAAAGCTCCCACAGGCGTCTACGGCCAGCCTTAGATAGGTATACTGTCGGTTTCACGAAACATGTCCACATTTTACGGCCATGTAAACGATGCAAAAACAATGTCATTTTTGATAACATTCAATCAAAGAAAAAATTGAAAAGGAGCCTTATCTTTATTTCGTCAACTATTTATTTTATTGCGAAAAAACAATTTCCCCATGTTAAATCCCCATACATTATCTTCACAGTGTCTATGTGGATTTAACATGGGGAAATGTTTAGAATTTCAGAAATACTGGACCGATTTTCAAAATTTAACTTTTGTTTTCTTAGTTAGATCATTTCAAAGCTATCTAGCCAGGTTTCAGAGTCAATTTCCAATTTATTTCGTTATTTTTTGGCTCCTCCCCAGCTCCTCCACCTCATTTTCCACCATGTTAAATTCCCATAGATAAATCAGTTTTTCATAATAAATCAATATTTGACCAAATTTCACGGAATAAAAAGAAGAATCATTCTTAGTTTTGATAACATTTAATATTATCGAAAAATATTGTTTTGTCATTGTTTATATGGTCGTAAAATTTGGGCAGGTTTCGTGAAACAGACAGTACATACGATGGACGAGTGATGGCGTATATTGGCGATGAATCCATCAAAAGGGAATCATATGTTTACGCTGACTCTTACTGGGATTCACACTGGTGGCTCCATGGTCCGGTGTAGTCAGGGTGTCTGGCACCGGATCAGGACCTGGGGGCCGTTTCACTAAACTTCGTACGACTAAAATGTTCGTAAGTGCAAATTTAGGATCGTCTGGAAATGTCAAATGATGGATTTACATTTATTGAGCATAGGCTGCATATGCAGCCTATGCTCAATAAATGTAAATCCAATACTTGTTTACAAGAAAAGATTGTTAATGTGAAATTTACAGACTATCATAATTTTGCACTTACGAACATTTTAGTCGTACGAAGTTTAGTGAAACGGCCCCCTGTTGTTCAGTGCTGAAATTTTGTATTGTAATTCCATTGCTGAACATATCGTACACCCCCATATAGGTGTATTCCCGTATGTACATGACCTTCTGTTGAACGGACGTAAACCCCCAATCAGTTAATCAATAAATCAATCAAGCAATCATCCACATACGTTGTATATTCATATGTACATTTATAAGTTACGGGTTATTAAATTTACCGCCATTAGCATTTAAAATGGTCGAAATCTATCAGTTATCACGTGTCCCATTGTGTCTACGGCCCCATTAGGCATTACCACACGCTAACATGGCGTAGGAATTATTCATCAACCACTCGGTGTTGAAATGGTCAGTGGAAGAAGGCGGCTAACTCCATTTCGTTGCATAGTCTTCCCTGATAAAAAAGGATATCAACAGTTTCCATATTTATTTCAAGAACATCGTGATAATTGAGATACGCTATGTGATTTTTTACTATTTTGGTCAGTGGAGTAAGGAATAACGTTGTGTTTCCCTCCATTGACCACTGCAGTTATATTCCGTGTTGTTGAGACACGTGAATAACATGTCTGGCGTTGCTATCAAGAAACCATATAGAGGCGACGCTGTCAGACATAATAATAGAAACTGCAGACGAATTGAAGACGTTTGCAATAATGATGGAAGGAATCAATAGAGGAGAAACATTCAATTTGATTAAAATTGCTGAAGCATTTTGTTCTTGACAACGCGATTGGAAACAAGTGATACAAGCTCAATCAGCGCATATGTGTTGATCAAATTCGCAGCAACACGAACGGTATACAAAAATCAAGCCAGTCACCTCATCGTACTCATACCTACGGTGCCCCGCAGGGGACATGGATTAGTTTTTATTAATTCGCTCCCACGAAATAACAATTAGTTCCCTCAATTGTTCCCTCGAATTAACAATTCGTTCTCACGAAATGACAATTCGTTCCCTCAATTTAACAATTCGTTCCGTCGCATTAACAATTCGTTCCCACTATATGACAATTCGTTCCCACGAATTAACAATTCGTTCCCGCGGGAACGAATTGTTATTTCGTGGGAACGAATTGTTATTTCGTGGGAACGAATTGTTAAATTGAGAGAACGAATTGTTATTTCGTGGAACGAATTAAAATAAAAGGTATCAACGTCCCCTGCGGGGCTCCGTGCACACTTGTATTCCCATTCACAGTAATCGTAATATGGTATATCGTAGATCCCTGGTTATAGTAATCTATCAGATAGTAGCCGGCTTATATTTAAGGGTGGAAATTGGCTCGAACACCTTCCATACCCGGTGTGAAGATGAACCTGTAATTTGCTTGTTATATGCGACCCTGACTGGAAAAAGTGTGCTTACATATATATCATTGTTTCTGGTACACGATACATACTGGTATGAAGCTGTCTGAAAGAACATGTTTTCTGTAATATGGATACTTCATATTTATTATATTGAATTGTGTACGTTTGTGCAACTTTTATATATGACGTATGTATGTGAGTACGTTTGTCCATCTTTTTAAATTTTATATATGACGTATATATGCGAGTACGTTTGTGCATCTTTATATATGACGTATATATGTGAGTACGTTTGTGCAACTTTTATATATGACGTATATATGTGAGTACATTTGTGCAACTTTTATATATGACGTATATATGTGAGTACGTTTGTGCAACTTTTATATATAACGTACATGTATATATGTGAGTACGTTTGTGCAACTTTCATATATGACGTATATATGTGCGTACGTTTGTGCAACTTTTATATATAACGTATATGTGTGCGTACGTTTGTGCAACTTTTATATATGACGTATATATGTGAGTACGTTTGTGCAACTTTCATATATGACGTATATATGTGCGTATGTTTGTGCAACTTTTATATATAACGTATATATGTGAGTACGTTTGTGCAACTTTTATATGTGACGTATATATGTGAGTACGTTTGTGCAACTTTTATATATAACGTATATATGCGAGTACGTTTGTGCAGCTTTTATATATGACGTATATATGCGAGTACGTTTGTGCAACTTTTATATATAACGTATATATGTGAGTACGTTTGTGCAACTTTTATATATGACGTATATATGCGAGTACGTTTGTGCAACTTTTATATATGACGTATATATGTGAGTACGTTTGTGCAACTTTTATATATGACGTATATATGCGAGTACGTTTGTGCAAATTTTATATATGACGTATATATGCGAGTACGTTTGTGCAACTTTTATATATAGTATATATGTGAGTACGTTTGTGCAACTTATATATATGACGTATATATGTGAGTACGTTTGTGCAACTTTTATATATAGTATATATGTGAGTACGTTTGTGCAACTCTTATATATGACGATTATTTTTGTGGGTACGTTTGTGCAACTCTTATGTATGACGAATATATGTGAGTACGTTTGTGCAACTCTTATATATGACGATTATATATGTGAGTACGTTTGTGCAGCTTTTATATATGACGTTATACTATGTCAGTTGTAGCTGAGTTATTACACGTTAATCCACTGCGAAAGCCCATTTCATGTAATACAAGTCAATTTATAATTAAGAATATTAAACTAATGTAGTATAATGCTTGCATACCAGTGTTTGGTTGGCAGCTGACACGTCACCGTCAATCAGTAATATCCCCGAGTAGACTATACAAAGGCGGTCATTACGGGGCTGCCAGTTCCCCGTGCAATGTCGTTTGTCTCGGAAAAAAAGCCAATGAGTAATTAACGATCATTATAACGACACCGGATGTAATTAACTGTAGGGAAAGTCTCGTCGGTCTGCCAATATGAGCCATTAACGAGCATACACCCTGACATTAGAGCGCAAACTCAATTCCTTCTATATTGAGTTCGCCAACGCTTTGTGATTGATGGATCTACATCCAGACAGGTCAGGCTGGACGATAAAATGACTCGCATAACTTCCATACTAGTGTGTGATTCCTTATACACACATATGGCATATATCATCGAAAGTATATTGTGCCAATTATTGGCTACGTGTGTATTCCACAAACAAAATGAAAATTATGCAGTCTATTTAGTTTTGTGGAAAAATATCTACACTGTACAAGATGTCCATGAAGGAAATCAGCTGCGGTAACTCTTGCAATTACTCCCGTATCGTCCGTAGCTTATCTACGCACGGTACGGGAGTAGATTGCAAGTGTTATGCCCTAGTCAGACACACACATACGGATTCTGCGGATGCTATGGATGGCTCGTCCGTATCTATCCCTTCTATACGTAATGGTCCGTATCGCATTCGCAGAGTCCGTAACTGTCCGTATCCCGCAGGGTCTGCAGGATCCGCGTCCAAATTTTGAAAAGTTTAAAAATTCAGGCGCGGACGAGTAAACCGTAATGATCCGTAACTGAAGGCATTCATCCGCATTTATCCGTATCTAATCCGTATCTAAACCTATAATTCCGCGGTCCACCCCAAGTTGTGGACTGATACGGTTTCATGCGGATCGTTACCTTTAGTTACGGTTAGTTACGGGTCTCGTTCTGCGTATTGTTACGGACTGTTACCTTCAGAAAAGTTTCAATACGGATAGCTTGCGTTCCAATACTGACAGATACCTATTTGTGCGGATCAATGCGGATAATTGCGAATAGCTAATTTCAGATACGGATAAATACGGATTGTTACGGACTCCTGCGTTCCATTAACTTCTTGTGCGACGATCTCTACCACTTTGGTGCAAACAATGAACCCAATTCTGGGAAGTTTCTCGATCTATATATACTGGATGGTCTTTTGACATAACCATTTGTGTCCTCCTAGTTTCACAGCCATGTATAACGAACGCAGACTACTCTTGCCAGTCCAACATGAGCCTCGCACTCATCTATGCACAGCTCTTGCGCATCTGGATGGCACGCCGTCGGGAGAGGAGGTGGTGGGTCCGCCGTTAGATCACTTTCATGACGGAACAGAGATCGTATGGCAACCTCATGATCCTCAGGAGCGAGGATGTGTTGGCGTTCCGCAACTTCACCAGGCTCATCCCCGGGATGTTCCGAGACGTGGTAGAGCGACTCACGCCGAGACTACAGAAGAAAGACACATGGTACATGAGACTCGCAGGAGGTTGGACTGAAGGTGGCCATCACACTCAGGCAACTGGCAACAGGGAACTGCTACAAGTCGATGATGTACCTGTTCTATGTGCAGCACAACACCATCTCCCTTATAGTCCGGGACGTCTGTCAGGCCATTTGGAGTACGGCGACGATGTGGTCACCAACCCGACGACAGCTGAGGGGTGGAATGAGGTTGCTGCATGCTACTCCAGCCGGTGGAACTTTCACCATGTGCTATTTGCCTTGGATGGCAAGCACATACGCATCCGGTGTCCTGCCCACGGAGGGTCCCAGTTCTACAACTACAAGGGGTACCACTTCATTGTGCTCCTAGCCCTCGTTGACGCGAACTACAGGTTCATGTGGGCCCAAGTCGGTGCCCCAGGGGCAGCATCTGATGCCCAGCTGTGAAACGAGTCGGCTCTGCGAGACGTGGTCATCTCCAACACCATCGGCATCCCCAAACCTGAACCTCTGCCTGCCGACGACCGTCAGATGCCGTATTTCATCATCGGGGACAACGCATTTGCACTCAACGAGTGGATGATGAAGCCCTTCGCTGCTACGCCTCTGGAAGAGAACGAACGAGTCTTCAACTATCGCCTTTCTCGTGCCAGACGATGTGTGGAGAATGCCTTTGGCATACTGGCCAACCGCTGGGGCTGCCTGCTAACAGCCCTCCGACAGGAGCCGCAGAACGTGGAGACCATGGTGCTGGCGTGTGTGACACTCCGCAATATACTGAGGACGGCCTGCGCAGATGATGGTGCACATGGCGACCGCGAGAACGAGCAGCACAACCTCATCCCCGGCTCGTGGAGAGATGATGCTGTTCTGGATGATTTGGAGAGGCGGCTGTACGGCAACAACACCAGCAGGGCGGCGAAGAGACAGAGACTGCATCTAAAGCACTACTACAACGGAGAGGCCGGGTCGGTGCCATGGCAGTGGCGTATGGTGCAGTGATGGTGCGGTGCAATGCTTGTTAATTATAACAGTGGGGTAGCCATTTCATAAACTTATTTGACCTTTATGTATTTAGTACAATTAAGGACACATCAATAAAGGTTTGTGAAATAAAAGTAAATAAATTAATGGTCAATTAAATAAATTAATATCTCTTGGACCTTTAATGTTTTAATCTTGAACCCATCTATAAATGAAGGTGAAATAAATAAATGTCCAATAAAGGTCAAAGAAATATAGATGTAAGAAAGCAGTAATTAAATATAATATTCCCATAATTTGTACATGTAACTTGTTCAAAATGCAAATGGCGAAACGACGCTATCCGTGACGTCACCCCTTCTATCCGCTAGGCATGCGCAACAGTCCGTATCTGAAGGTATCTATCCGCATCTATCAGCATCTAAAGGTAGTAGAAGGTAATGGAAGGTAAGTAGTCCGTATCTATCCGTATCTATCCGCATCGTGTCAGTTCAAAGGGAACGTATCTAACCGCTGACATCCGCTGACATCCGCATTTATCCTCAACCATCCGTATCTATCCGCATCTATAGGTAACTGTATCCGTAAATTCATGAAGAAAATAGGCCACGCCCACAAATTCTGAGGAAGACTGCGGATTTTATGTGTGTGTCTGACTGGGGCATTACTGAGAGACGTCTCAAAAAAGTGTCACACTGTATCTTTTTTTGTGGAGAAATAAGAAATACTATACGCATTTACATCCGAGATGTACAAAGATTAACACATATTCCGAAGGTTTATTCGTTAATGATTACATTTGTAAAGATATCCCCTGCTCTTCTTTACAGTACATTTATCAGTATAGTAATACTTTTACTTACGTGTCAACTTGTACAATTCTGAAATCTAACACTTTACTAATGTATTACCTGCACATAGATATATGCAAACAGTTAAATAAACCATTTGATGGCCATCTAGAATGTATGCATTTTGAGTGGAAACCATTCGTCGCATCGGGTGGTTCCTCGGACAATTTTATTTTGCGTTTTGGAAAACCCATACATATTTTATCACAATTGTTCAACAGTGATAGTGGAGTCTATGGAAATAAACTGAAAAAATAAATCCCTACGATACATGCATTGGAAACCGTAGATTTTTCCGCTCTACCATCTGAGTTATCCAGCAATGCCCACACAAAAGACATAGAGTTTGCTTTAAGTGATTTAGTTGATACAATAAGCTATTGACTCTAAACATAACTTAAAGACCCGTGGGACACCTGATCATCGTTCAATTAAAAACATAATTGGTTCCTAAATGTGATGGGACATACCTATAATATATATGCGAACATTAACTTGTTACTGTTTACTATACGGCGTATGAAGTTTCTATGTCGGCCATCTTAGTGTGTACAAGCCATCAGTAATTATTACCTCTTATGGCGTTTGACACATACCACAACTAATATGACATACATATATATGAAGATCGCAGGTATTTTTTTTTGCAGATTGTTTTATGTATTTCCTGATTACTTGATAGTTAATGTTCAATCTGTAATTTTAGAATTTATACAATGATGTACGGTTAATTATTAGATCACAGAACTAATATGCGTAACAAGTATTGCCTATTAATTACAAATAAACTAGCCACGATGGGAGACTTATATGTAGTATGGGCTTTTGTTTCATGAACAGTTGTAACATACAATGTACCAGTTTATGAAGCCAATTATCCACGTGGTAATAGCATTCTACACGCACAATGCAGAAATATATATTGCTCGCACACCTATTAAACACGTCTTTATTTCAGACGACACGTCATGTGATTTTGTACCTTCGGAAATCTGCGTAATTTCATGAAATACGTTTACAAAATTGACAATATTTTCCGTAAATGGCGTCAAATGTTGACAAAATTTTCAGAGTATATGCGGAATTATATTCCGCATAAACTCTGAAACTTTTGTCAACTTTTGATTTCATTTATGAAAACTATTGTAAATTGTGTAAACGTATTTAATGGAATTACGCAGATGTCCGAAGGTACAAAATCACATGGCGTACTTCATTTATTAACGACAGTGCTAAACCATCTAGTGAATATACCATGGACACTCTATAAACATGTCTCCCAGATAATCGCATAGTAGTTATTCCATTACAAATCGGACACAGTTTCAGCAGTATGACATTCATATTTGCTTTAATTGCTCTCTAAAGTGAATACTAGTACTACTCAGTCGAACCGTCTCGATGAGTGGTAACACCATATACGTTTTATGGAGACATAAACCAAATAATCAGATTGTTTTCAACAATATGTCTTCAAATCCAGAGGTTTAAACATTATTTACAACGATTACAAACAAGCGCGAGAGCACTTATACAAATGCATTCGTTGGCACAGATGAAGGCGTATGTGCGGACATTATTGTGGGAGGAAACCGGAGTACGCGGAGGGAACTCAATTGTCCTATCTGGCGAGAGACGCTTAGACTACAACGAGTTAATGTGTGTTCCTTATGCCTTATTGGTAGGATTTGGACCCACATAGCTTGGCACTGGCTTTGTGTCTGTGATTGACATTTTGGCTGCGTTCAGGCCTGATACATGTAGTAGTATAAAGGGAGTCAAAATGATACCACCTACGGTGGCATCATTTCCACCCCCTTATACTACTCCCACCACCCCCGAAAAATCAAAAATTGGTTAACGAGGAAATTGTCTCCCACCACCCCGAAAAATCCAAAATTGGTGTCATAAATACATCATGTTGTTTTCACGTCCAATTGAACAGATAAAACGATAGTCTTAAAAAGGATTTATGTTTGTCTCGTTGTCATAAATACATCATGTTTTTTCGACAGTAAATTTATGAATTTCTTCTAATAAGTTTCCGATTTAAATGCGTCCTCACGCAATATTTATTTATATTTTCCAACACCCCATTTTTCTCCTCCAATATAGCTAATTTATTTCGCAGATCAGCAACTAATTTTACCAGCTCTAGTCTACCACGTTCACCTGTAGCCACCTGACAGTGTAGTTGCTTATGTACAAAGAGTTTGGGCACTAATGAATTTACAAGGGCATCTGGGGCATTGAAATTGCGGGGGGACACAAGGAATTTTTCTACGTCTCGCTAGATGCCTTCGTAGATATTCTTTACGCGTAAACGTCTTACAACAAGTCTCACACTCCATTATATATGTATATGTTTATGTTTATATTCAATTAGAAGTGAAAAAAACATAATGTTTTCAAGACCAATTGAACAGATAAATTTCATAGGTTATACAAAAGTATATTACAGAAAATATGATAACGTCAGAAACTAGAGCAGAAATAGAAAGTTTGAGAAGAGAAGCCGAATCTCTAGGGATTACTTATAGTAAACGGTTGAGAGTTAGGGGGTTGACAAAGCTGATAAATGCCAAAAAGAATGAGGCGTTTATGAAACGGTTTACCCGCGCCCACAAACGAGGAGCCTTTAAAGATATATCCAAAGCGGAGGAAGTAGGTAACAGAATTCAAAAAGAAAGTATTGCGGGGTTAAGGGCTAGTGTAATCAAACCTTCAAGCACAAATAATTTGTCCCAAATTAGACGCCAAAATAATAATAAGAAAAAATCTATCGTTAGCGCGATAGTGGAAAAAGGTGAAGAAATATTGGGGGCTCACGATGAAACATTGGAAAAGGTAGAAAATGATGGAAGACGGGTAGTTACATTATCCTTTCGTGAAAACATTAACATTAACGAGTCTGAACGCATGTCCGATAAACTCGCTCCGTATCTAACAACCAATTTTTATTTGAGATATTCATATTCTTACAAGCTAGAACATATGGAGGAAATTAAAAATGGAAAACCTAAAACTATAATATTTCACAAAAATCTCGGTGGTAGCGAACCACTATCATCAATGAAAACCGTTAAAAAATGGCTGTCAGATAAGGAGCAAACACGAATAATGTCCGATAAAATAGACAGACCAAATACAAAGTGGAAGTTTGTAAGAGTGGGTAGAGGTTTTTGTAAAGCTAATACAGGGTAGTAGGGGAATAGATTTGGGACTACAATCCAAAGAAGCAGCAGGAGGAGAACTTCCAGAATGGTTGAGGAATAGAAAAGGTATGTATTCTTTAGATAAGTATAATGACGATCTTTGTCTGTTCAGGTGTCTAGCTATGCACCTTGATAAAAAGATCAGACCTGACAGATGTACAGAAAAGGCGAAAGAACTTAGTAAGCAATATTTCGGTAGTAATGTGGTTTCACCAATTTCTTTTTCAGATCTGAAAAAGGTTGAAGAGTTTTTTAAAATCGGTATAGAAGTATATCAACCCACTGAATGTAATGTATGGTGGTTGAAAAAGGTACCAGCGCATCTAAGGAACGCAAGATTAGGTAATAAATCCAATGACAATAGGACTGTTTAATAATCACGCATTTCTGATAAAAAACCTTAAAAACCTATCTAAAATTTACGCCTGCGATAATTGCAAGCAGAAATTCACGAAAGCGAGTAATATGAAGAGACACGGACCAACATGTATGAGAGGTGAGACAAAAGTAATATGTGATGGTAATTATTTAGAGCGCCGCGTTCGTCGTTCGGGAGAAAGCGTTTTAAAAACCCAAAAGGTTCTAACAGTTATGGGGCGATCGATTGGATGTATTCTGTGGAAAAGCGGGAGGGAATTCACATTCACCACGAACAGTGCGGACACGGAGGTGAAAGATGGATTTTAGGAGCTCCGGTAGATGGATACTGTCCAGAAACCAATACTGTATATCAATATCACGGCTGTTACTGGAACGGGTGTGAGATTCATGCAAAGCATAGAAAAGAAGAACGCGCATCCACTATGAGAAGAGATAAAGTTATTAGAAAAAGCAAAGAATTCAACCTAGTAGTTATGTGGGGGGAATGCGAATTCCAAAGAACGGGTAAAGATATAAAGATCGGTTGTGACACTACTCTTTATCCATATCAGATAGTATACGATTTTGAGGCGTATCTCCAGCCAGAAGTTGAAACTACCGGTAATAGTTTAGAGTACGAAGCTGAGCACGTTCCGGCAAGCGTTAGTATAGGAGATAATTTCTCAGGAACAGTAACTCATATTTGTGATAAAGATCCCGCAAAACTTATAGAAAAATTCGTAGAAGATTTGAAAGTCAGGGGAAAAGCTATAAGAGAAGAAGTGTGGTCAAGATATAGGTTTAATACAGAACATTTACGTAAAAACCAAATCGCCAAGATCGAACAGTGGATAGAGCAAGTACCGGTTATAGGTTTTAACAGCAGTAAGTACGATATAAACTTAATAAAGAAATACCTAGTAGGCGAACTGGCATCAACAACAAAGAAAGTAATGGTCGGAAAACGTGCAAACGCAACAATATTTCTATTTACTCCAGAGTTTAGATTTCTTGATGTAATACTTTATCTAGGACCCGGTGTAAGTTACGATAGTTGGATAAAAGCCTACGAATGCAAAGGACAGAAATCTTTCTTTCCTTATGAGTGGTTCGATTCTCCAGACAAACTGGATTACCCAGGACTACCGGATATAGAGAATTGGTATTCCAAACTATCTGGGAAAATGTTAACAGACGAAACAGAATTAAGTAAATGTCGTAGAATTTTCGAAGAAAATAATATGAAAACTTTCAGAGATTGGTTGAAATATTATAACGATTTAGATGTAGCACCGTTCCTAGAAGCGGTGGAAAAAATGTGTGAATTTTATAAACACAGAGGTGTGGATATTTTCAAAGATGCGGTAACACTACCTGGAGTAGCTATACAATATTTATTGAGAGGAAACCATTAAAGAACAAAAAATCTTCAAAGACGATTATACCGGAGGATGCTCTATATGCACCAAAAGAAGAAACATTACGAAATGAATGAAGGACGCTCTAAGTTGGCGGTCTCTATCATAGTATTTACACGATATGCAGAAGCTGGTGTTTCAAATATTAGAGTGCGGTTCCAAACCTTGCAAGGCTGTTTTGGGGTAACGATGCAAACGCGTTATATTTATCTACGTAAATAAAGAGATGCCGTGTGGGAGAGAAACTATACAACCACATATAGATACCCCACATAACCCTAAATTTATTAAAAAAGTTTTGTAAAAGAGTTTTATCTGGAGACTGGTTTGGGTTTGCGGAGGTGGATATAGAAGTTCCACACAACTTAAAACATAAGTTTTCTGAAATGTCCCCAATATTTATAAACAGAGAAGTAGAGGTTGATGAGTTCCCACACACATGTTAAAATATTTGGAAGATACTGGAAGAACTAGAGGAAATGGAAGAAAATTGGTGGGATCTATGACCGCCACTAAAGTATTGCTGTACGCGCCACTGTTGAAATGGTATTTAAAACACGGCCTGGAAATAACTGGAGTTCATCGTGTTATAGATTATATTAGTGGAAAACCATTCGAATGGTTCGCAAAAGAAGTTACAGCCGCAAGACGAACAGGCGATGTAGAACCAAATAAGAAACCAGTAGCCGACATAATGAAATTATTAGGAAACTCGTGTTGTGGAAAAATGATAGAGGCAACGGAGAGACATTTAAATACGACATATACACAAAACGAAACCTGTGTTGACAAAGCATTAAGATCTGCATTCTTTGACGATTTGGAAGAGATAGGAGATGCGTTCGAAATATCTTCAAGAAAACCCAGGTGTGCGGTAAAGAGACCATTCCATTGTGGAATAGCGGTTTATCAACTAGCTAAATTGAGAATGTTGGAATTTTACTACGAATTTCTAGATAAATACGTAAAAAGAGAAGACTTTGAATTAATACAGATGGATACAGACAGTATGTATATAGGAGTTAGTGGAAAAACGATAGAGGAATTGATTAGACCTAACTTACTAGACGAGTTTGAAAAAGAAAAAAATAAATGGTTGGCTTGGGATAAATGGAGCGAAAGAGAGCCAGGACTTTTCAAAATGGAATTCAGCGGAGATAGGGCGATAGCGTTATCTAGTAAGTGTTATTTCGTAGAAAAAATTAATTCTAAAGATAATTTGGAACAAATTAAAATTAATAAAAACTCTGCGAAAGGAATGTCCAAGAGAACTAACAATTTAAATTGGGATAGATATAAACGAGTACTAAGTGAAACTACAGAAGATGGAAAACACATTATAGATGTAGCACAAAATAGAGGATTTAAAATGAAAGACGGCGTTATGAAAACGTACTGTCAACAAAAATTAGGACTCTCGGCATACTACGATAAAAGACGCGTGTTACCAGACGGAATACATACAGAACATCTCTAGTGATCCGGGGGTAGCTGGGTGTCAGAAGGCACTATAAGAAGTTCTTCGCGAACAAACCCTCGAGATGGCCCATCATCCAAATAGTAGAGCACGGGCTCATCGGGTTTGGTAGTAGATCGATCTAGATGATATACATTGAGAGACCACACTGGATCAGTCGCGCGGCGGCTGCCACCTTCGAGCTCTCCCGGTTGATAGAGGTACCGGACGTCAATATCTGATGGAAGTGCAATCGGCGATTGCTGCTCCTCTAAACCAACGGGTCGCCCGCGCGAGACGGCAGATGGCTTGCTCGTCACCCTTTTAAACTTGATAGCATCTACAGGCTTCTTACCTATCAATCTGGTCACCTCTCCGTTCAGTGCGGAGACCACGGCGGGCAGTCTGGCCACCCACTCGGTCGATCGCGAATGAGGGTCTACAAGTTCTTTAGCGTATTGGTGTCCGAACAGTCTCTCAGCCAGGGTTCGATTGAAGCGTTCCACGATCCCCTGGTCCCGGTGGATATTGACGCGGCGCGTCTGATAGAAACTTTATGCTTAGACAATAGATGAGAGACCGCGCCCATGAACTCGCGGCCGGGATCGACCTGGAGAAGATTCGGCCATTTGAGAGGACTCCTCTTATATATTAGGGAAAGAGCCTCAGCCACTTCCTTAGACTCTTTAGTGGCCAACGGCTCAGCCCACCCCTTATAACGACTCGCTACGTCAACGATTGTCAGTGCGTACTTGTACGTCTTGCGACCGACGCGATCGTGAGGTAGAAACAGGAGGTCCGCTTGGTGAACTTGGTTCGGCACCGGCACGTCGAATTTCGGCCGCGGAATATTGTGAGGCGCGGGTAAATAGATCTGCCAGATGGCCTGCTTCTTGAGCCATTCCTTGACAGCGTTTTCTGAAACCTTGGTCGCCGCCGCGAGGTTCTTGATGGCTATGAGTCCCTTCCAGTAGCCGCGTGGGCTATAGTATGTATTCGACAGCTTGCGCGTTAGTTTGGTATCAAGTTTGCGCGTGTTCATCGTATGCGAAGTATTCTAATATATCGGACAATCTCCAACATGCCCTCGCCAGTTCGTCCGGTAACTGCGTCGTTAATAATAAACCTTTGTTGGAAGTTTCGCTGCAGCCCCAATCGCGTTTGGGTTGGAACAGGAGAGGGGAATCTAATTCATTCAATCCCGATTGGGAGTCCAATCCCCCAGGATTGGTGGAGGAATCTAACATCCGCTTTGCGAAAAGGGTGGCCTCTTTTTCGTCCTGGCGCCACGTCTCGAGAGAATCTCGGGCCAGACGAATCATACTCTTTGCACCAGGTAAACGATGTTTTTGGGCAGTGTAGCCTACATCGATCATAGCGTCATAAAGTTCGTCAACTAACATCGTTCTATATATATATATATTTATAAAAAAAAATGTTTTTTTAATTAATTAATTATTTTATATAGTAGCCGACGAGCCCAACCACAACCATTCCCACGACGATGAACGCGATCTCGCGGTCCTTTTGGGCCTCTGACGGTACATAGAAATCTGAAAGTTGGGGCTCGGGATCCATTGGATCGAGACTTTTGTGCGGATATGCCAGCGCGTACTCGCGGTTGGCTTCTTCAACGTTCTGAAAAGTTTGCGCGGCGTGATTTTCGCGGCGAAGCTCTTCATTGACCCAGTCCAGATGGGCGGTTCGTTTTTTCGACCACGCTTCGCTTTGCGCTATGAGTTTTTCCCTACAGCTAAATCATGGCGCTTACGCTCCTCATCCATCACGTTCGAGCTTTTCATTTCAGAGAATATAAAGTTGCTACCGCTGAACGCCAATGCGTTTACAAGCGCACCACCTACTATTACTAATGGCGATTGAAGCCATTTATTTCCATATATTAACTGGTAGTATTCCAGCTTTAACTAGATAATCTCGGGTCCAAACTGCGGCCGCTACATCTAAGGTCGCGAGCCCTACGTCTCTCACAGTAAAGTCCAATTTGGGAGCGGTTCCTCCTAGGGCCATCTTTGATAGTCGAGCATACCCGATACTGAAACCCGATATCACCACGGCGTGATAAAGCGCATTCATTAACATTTTACCATCTTGTTCAGCCATTGTTATAATTATTGCATATAAAAGGGATCGCGATCAATGTTTAAATGGGGCGCATCCAATCGCGATTGGTGTTTCGTAACTTTCTTCTGAACACTGGCTGGTTGTTTTTTCGATAATATGGGGTATTTCCAAACGCACAGGGCACCAACAACTGTCAGACCACCACCAACAACCCAACTCCAATTCACGAATTTGGGTTCAATCGGATTCGCCCAACTCCAACGACAGTTGGTATTGGGTGACAAATTCGAAGAATTTGGGTGTGCTTCCAATTCGTGAATTGGGGGTGTTGTTGTACTCAACTCTGTCTTCAGATGTTTTGCTGTCTCCGTCCCCGCCGATTGTCAACGACCTGTTTGCCTCTCGATCGCTCGGCGAGTATTTTATCTTGTTTAACTTTTCGGGTGGCAGCCGCCGCCCACCCAGCTGCCTGTCTTTTGGGATTTTTTATATGCGGTATGTCATCCAGTGGCGGAGTAAACACTCTGGTTCGATTGTGTTGGAGCAATCTGGTTCAACTCCGTCACTCTCGTGGGTGTGTCTTGTGTCATCATTTTCAGGGCTTATAGTTCGTGGGCATATATGTCCAAATTGACAGTGTTTACCCGTGGTCAACGCGGTTGTTGTCAGCGGAGCTAAGTACATTCCAAACTTGTGATAAATTGAGCAGCATGCCGTTCTAAGAGTGTGTCCTATAAAAGGGTCAGTCTCTAGATCATCAATCAACCCCGCAGTGTTTGGTATAGGGAGAAGTCTACTAACGGCGGTAGCGTACAAATGAATAGCCGCCGATCCAAGAGTTTTTGTCATCTCTGCTCCCAATTTGGATTCGTATCGCGCATACATTTTATCGATCTCCGCATCTGACATCTATCCACTGACAACTGAGAGACGCCTACCTAGATAATGCTCCGTTGTCCCCAGCAACCAGCGCAGCTAGACGCTCGTGTCGCGCCGCATTTTCATTCGGAGTCGTTGCACTCAACCCAATACCAACTGCCGTTGGAGTTGGAGTTGATCCCGATTGCTCTGTCGGAGTTGATGTTTCATTATCTTTGGCAGTCGGAGTTGAGGTTTCTTCCATTAGCTGATAGAGAAGTTCGTCGCAGTTCATTTTTTTCAAAATTAGTAATTTAACTATTCTAACAAGTCTCATCATTTAACATATATTTATTTATTACAAAAATAATAAATGCGCACCACCCGATACTTATGATCACCATTATGCTCGCAACAAAGCTCGCAGCGGAGCAGAAAATTGTTAACATTGTTAACCATTGTTCAGTATTTGTTCAGCACTGTTCAGCATTGTTCAGCATTGTTCAGCATTGTTCAAGCATTGTTCAGCAATTGCTAAGCATTGTTAAGCAATTGCTAAGCATTGTTAAGCATTGCAATAGCTTATTAATTTGTAATTTTCCTAATTTTTTCAAAATTATTAATTAATTGATAACTTTATAAGCAGTTGGTTGATCAGTCTTTAGCAGAAGCTTGGCGTGCTTAGTTTCGGAAAGCATCTGTCGAACCTCCAGGCGCTCCTCGCGCGTTGGGATAACGTCATTCTCTCGAAGACAGTCATCGAATGAGTCTCGGTCCTTGCAGTGAAAGAGGGCGACCCATTTCGTTTTTTTGCTCGCGCAGATCCTTGAGGACGGCGTTGTATTTTTGAGTGGAGATCCATACGCTTTGCCTCGCATGGCGGCCAGAAAATGCGAGCTCGGAGAGCATGTCCTTCTTTTGGTCATCGCCGCCTTGGCCGAGCAATCGTCAATCACATATAGGGTGGGCTCACCCTGGAATCTTTGGTATAAACCACGCAACCAATCGTGAAGCCTATCACCCGGGTCAATAACGTATACCTCAGGGTCGGTCCATATCCACGGGCGCCGCTGATAAGTATCGTTGTGCCGCACAGTGGGACACAGGATCACAATATGACGAAAGGCATCGCGGTAGGAGCCCTCGAGCAAGTCTAGGATGAAAACCGTTTTTCCACATCCTGTCTGCCCACATATTATGGCAGAGTGAAGCATCTCCAATCGTGAATTGGTATTGATTGATAGATTTCTTAATTAATTCTTTAGAATTATCAAAATTATGTATTAATAAATCGTTAGATTTAGTAGATCGCTGATACGTATCGACCATCTTCGATGTTGAGTTGTGCGTCTGTAATTATATATAGTACACGTTTCAATGGCCCGGCTCCGTCCGCCTCTTGGTTATCTGGATCGTCACACCCTCACTAGCGTTCTCAACTTGGCGTCCGCTACCGTGTATTTGGTCATCGTCGCTGGCTCGCAATGTCTTGCCATAACGCGTAATTTTGGGTATTCAGGAACTCCGCGAGGGAGACGGCCGAGAGATGCAGGTCTTTGGCAACTGCTGCAACCTCCGGAGAGCGCTTAGAGCCGGCAGCAAACTGCTTTCTTACTTCGTCCCACTGCTGGTGCGCGCGAAGACCCGCGCTGTAGAGTTGATTGGGGACTCCCTCGATCGTCACCTCTACCTTCGTGATTTTGGGGTTATAGAATCTGTCGGTTTTTCTAACACCGAACGCGAACCGAGCATCATCGAACAGCATCAGTATACCTTTCATCGAGCGGGCGGGTACGTTGACGTTAATATTCCACAATGTGTCGCTTTTGTCTTTCGGCATCTTGCGATGGCGAAGAACTCGGTCGTAAAGTATGGCAACGCGCCCGGTGTACTGGGTTCTGATCAATCGCGCTAGTTCGGGCATCGTGACCATGTCGTACTCCAGCGAAACATTATCGATCGTATACGTCGATAACATGTCGCTGGCTATGATAACTCGGCCGTAGTCGTTGAACGTTAGTTCGTATTCGAGGCGGTCAGCCAAAGCGCTCTGATAGTAGGGCATGTGACTCTCCAGCAACTCAAAGTCGAGCGGGATGTAGAAGCGGTTCCGACCGTAAACGCCCGTGACCGCGTTGTCACTAGCGTTGTTATCTACCTTGTTAGCAGCCCCGATTCTAAGTTTGGTTAACGTTCTTATTTTTGCTGGTGTCAATACCTTGATAGACAGCGTTTTCGAGCTCGTGTGACGTCTTCCACAGGTCCTGATAGCAATGGTAGACGTCGCTGTCGTCGATCGACATCACCTCATTACCAGAAATCTTTATCATGGTCTTCTTGACGATGGCGCGACCCAGGTTCTGAACGACGGTTCGGTCCGCGTCCGTCGACGATTAGCGAAATAGTGAAAGCGAGGCAGAAAGATACCCGGCACAACAATGTACGTTCGTTAGCTCCGAGGTTGGGGAAGCGGACTAAGAGTGCTGTTCTGGTTCTGGTCGATCGTCGATGGGTTGTTCGTAATAACGACACTCTGTCTCACGCCCTTTTTGCCCCGAGGGGCTCACGCAGTTTTGCGACCGTATTGACTCGAAGACATAATTAATTTTTTCAAAATTATTGAAACTATTAAACCCGTATGGTTTTGTCTTTAATACATAATTAATTTTGTAAACACACATTATTAAAGATGGCTGATTACGATGCTGACATGGATGAAATCGGCAGAGACGATTACGTCGATGATTATGATGATGATGATGATAACTTCGAGGATTCCATCACAACCTTCGACAAAACACCCCTCCAATACAATCGCGATTGGAGGAAATAGGTGGCGCTACCAGCAGCGTTGGTCAAAGTCAGGAATTACTCAAGGGAGCTGTAAACGACTACTACAACAGTTTGGCAGCAGAAAAAGGTCTGGTCCCCTCTGTCGGTCGCGACTACTCCAATTTCAAATTTGATATGAACGGTAGATTGCGACTAAAAGCAGCATCAAATATTCCAATAGTCAACACGAGGACCGGTAAACCCCTATCGCTAAACACCATTGCAGGAAACCGGGGCGGTGGCGAAATCATAAAGAACGAACTAGGCTTCACGGATTGGAAGAGGGGTAAAACAATTGTGCCGGCCCGCGCTGTAGAGGCCCTACAGTCTACCGACGAAACTATAGCGAAGACGGCCACCGCGATAGAAAAGGTCGAGCTCAGCGAGGTCCCTCAAATAGCCACCGACGTTATTAACACGATGGAGACCACGTTCAGCGTCAAATCGCAATTGGGAAAAATACTCAACGATGACCCACCGTTACCTCTTCGCGAACTCCGTGGACTCGATAAGGCTCTACAAACGGTCCGGGCGAAATGGTCCTTAACCTCTCCAAACTCACGGCGCTGGATGAAACATATCGCGCTAGAAGAAAGAAAAACTGGAGGAAGCCGGTGACGATAGAGAATCTACCGAGCGGATCGCCGAACGACTGCGGTCTTTGCGGGATGAAAGAGAAGCTCGCTTGGAGGCCGCCTCGGCTAACCGTGAGGCTCTCCGCACACTAATAAGTCGGATCCGTGAATCAATCTCGAGGGTCCTGCACGAGGAGACGACTCTGGTGAGCGTCTTCGCACTCTGTTCAGAGCGCAGGGCGTCACGATAGCAAGCATCCTCGTTGCTATCGGCGGCATGACTATATCGACCATAGTTCTAGCTTTCACTGGTGGTGCGGCGCCACCACCCGCTCCAGCACCAGCACCACCACCCGCTCCATCCGGTGGAGCCAAGGAGTGGATAAAAAAAACAACTAAAAGCCCTCGCCAGTCTTCTAGCTAAATTAGTGGAAAGGCGGCTGCCGCATACCTGGATGATCGGAAGTATCGTTTCTTACTTGCTATCTATATTATCAAAAACGGCCGGATGGCTAGCCAAAAAATACCTGGGCTTTAATCGTGACAATCGCCGGTCTCCTACTATTCTTCGTCAGAGAGTTCCTACAACCAAAGCGTAAATAATCCGATCGCCACGAGGGCGACGACGAGCCCTAATTTCTCCTCCTCGTGTGTTGTGCTTCCAATTTCAACATTGTTGATGATTGGTGTTTCTCCAATCGCGATTGGTCTGTTGATGGAACTCGATGGTGCATCCAATTTACGAATTGGGGGTACTGGGTTCGATTGTGTGTCCAATTTACGAATTGGGGGAGGTGTATCCATTTTGTGTTTTATGAAATCGGTTCCACTGTTGAACCCGATCATGTTGGGGGTGCGCTTGATGATATCCGTGTTCACGTTACCGTTGTGGCCGATTTTTGATTGGCGGTGGCGATTACGATCTGATTATTGTAACCGTCAACCGGGTCGTCTCGTAGTATCATATTGCTCGGCGCCATATAAAGACCTATTCCAAATACATAGTCTACTGGGGTGCTGGCATTCTGTAAAAACGTCTTGATAATTCTGGATCGCCTTCTCCAGGTCCACCCTAGCTGAGATGGCGTCCTCTACAAGTGCCAAGAATTGTTTTTGTGCATCAAACGCCGTTCCCGTGCCCAGTATAGAACTGCGAGTTTGCTTCTGTGCGCCGAGGATGGCCCAGGACGTACGTGCGAATGGAGTCGTTGACGCGAGTTAACCCGGCCTGCGTGAACCCTATACCCTTATCTAACATAAATGTACCCCACGCGTCCTGAACCTCAGCAGCCTGCTGTATGTAATCGACGTGAGCCCGTTTCGGAGGTAACATTTTACAAGAAAACACGCCACAGTGCCGACCTCCAGACACTTCCGGCCCGAATGTCATAGTCGCGGGGTCAAAATTCCCGGCGTTCCGACTGACGATGTGGTCACCGGAGTGATCGTGTCTAAAATCAGTCTGTGTCCAATTCCGGACTGGCCGTGAATGAGAACGTCCCCGAGGCCGGTGCTGGTAGGAAATGCTTTCTGTCTCCAGTCCGCGTCTTTTGAAACGTTAAATTCGTTACACAGTCTTTCAAAGGCCATACGGTCGTATGCGTTGGAAATGGGATCCCAGGCGTCGTCTTGAGGTAGTGAAATACCTAGTTCTTTGAGAATCCTCCTAATAGTATAATACACGTGAAGTTGTAGACACTTTGGAGCATGACATTCTTGGATGTCAGATGGTCTTTATATGAAACTCCACACCCGGCTGTTGCGCACCATACAGCGAAATTTATTTGGTTCTGCCAAAACTGCATCGGTGTTGCTTTCCACCTGTTTACCACCTCCATCGTAGTAATCTTGGGCAGCCTATATTGTTCAAAGATATTAGGAAATTGGTGACAAAGCCGCTGTCCGGTCTAACCGTTACGGTTGGGTGTACAAGGGGGTGGGTTAACAACGTCTTTTTGTGTGTATTTATTACCTCCGGACCGCGTACTTTACATTAGAGTTAAAGCTAAATGCTTTGGTATCCATTGAAAGATATTATTATGTTTGCTACTATAACTAATGTTCAAAAAGGGAGTTGTGAACTTCAAAAATTAATAGACAACTGCTGCTGAAAACGCGGGTAGGCCTTAGATCAATCACCTTCACGGTTGGATGGCAGAATGTGGGGAAGAGCGAAGGGTTTTACTATGTGAATGATGGACAACAATTAGGTGTAAAGCTGCCTCACGGACTGTGGGGAATAAGACAGCTCAAAGATTTTGTCAACTCAGAGCTTGACGGTATAATCAACCTCACAGTATCGAAGGCTACCGGGCTCGCAACAATGACCATCAGCACTGATAATAAGGTAGTGGTCTCCCCGGGGTTGGGTATTCAACTCGGTTTTAGAGAGACATACTCTCAAACAAAGGAGTGTTTACCGGGTGAGTACGTCGGTGATAATCCGGTGGACTTCACCTTCACGAAAACTCTCGGGTGCACCTTGATCGGGGTGAACACATCGTACAACACGGTAGACGGATCCCCCAGCACATTACTGAAAACTGTGCCCGCCAGCGACTGTTTCTATGGCGAGACTGTGACCTTAGACTTCCCACACCCCGAGATGAAAGTTTTGGAATCGGGACACATCCACGAGTTGAAGATTTCTATTCTTGTATGATAAAGGGAGAGAGTTGAAGAACGATTACCCGATTTCGGTCGTCCTAGAAATTTCAAATTAATTAATTTTAAGAAAATTATTTAGAATTAAACGCATGTTCGTAATATATATTATCAACATTATGAGTATATACGGACCAGGTAGTTCTTCCGATTGGGTGACAAATTCAAATAATTTGGAACCGCAGAAGGGGGATTCATCCCGACAGAGGGCGACTTTTTAACTACCCAAAAAACAAAGGCCTTGATCAATAGAACTATAACGAGGGCCACGGACAAGATTCATAAAAGTCTACTATCACAACTTAGAGAATATGCCCTGGCTGTGAATCCACAAAGTCGGTGAAGAAACGCATACGGAACCTAAACGAACTAGGTAAAAAAATAAACCAAATTTAGAAAAGAGCCCGGTTGGGGATTGATAAAGCCCGAGAAGACCGCCAGATTGACATTACGGCGGTTTATGATGCGTTTGCGTTTAGAAGACTCTCTCAACAAAGAAGCTACACTTGCTGAATTAGACGGGAAAATAATCGATTTTCGAAAAGAGGCCACGTCGGGTATTGAGAAAGCCCGAGAAGACCACCAGGCGGACCTTACGAAGGCTTATGAGGTGTTGCGCTCAGAAGACTCTCTCTTCAGAGAAGCGGCACTTACTGAACTAGATAAAAAAATAAAACCAATTTCAAAAGAGACCCGGTCGGGTATTGATAAAGTCCGAGAAGACCACCAGTCGAACCTTGAGGAGGCCATTGCGGAGGCTTATGATTGCGTTGCGCTTAGAGAACTCTCATAGTAAAGAAGCGACACTTACCGAACTAGACGGTAAAATAGCCGAATTTCTGAAAGAGACCAGATCGGGGGTTGAGGGGGTCCGAGAAGACCACAAAGAGGCCATTGCGGAGGCTTATGGGGCGTTACGCTCAGAGGACTCTCTCAACAGAGAAGCGGCACTTACTGACATATACGAAAAAATAACCGAATTTAAAAAAGAGACCCGGTTTGATCTTGATGGAGTCCGAACGGGTATTGAGAAAGCCCTAGAAGACCACCAGGCGGATATTACGGAAGCTTATAGGGTGTTGCTCTTAGAGGACTCTATCAACAGAGAAGCGACACTTACCGAACTAGATGAAAAAATAACAGAATTTCAAAAAGAGACCCGGTCGGGTATTGATAAAGCCTTAGAAGGCCATCAGGCGACCATTACGGAGGCTTATGATGCGTTGCGTTTAGAGGACTCTCTCAGCAGAAAAGCGAAACTTACCGAACTAGATGAAAAAATAACCGAAGTTTCTGATAAACTGAAACATGATCGTATAGCCGCGACCAAAGCTCTTGAGGAGGCCTCTTATGAGATTCGTACTGAGGCATATAACGCAAACAGGGCGCTTGCCGGAATAGTGAAAACAATGAAAACACCAAAACGTGTCATAACAGTTTGGGCTGAGAAGCGGGGCCCATTGGTTGTGGGGCACTATGAATATTCGTTCGGTGCCAAAGCGAGTAATAAATATGGGGGATACACTATGACAGCTGCAGGTGAAGTTATCCAAAAGGCGGTCTGCTCGGTTAATGCTAATGGTAAACCTGTGGGCGCGGTCGCGATAAATATTGTAGTAGATGGGGAAGAACGGGGATTGGAGTGGCAGTCACTAAAATCTCTGGAGATAGTTCGACGATTGTTTCGTTCGCCGGTAATGATCGAATTAGACTTTCCAAAGGTAGTGTTATTAACTTTGTTACGAAATCGGTGACTCAGAGAGTTCTTCCACTATTGTCTCATTGTTAATTGAACTTATTGTGTAAATACTAATATATTGAAATAAATTTAACTATGAACGAATCACCATATCCAACTCTCAATACCACTCCACCAACACTGTATCCAATTGTCAATACCACTCCACCAACACTATATCCAATTACGAAAGAAGTTCAGATTTTAGGTTGAATAATATCGTCGCTATGCAGGATATTTTAGTTAGAGAATGTGCAAATAGAAAAGACACGCTAAAAAATATAAGCGCGCGGCAAACATAGTGAAGCATCTTAGTCGGTTTCTGGCAAGTGTTTCTGTGTTGTGTGGGGCGGGGACTGCTGCAACGCTATCTACAATTGTAATGATTCCACTTGCAGGGGTTTTGAGTGGAATTACAGTTTTATCTGGAACACTTTGTATGGTAATTAGGGCGGTGGGTGGAAAACTCGAGAAAAATAGTAGAAAACATGATAGAATATCCGTTCTCGCTAGGTCTAAGAAAAATAGCATCGACGTTATGGTGTCCAAAGCGTTGGCCGATAAGAAAATATCAAATTTAGAGTTTGAATCCGTGGTGGAAGAAATGGGGAGATATGAAGAATTAAAAAATGATATAAGGATCAAGGCGCGCGCCACCATGCCCAAAATTGAGTGTACTGATTGGGATAAATTTAGGGTAAAACTTGGAAATAAAGTCGGAGGAAATGTTACAGCACCATTATAAAATAATTTAAAAAAAAAAAAAAATTTCTTAATTTTTTCAAAATTATATTGATGCAGTAAACAAATTTACATACCTATACAACATGTGTTTTTCACTGAGAATTACAAATTCAGTCGAGTATTACACTGTACACACCGTCTGTGTAATTGATACACTCGGCTCTGTTTACCTTGGCTATCAATTTACGTATGGTTCATAACCCGTGTAATTGATAATTGTACAACACTAGGTAATGTTTATCATAACAGCCTTCGTGGTCGTGTGGTTAAGGCGATAATCTATAGAGACGAGGGTCGTGGGTTCGCGCCGCGGTTGGAGCTAAACATTTTTATTTATTTATTTCTATCCCTACAAATGTGGTCGCTATGGTAAACAACTGCATGACAACGGCGTTCGGAGTCCGACCGTTTGAAATGGGCAGACAACTCCGGCCGGTGTCATGACACGATCTTTGACCTTAGCAGGTTCATGGGGATAAATGGACACGCGGTTTCAGTGAGATGTTATTTGTCTTAGCATCAACATTGCTGTTCAATAATAATTTTTTCATTTCTTTATAAGCGATATCGTAGAAATGTATATTCGTAAATAAATCGTTGGGTTTTAACAATTTTATATAATACACCTTAGTTTCATATCCGATACGCATTATCCGTCTTAATGTTTGTATTTGCCTCTTGTATGGTTGACATAATTTCCGGTATAATATTGTAAATGCAACGTTTTTATCGGAGCGTAATAAATTACGCTGGTATTTCATATATTCGATATCGCCTAGTGTTCTCATTTTATAGAATTTATATACAGGATTATAACCCCCATAAGATTCATAAATTTCTTCAACACAGTTATTAAAAATTTTTCAATTCCAATTGTATTGTATTATCCATTTTCTCTAATAGTTGTTTTTTTTCTGTTCAATAATTTCCAATTTCTTCTAATAATTTTCCAATTTCTTCGTTAAAAGCGATATTGTAGAAACGCATATCCGTAAACGAATCTTTGATTTTAAACTGTTTTATAAAATTAGTTTGATAATATTTCGGTAGTGTTTCTACGATCCTATTGATCCTATTTAAGTCGCTTCATTACATAAATTTGAGACTTATACCGGCGACATAATTGCCGGTTTAATATTGTAAATGCAACGTTTTTATCGCAGCGTAATAAATTACGCTGATATTTCATGTATTCGATACCACATAGTATTGTCATTTTACCGTGTTTTAATTACTGTAGAAACAGCGGCGTAAAGTTCTTCAGCAAGGTCATTATACAATTCCAATTCGTTGTGTATTTTATTATCCATTTTGTTATAATATTTTTATTATAATCCTATTAAATTTATATGTTCAATTGGACGTGAAAAAAACATAAGGTATTTATGACACCAATATAATTGGACTACAATTCGACATCGTAGAAATAAATTAGCTATATTGGAGGAGAAAAATTCCTTGTGTCCCCCCGCAATTTCAATGCCCCAGATGCCCTTGTAAATTAATTAGTGCCCAAACTCTTTGTAGACATAAGCAACTACACTGTCAGGTGGCTACAGGTGAACGTGGTAGACTAGAGCTGGTAAAATTAGTTGCTGATCTGCGAAATAAATTAGCTATATTGGAGGAGAAAAATGGGGTGTTGGAATATAAACTATTGCGTGAGGACGCATTTAAATCGGAAACTTATTAGAAGAAATTCATAAATTTACTGTCGAAAAAACATGATGTATTTATGACAACGAGACAAAAATAAATCCTTTTTAAGACTACCGTTTTATCTGTTCAATTGGACGTGAAAACAACATGATGTATTTATGACACCAATTTTGGATTTTTCGGGGTGGTGGGAGACAATTTCCTCGTTAACCAATTTTTGATTTTTCGGGGGTGGTGGGAGTAGTATAAGGGGGTGGAAATGATGCCACCGTAGGTGGTATCATTTTGACTCCCTTTATACTACTCATGTATATATTAGAATATTGTTTAGATTCCGTCTAAAAACAGTGACATTTCGATATATGCGCCCAATGAAGCCCCTGATCAGACTGTGCATCCGCACAGTCTGATCAGGGGCTTCATTGGACGCCATTGCAGCAATGAAGTAGGAATATAATGTGCAAACTGATCGAAATCACCAATTGCTGCAAATACTTAACAACCGGCGGCCAACTGTTCATAAACCCAATTTGTTCAGTCACAGCCGCAAATTTCTCCAGACAATAATTTCCGCCGTGACGAAACAGCCTCGTTATCCGACACAGTTCGGACCGTTCGCGATCCAATATGCTACTGGGGCATGGTCAACGAGTTTGGCAATGATTTGCGGGAGGAGTTGATGCACTGAAACGCTACGGTGGCTGGAGATATGAGGCTAGTTCCATCGGTCGGTTTCCAGATCTGCTAGCGAATTACTATTTCGTAGCCCGATACCATCGACATGCAATGAGAGAATGATGTCTTAATGCATTATACATGCATCTGACAGTACATGTAATAGGGTGCCATATCTTCTGCATAGCATAAATAAAGCTGAAGAGCATTTGACTTTCATAAATATTTGAACTTTCTTTTCTGTGACTATGCGAACATAATTTCCAGTACTTCCAGGCTAAAACATCCAAATAGTTATATTAACATTAGTCAAGGTGTATGATCACGTGGTACTAACAACAACAACAAGTACCGATTCAAAGTACGTATTCTGTTATAGTGTCCTTATTACGTAACGGATTTTGTGTATTTTTTGCGAAGAATCGATTTCCGTGTCTCCGACACGGAAAAACGACATAAGTCTGTGCAAAACTCCCTGGACCACCAAATGAAGCTCATGAAGACGCGTTTGCTGCGCCATATTTCATCAAAATCCGTTTCATATTAAGGAAAATATCAAATAATACTTTCAAGATTTCAACACTTTCAGCCACTGTTGTTGTTGTTATGACCACGTGATCATGTACCTTGCTATTATTGTCTATGGATATGATCACGTATGCCAAGTATTGTTGCATTTGGGATGTAGTTCGTTTGGCTTCAAACGGGTCACTACACATTTGCTCCTTTGAATGGTTGTTTAATAAACCGCCTCATTATCCAGGTTTGAAACATCTATTCTGGTTGGTTGGTATGACATTCACCCGTACAAGGCGGGAAGTGAATATTGTCGCCCGTTATTTCATGTTCATTTTAACTTATTTGGTTTATCTGTGGTATTGATAAGTGTTATTGTGTCTCTACATATTAGAGTGACGTTCCGTTTGAATGGCTGCTTAACCCTTTCACCCCTAAGTAACTGGAATGGATATTGATATGTTAATTTTGCAACCAATCAAACCGTCACAAAATGTTTTCAGACTAGTCCATTTATGAAAAGGGGATAGTTTTTGTTCTCAAAAAATATGAAAATTAATTTAAAAAAGTACAGATCCTGATGAGACGGCTCGCTACGAGCCGGCTCATCTGGATCTGCACTGTTTGCATAAACCGCTATTGCGGGCTTTCGGGTTCAATGGGTTAAACCAGGTTTTAAACCTATATACTGTTTAGTTTTGATGGCATTAACCCGTACAAGGCGGGAACCGGTATTGTCGTCTGTTGGTTTTCATTGCTAACATACATTTAACCAAAAAAAATGCTTTGGCAACACATATGAATTGTCTCCATTGGAGACAATTCATATGTGATGACAAACCATGATTTCTTCGGGAAAACGTGCAAATACTAAATAAACAGCAGACGACAAAATTGAATTCAGTATTGTCTGGTTAAGACCCGTTCCTCCTGCGTGGGACATAATTGTGAAAACACTCTCCAGGAAGATGACGTCATCGGCGCGTTGATATATCACTCTGTTCTATATCGGTCTTAACTCGAGACTATCATGTGGGTTCAAGAGACGTGTGTCGTACTGTTATATTGATTGCAATAATTGTTTTACGATAATGTATTCAGAGTTACAATATCTATACACTTGTCAAACTATTCCAACCTCAGTACGACACTAACTGATTCCACCAACATCGTTAAGTACACGTAGCTTGTTAAGTGTACTTTGAGAGTACACTTTGAGAGTGTACTTTGAGGGAGCAATGTTCAAATTTTCAATTTTATAGCCCCAAATGAATGTGATAATGTAATAAATACAGTAATATTATTCTGCATATTTTTAATCATCAACTATAAACGAGCGTAAGTTCTACATTTTAGGGAAATAATGACCCTGTTGCTCAAAACATCCGTTAGCTTAACGGACTGTTAAATCCTTAACTGAATGGTTAAAATCTCTGTTTTAACAGAGATTTTAACCATTCAGTTAAGGATTTAACAGTCCGTTAAGGATTTAACAGTCCGTTAAGCTAACTGGTGTTTTGAACAACTGGGCCCAGGTTAATAATGTTCCTTGACGATGTATTTGGAGGAGAGAGCTATTTTGAGAGAGCAGTATAGATAAGCCGACAGGTAAGAGACTATTTTGTCAAATTTAGGCTCGTGATTGCAGAGAAAAAGTGCTGTGGGGAACCAGCACAGGTAGCCACGTGGCTGCGGTACGTATGGAACATGATTACAGGTACGATCAATATTACAGACGCCAGAATAGGATGCTTGTAGCTCAGTTTGACCGATTTGCATGGAAATATCACAAAGGGTACGTTGGTTTCAAAGCAAGATACATTGCTTCCATTGTTGGACAAATTATTTCAACCAAAGCTGTGATTGGCAGCGTGATAAGGCTGCGAACTAGAGCATTGTACATATGTGTTCAGACCCGTGCATTTTGGAATGATTTGGTCAAGGTAGATGCAGACGCCTTGGCCGAGTTATCATTTTGGTTACAAAACATGAACGGCTTGAATGAAAAAGCATTATGCCAAAATGCTGAAGCAGAACTATCTGTATGTTCAGATGCGTCAGATACAGGCTATGGTGGTTATATTGTTTCTGACACATATCAAGCCTCATCAAATTGCTTTGGAGGGGAATCCCGTATATTGGGTGAAAACAGTGCAAACGCATGCAGATGCACCTCAGCCAATGGCTTTGGAGGTAACAAAGCCGGTGTCGATGGTACGTATACATGCATATGCATGGCTGATAATACATTGGCCGAAAATGACATAATTGGTGTATGGAATGATTTCGAGAAATCTCAGAGCTCATCATTGAGGGAATTCGTGGCAGTTAGAAGAATACTTATGTCTGTCACAGACAGGGTCACAGGTAAGAACGTGTTATGGTTAAACGACAATAAGAACGTGGTGATTATATCTAACACGGGCAGCAGAAAACAAACGTTACAGAAAATATCGCTGCATATAGATAACTTATGTAGATAATTTAATATATCACTGTATATGCAGTGGATTCCGAGAGATCAAAACACTCGGGCAGACGCTTTAAGTCGATATTTCGATAGTGATGACTGGCAGGTGAGTGACCACATATTTTCCACATTGAATGATATGCTCGGCCCGTACACGGTAAATATATTTGCGACGGATTATAATACAAAATGTGCACGGTACAATGCCAGGTTTTGGTGTACTGGCACCGAGGCGGTTGACGCATTTTCGGTGCCATGGACAGCAGAAAATAACTGGTGTGTACCACCACCACGATTAATACCCAAGGTCACGAGCAAACTTGAGGGCGATCACGCTATGGCAACTCTTGTTGTACCGAAATGTCGGCTCCATGCTGGCCGATGTTCGTTTAACTATGCAAATGCCCCCGTTCACACATCACACACGTAGCAAATTTGGATAAAATGGCAGTCACTGCACCTGGCAGGGGAGAAAATGGTGTATTTTCTTACCCTGTATTAAAATTTGACATGTTAGCATTCCAAATGGATTGCAGATAGTGTGGTGAGAGCAACATTTGTATACAGATGTATACTTTCAGGCCTAGATGTCGACACGAGGTTTCGCGACGAGGTGGTTAGGGCCGGTAACTCCAGTGAGATGCTGATTGATTTAGCGAAAAGTATGGCAACGCATCTATTGGACTCAAAAAGTAAGAACACGGTCGTGAACTATTACAATTCATTTCAAAAGTTTGAAACATTTATACGCAGTGAAGGATCGAGTGCGTTACCAGCTCAGGCGATTCACGTGGCACTATATCTTACAGTTGTTAGACAATGGGAAATCGTCGGAAGTTATTATTACCAGTGCGATGTACGCGATGAAGTGGGCGCACGAACTATTGCAGATTTCCGATCCAACGTCGAATGCGTTTGTAAGGAACGTTTCAGAAGCGGCTAAAAGAACGTGTGCCAAAACTGATGTTAAACCCAAGGATCCTGTGACGTCGAGCATGATAAACGAACTATGTGACAGTCACGCGGATTCAGACGATTTGATGGTCATCAGAGATTTAACAATGATACCACTAAGTTTTGCGGGTTTTCTGAGATATAACGAGCTCGCGAGTGTCAAACGAAGCAATATAAACGTTCATGATTCCCATTTTACATTGTGTATAGAAACTAGTAAGACAGATCAGTACAGATTCTGAAATGATTTGGTTATCGCTAAGGGTCATTCAAACGCATGTCCATACGCTATGTTACAAAACTATTTGCGTTTGGCAGAAATAACAGGATCATCAAATGAATATATAATTATTTAGACCCATTTATAGCCCTAAGAAAGTAACACATTAATACATAAAGACGTCAGCCGCAATAGCTCAGTGGTAAAGCATCGGACTACGGATCGAAAGGTCCCGAGTTCCAATCCCGACACTGGCCAATTCGGCGTGTCCTTGGGCAAGACACCTTCGTGATAGCCTAGTTCTATCGGATGGGGACTTAAAAAGTCGGTCCCGACATGCAATGTCATCGAGCCAGTGCCGTCGTTAAATCAAAGCATTAACAATTATGCGCGTCGGCGGTGCCACGGAAGCAGCAAACGCCGACGTAAACGAGAGATGCTGGATGAGACATGGCAGGTGGAAAACTGACCAATCTAAAAATAGATACGTCGCAGATAATCTTGAAAAGCGGCATCAGGTATCAGAGTCTAAAGCTTTAAGGTTTTGCTGCCACTGTCATTATTCATCTTTGGTCTTTCTAGACAGGCACGGCTAAAATGCAATCACTTGTTTCTATTAGTTAATATATATGTATACGTGGAGGTGTGTTTATAATGGTAAGAAACGGCATAATATGTAGCCATGAGCCCCAATTTACCACAAACTGTGAAATAACATGGGTAAAGTTGGAAGTAACAGGTACTCAGCCCCATTATTTTGCTGCCTACTACCGTCCTCATGAAAATGACGAAACAAGCCTCGCTGAACTCCGGAAATCACTGGAACTGGTACGTAAACATCCTGGTACAGTCCATGTGACTGGTGACATGAATTTGCCCAAATTCAACTGGAGCACAGATACACCAACAATATCACATGACTGCCAACATAATGGTATATATGAAAGTTTCGTTGATATCATGGACGACTTCAGCTTAACACAACTGGTAAGTGAACCAACAAGGTACAACAATACACTTGATCTCTTCCTTAATACACTGATTGGTAAGGTTTCTGTAATTCCCGGCATCAGTGGTCACGATGTTGTATGTGTCGAAGCCAACCTGAAACCTAAATTACTTAAAACTAAACCACGCCATGTTCACTTATATAGAAAAGCCAACTGGGATGCTTTTAGATCTGGTATGTCTACCTACAAGGACACTTTCTTGTCACAGAGCAATGGTAAGTCTGTCCAAGACCTCTGGGATGAGTTTACGTCTAATCTCCAGAAACTCCAAGATGAGTACGTTCCATCCAAGCTTATACGAGGTAACAAATCCCTCCCCTGGATCACACAGGACATCAGACGAGCCATCCGAAAACGTAATAAACTTTATGATCAATTCAAGAAGTCTCACTGCCCAGAGGAAAGACAACAGCACCTCGAATGGCGACACCTAATAAGACAAAATGTAAAACTAGCATATGAAACCTACATTGCAGACTTACTAGGTGTCAACGACGAAAATGAAGGCGACACAAAGGTCGACAGTAAAAAACTTTTCTCGTTCCTGAAGGGCGCCAGGCAAGACAGTGAGGGCATATCTCCCCTACTGTCAGAAGGTAAGCTCCACACAGACACAAAAGAGAAAGCCAATATACTGAACAAACAGTTTCAGTCCGTATTCTCTCCAAGATCACATATTGATCCAGGCACGAGTGGAGGAACCCAACCCCAGCGCTACCCTCATATGCCCGATATCGACATCTCCACATCAGGTATAATGAAGCTACTCCACGGCCTTAATCCGACTAAAGCAGCGGGCCCAGATCTGATAAAGCCATTGGTACTGAAAGAGTTAAGGGAACAAATAGCACCTATTCTAAAGGTAATCTTTCAGCAATCCCTACAAACAGGCGAAGTACCAAAGGACTGGGTTTCTGCCAATGTGGCTCCATTATACAAGAAGGGAGATCGGTCAATCGCAGCGAATTACCGTCCTATATCACTGACATGTATTATTTGCAAGGTACTTGAACACATAGTAGCCTCCAACCTAGCCCGCCATCTAGACTCACACACTATTATGTATGACTTACAGCACGGGTTTAGGGAGAAGCGCTCATGCGAGACACAGCTGGCCATGCTCATCGAGGACCTGGCACGAACATGCAGTCAAGGTAGGCAAACAGACCTCATACTACTTGACTTTAGCAAGGCATTCGACAAAGTTACCCACGAGAAGCTACTCCATAAGCTAAGTACCTACGGTGTTCATGGCATGACACTGGACTGGATTCGAGCCTTTCTCAGTTATAGGACACAGTCGGTCATACTTGAAGGTGAGTCCGCAGACACTATCCTCGTTTATATAAACGACTTACCGGAAAGTATCACCTCCCAGGTAAGGCTGTTTGCTGATGATACAGCAATTTATCTCACAATTGATGACCAGCAGACTGACCAAAACACCTTGTAGACTGATCTCAACATTCTACAAGACTGGGAAACTGCGTGGGACATGGAATTTAATCCCTCTAAATGTCAGGTGATTCAGATTTCCCGGTCTAAAAATCCAAAACCCACGAGCTACCAGTTACATGGCCAGATGCTTGAGATTGTTGACAGTGCCCGCTACCTCGGTGTCGACATATCCAATAACCTATCCTGGAATAAACACATAAATACTGTTGCAGGTAAGGCTAATCGTACACTCGGCTTCATCAAGCGTAATATTAAGACGAAATCGCCCAAATTAAGAGAGTGCGCCTACAAAACACTTGTCCGCCCCCAACTTGAATATGCTGGCTGTGTCTGGGACCCCCACACAATTTCAAATACTGAACAACTGGAAAAAGTCCAGCGACGTGCCGCTCGTTGGACCATGAGTGATTACTCAACCTACTCGAGTGTCACAGGTATGTTGGAAAAGCTGGGATGGAGGCAGCTCGAGCAGCGTCGGGCAGATGCGCGTCTTACCCTATTCTACAAAATAGTTCATGGCTTAGTGGCTATTCCCGTCCCTGTCTATTTCGAACCGAACCACAGAGTTTCCCGCTTCTGTCACTCTATGACATTTAAACAGGTCCATACTCGTGTAGATTACTACAAATATTCATTTTTTCCTCTCACTATAGTGCAATGGAATTCTCTACCAGCGGAGCGGATGTCGTACTGCAGAAAGATCTTGATTCGTTCAAGCTTTCTGTCAGCCGCATCACGCACCAAAAACCGTAAGTGCATATGGCTGTTTTTAACCACTTTTCATCCTCCTTCACACTTTTAACATTACTCTTACTTTATTTTCCATGCTATTCTACTGTTGGCTATACTTTTACTAATTTGACACCGACGCGCAGTTGCCCGATGATTCCAGCGAGGGCGTGTGGCAGAAATGAATAGATAGATAGATAGTGTATACAGATCTAATGGCATACATCCGGCGTCGTATACTCAGATGCGTATAGATAAGACTTAATATATTTGTCGTTACAACGTATAGACAAATATTGCTGTCTTATCGGTGGGTAAATCTGGTATATGTTTTGGCAAGTCTCGCGAGACTTGAATTGTTATGATGTGAATATGATGTCAGCGGGAAGTTTGAAATCACTTTTAGCCAGTGTCCGTAGGGTGAACATCAAACAAAACGATCGAATGTATATGGTAATATGGTTATTCTTTGGTCAGATACGAGTCGATATGTTGTCTGTAGGCTGCGAAAATGGGCCTTACGATGTATGCAACTAATGTAGCTCCAGATCAGACTGCGCATTCGGCATAGCCGGATCAGACATTATCAGATTCTGTCAGGACAAGGGTCGCACCCATACTTACATGTACTGTCGACTAGTATCTGGAAAAGTGTTAAATTATCGCCATCTAACGTATGTCTTCGTAACCGAATAATCTACAGTCACCAAATTGTCGTATGTTTGGAGATACGCTGTGTGTAAATATTTGCTTGCGCCATGACAAAACGGGACCAATATATGGTGCAGTTTGATCATAGCAATTGTAATTTCCATTAAGTCATGGTTTACGACATTGCATGTGGTTTTATATAAATAGGTGGATAAAATTGTTAATTATAGATATGAGCATCTACACAATTATGAGATCCAACATATAGTACGATTTTACATTGACAAATGGGTACAGGGTTCTAGAGTTTTTTACCTCTCCAAAAATATTAAAACGGGGTTTTTATCTCTGGTTTTACCTGGGCGAGTAAAATCGTGGATAGGTGCTCAGCTTTTACATAAAATACAGACAGAAATTCGCGTCAGCAGTGACGCAGATATATTGGTTGCTTGAGCGTCAAGTTTTTTGATTCGATGTATATGATCGAAAATAACATTTTGTTGTATATGTACATGTAATAAACATGCCACCATGTCGCTTGTCAAATGTCTTAGACACGCACGTCTAAAATGCAATCACTTGTTTCTATCAGTTAATATATATGTATACGTGTATACGGATATAATGGCATACGCCCGGCGTCGTATACTCAGATGAGTATAGATAAGACTTATGCTTCCTTCGTAGTGTCAATTACTGACCGTTTTCAAGTTCATCGGAAATACGTGTGCCGTTAATGTCACATGCATTTGGTGTGTTTCGGCTTTTTTCGGTATTATTATATATAAACAGCTGTACGTAACAAAGCAAATGACGTTATATTAATCTCAAGGGAAGCAATTATTGTAATACATACATTATTACCGCAGTGCCAGCGAAAGCCGAAACAAGCCGAATCAATAGAGAATACCAGGCTATATAGTGTATTTTGATATCAAGTTTATCAGGCAAGGAAACGCGTAGGAATTCCGAGGCTTGGCGAGGAATTCCTACCGTTTCCGAGCCTAGTCTGATAAACTTGATATAAAAATACACTAGCATGGTATTCTATGTTAGGTAACGTTTTTGGCTACATAATAAGCCCTTATGAAGTTGTTATTGTTGAAAAGTACGCGGAATTGTTGCCGTGACGTCATTACACTGACGTCATTCGGTAAAGTCACGTGACGTCATCCGACCAATGGATCGGCAGTTTTCACTTCGTTGTAACCCAGATGTTTGTATCAGGTCAATTCCTGATACAACAATATGTTATCAGTCAGTACGTATTCGGTCAATACAGGACAGGTTACATAATACATGTGTTTATTGTGACAGACCTACAGAGCTACTCAAACCATGAAATCAAACATCTATAACACGATACGGCACTGTTAAAGGCACTGTATCTCAAAAGTGACTGTGAAATGGGGCTTATGGGATTGGTGACCAGTGTAGCTCCTGATCATATAACACACTATTGTAGCCTGATAACGATATATATTGATTGTTAGAAGAATGACGGGTGCCTCATTGATGGAATCGTGAACTGTGCAGATCCTGATCAGACTGTGCGGATGCACAGGCTGATCTGGATCTACACTGGTCGCATAACCCATAAGGCACATTTCTCCAGTCACAGCCAAAAATATGTCTGAAACATGCATTATGTGTTTTCCCTCATGATATCTTGCAAATGACCTATGGAATCCAACTAATTATTATATTTAATCAAATCACACGGAATGTTATAGCTAAACAAATATACGAAATACAAAAGCGATTTAGATGTGAACTGATAACAATATACCATAGAGAAATCCTAGTATAGAAACTAATTACGTTCGTTTAATTAATTTAAACTACCGTCGGTTTCACGAAACCTGCCCAGATTTTACGGCCATATACACAATGGAAAAACAATATTTTTTTAAATTATATTAAGTTTTATCAAACTTTAAGAATGAGCCTTCTTTTGATTTCATGAAATTTGGTCAAATATTGATTTTATTACGAAAAATGAAATTATAGAAATTTCCCCATGTTAAATCACAATAAATATCTTCAAAATTGTTTTTTCGCAATAAAAACAATATTGGACCAAATTTAACGAAATAAAAAGAAGGGTCATTCTTAAATTTTGCTAAAATGTAATATTATCCAAAAAAAAAAATGTTTTTGCATTGTTTATAAGGCCGTAAAATCTGGGCAGGTAGTAACTACTGTCTGTTCCACGCTTTTCTGCCGACGAACTTCTGGCTATCAAACACATTAACTCTACAAAATATTGAAATGCAAGTAGCTTTTTCATCAATAACAAAAATGTCACCCTCCCCGAAAAAAATTATTGATTTTATTGCGAAAGAAAACAATTCTTATTGAAATTTAACATGGGGGCTAAAATATATATGTTTTTTAAATATATTTTTAATTGTGGCCTGATTTTCAAAATCTAACTTTCGTTTTCTTAGTTACATCAATTCCCAGCTATCTAGTCAGGTTTGGGACCCTCATTGTCTCTCTTTATCTCCCTTTTGCCCATGTTAAATTCCCATAGGCAATACAATCAATATTTGATGCAATTTTATCAAATAAATTAAATTTGGGGAGGGTGATTGTTTTGTTATTGCTGAAAAAGTACTTACCTTTAGATAGGTCTGAGATTTAATATGTTTAACAACCAAACGTTAATGGGCAGTTAATGGGCAGCAAAACGTGGAACAGACAGTAAATGATTGCACAGTTACAACACTAGTTATATGTCGCCATTATAAACACTTTACAAATACTTGAGTTGTACGAGTATACAGATTTACAATGATTTAGTTTGCCTTAAAATCTATTTCATCACTTTTTTCACACTGCAGAGACCCTGCACATTTGCTTCAATGCACCGTGTCTCTGTTGTAATATGAACAACGTGATCTGTTCACGCCATTAAAGTACACTAAGGTATCTACGATAAACTTACCGATCGTATTCTAAGGCAAATTCCAGTTGTCCTATCTTTGGCATATCCGGCTGCATTTCCAGGACCGAGGAATCCGAAGCTACACTGTCACATGACTCGGCTCGACGAATCCCATGGCCGAATTCTGTGTCAGAAGCTAAAAGAAAATGAAAAAATATACAATAATACAGAATAAAATTAATTTGTGCATGTAATGAATTAGTGTCGTTGACCGTTTCAACCCCACATACCATGATATCACTATCATAACGAGCCAGTTCATCAAGATCTACAGGACTTTAACAGTAGTTTTCAGATTTTCAAAAAAAGGTAATAGTCATATTATGCGTACTGTTATAGTCTGACAAATACTAATAGGTTACAGAAGGGTACCATTATTTATTTATCTATTTTTAAACGGCCAAAAACGGCAAATTATAGGGTCGGCGGCATATTCATAGGTATGTTCGGGTTGCCCGCACAACAGTACTTTTGTTGTTATGACTAATCAGGCTCCATGCTGCATGTTGCAAACTCATAACGAGTGTTTCACTGACGGAATGGTCAACAGTGCAGGCGCTGTTCAGACTGTGCGGAAGCGCAGACTGGTCCGGGTCTACATTGGTGGCATATATCATAACCCCCGTGTCTCCAGTCACAGCCAACGAGGATGTGCACGGGGTCTAGTTATGTCGATTGAATATTTTATCACCCATCTAAGCATCTCTTATCTCGAGAAGCCGTAGACAGTCGCCTTCACGGAGACTTCAATAAAATTCGCAAACCACGGTTGTATATACATCAGATGAAACTATAGTAAATCTGGGGCCCGTTTCACTAGACTTCGTAAGACTAAAATGTTCGTCAGTGCACAATTATGCTAGTCTGTAAATTGCACATTAACAATGTATTCTTGTAAACAATTATTGGATTTACATTTATTGATCATAGGCTACCTATGCTCAATAAATGTAAATCCATGAATTGAAATTCCCAGATGATCCTAAATTTGCACTTACGAACATTATAGTTGGATGAAGTTTAGTGAAACGAGCCGCTGGTACGAATACAAACATATCCGACAAGACACAACGCAAAGCGATCCAGATCCGATTACGGAGAAGGCAATATCTGGGAATATAAGCGGTGGTGAGAAAGCAATCAGTGCCGCGTTCCCGGATCCAATAAAGCGAATACACCTCCTAATCAACACTCCCCGAGACATGGCGATCGAGTTGATTATAATGGCATAAACCAAAGTTGCTTTTTCCCCGATATGTGACACACCATCGCTAATCGTGAAAACATTTACGTATTACCAGTGTAAACTGCTTAAATGTGGTAGACTAGTCTAGCTCTTCATTCAGACAATCTGAAGATTATCTCAAATTATTCCGCAGAGTGAAGTCTGATGGCTCCGTTCATTCTCCAATCGTGTTTGGACAAATAGAAGACTTGGCAACCTGTTTTCGTTTAGTTTGTCAAATGATGTACATTATCTGCTACTAGCCAAACCGAAACATATGAGAGACTAAAATATAACCGTGTACTGTCTGTTTCACGAAACCTGCCCACATGTTACAATTATATATTCCGTGCATTTCTTTTTCAGATACATGTATTATTAAATTTAAGAATAAGCCTTCTTTTTATTTCGTGAAATTTGGTCCAATATCGATTTTAGTGCGAACAAATAATGTTCACATGTTAAACATTATATTTGTTTATTAAAGTCTCATCAATGTACACACATAAGATAATACAATATAGATACAGTAAAATAGTACATCGCCATTCTATAAGAATTATAAGAGACTACATTCACTATAAAACATGTGTTTTGCCACATAACAAAAATGAATATGAATACATGGGTTATATGTACATACAGTTATATAACGTGTTCGTGACACCAGCATCTGATACATGCTATAACGCACATGCACAAACTACATGTAACCTACTGCGTGTATCATGACTATGACGTACCCGTACACTAAAACACATGATAAACATAGACACAATCATTCATGAATATAGTACAATTGCTACAGTATAAGACATGGTTAAAGTTTTGGCACATTCTTTCATGATATCACCATTAGAAAATAAGATGACAAGCTTATCCATATCACACAAGTTCAAGAAATCCGGAACAATGTTGCAAGCTTTATCGAACAATACAGTTCTAAGATCACTGTACAAATAACATTCTAAAAGCACATGCTTTTCCGTTTCCACAGTATTAGCATTGCAAAATATACACAGCCTTTCATCCAGTGCAATATGTTCGTATCGTCCGGTTTCCAGTCTAATGGGATCAACCCCACAGCGAAACTTGGCAAAAGCTGATCTGTGCTTATCAAGAGCTTGCAATATGCTTCTGTTTCGAAGTTATGTTTGAACTTACAATAACACCTGAGTTTATTACCCCCTTGATATTACTATTACTGTTAATACGGTCATGCCATTCAACAACGTATTTGTGCATCATTGTCGTAACTAGATCTCCTAAAGTGCCGTTTTAGCAATAAATGTATCAACATTTAAGTATTGATTAAGTTGCAAATTATTAAAATGTTTGATAACTGTATAACACCAATTTTGACACTGCCTGCTATTAACGATATGACACCAATTACAAATTATCTTATTAATTCTGTCTCATATTTACACAACGACTCCAGAGGTTGGCAATACATTTCCACTGTCGGATGATAGCTGGTAACCATGCCATATCACCGGAGACAGCAGCACTGGGTGTATACTTTCCCACGCCCATATAAAAACGCGTAGCTCTATACTGTATAGCATCGATACATGAGCATGATCTATATCCCCATACTGCTGCCCCATGAGCTATAACAGGCCATACTATTGAATCATACAATTTAGTGAAAACATCATACGGCATACCACCAATGTACTTAGACTTTGCAATGATAAGACCGAGCGTTCTGCCTGCACTCTGTGCAACCATTTTGGCAGTAACATTATAGTCCAGATATTCATCTAGTACAAGTCCAAGATATGTATATTTATCAACAGTGTTTAAACTTGTATCACCACATAAAAAAGTAAGTGCGCTTCTCAATGCAGATTTTGGTCTAAAATGTACAATGTTACTTTTATTACTATTAACACACATATACTTGGCTTTGCTCCAGTCATACAACAAATCCAGCATACATTGTAAGTCACGTTCATTATCTGCAATTAAGAAAATATCATCAGCATATAATAAAATGGCAACATGTTCATCTCCTACACGGACACCTTTTCCCAGAGCAGTCATTTTCAGTGCAAGATCATTAATATAAAGATTGAATAATAAAGGTGATAGACTACATCCTTGTCTCAATCCAGTTGTTAAATCTCCACAAACATAAGTATTCACATAGTGTAGGTGTCTATGGGTATTTAACATAGGGACATTTTTCTAATTTCAGAATTAGTGGACGGACTTTAAAATTTAACTATTGTTTTTGTTAGATATATATTTTCTTTTTGGTCACAAACAAATGTTGCATAATACGAAATATATTCATGTGTTGTCACTGGAGTGTTCATGACAGCCGTGCAAGAGTCCAATTTATTTAAATTGTTTTATTTATACTGCAAAAATATACAAGTCATGTAAACCGACAAGGTGCCGAAATGGAAAGGTTAGGGGCCCATGGGAGATGAATAATGTGTAGTAAAAGAGATAGTGAAATGATTGAACTTTCACTAATTACATTTAGAAACCAGTAGAAAGTCAGAGAAATAAAAATCCTTCACTGAATATCTATTATTAGAGGCATTTAGTGGCGGTTTTTGGATTGATTGTGTCTCCTGTGGGTATCTTGTTCTCTATTTATTTCCCGAGCTTTCACTTGTGGTTAAACTCAGGATGAACGGCGTCATAAACCTCCCACTTATTCCCGTGTCGTCGTGACAAAACTCAGATACAAAACTATGTGAATTGTACGGAGCCACGCAGGGGACATGGATTTTTTATTAATGCGTTCCCACGAAATAACAAATCGTCCCTCAATTTAACAATTCGTTCCCTCAAGTTAACAATTCGTTCCCTCGAATTAACAATTCGTTCCTACGAAATGACAATTCGTTCCCTAAATTTAACAATTCCTTCCTTCGAATTAACAATTCGTTCCCACGATATAACAATTCGTTCCCACGATATAACAATTCGTTCCCGGGGGAACGAATTGTTATTTCGTGAGAACGAATTGTTAAATCGAGGGAACGAATTGTTAATTCGTGGGAATGAATTACTAGTTATTGGGAACGAATTGTAAATTGAGGGAACGAATTGTTATTTCGTGGGAACGAATATTAACAAAAAAAAAGTAATTCTACGTCCCCTGCGGGGCTTCGTAGAATTGCGCACAACTTAAATGTGGATGTGCCAGTGACTGGAGACATGGGGCTAATGACGCATGTCATATTCAAACTTCTGATCTTCTTTCGCACTCATGAAGCCTGTTAAGGATCAAAATTATGAGTTCGAATCATTACGGGTGTTTTATTGATGGAATTGCGACCCTGATCAGACTACGTGTTTGTCTCCGAGTTGGGGCTACACGAATCGCATATTATCCCGTCAACACAGTGCGTATGTGCCGTGAAACACGGTGCCGTGAAACATTTTTGATATCCAGTCAATACTATTTTTGCATTCGCCCATCCCGTTTCCTGAGCCTTGCCAGATATTTTTTCCCATTCACGGCACTAACCTACTATTCTCTATTTAGCCTATAGCACATGAATACAAGTGCCAGCCGCTACACAGCAAAGTCAGAACATTGTCAAGGATAATCGTTGATGTACAGTGGAACCTCTCTAAACCGGACACCAAGAACTCGCATGTGATCTTATTTCTGATGAGTTTCTGTTTCATTTATCTCAGGTAGTAATATCTGTTCGTGATCGCATAGCACACAACTAAGCTCAGAATGATAAAATACCTGGTGTACAGTGAAACCTCTCTAAAGCGGACACCCTGGGGACCTCCCAGGGTGTCCGGTTTGGAGAGGTTTCACTGTATTCGAATTGTGGAAACAACAAACTACACAAACTGATTAACACTTTCAACACTACAGACCTTGATTCGCATGAAGAGAGCGTTTGCATAGATTGTAGATCTATTTCGGAACTAATAAGAAATCGAATTCCGGATTTCAGGTGACACTTACGTCTACGTTCGCCGCCCAGATTTACCAGTCATTTTCCAATTTCAAGTCATTTTCAAGACATATCTTTCATGCAATAAGGTACATTATGCCGTCATTAGGATAAACTACGAAACCATCTGAAACCATCATACACCTTTGATACAAATTACATCGTACTTTTGTAGCGTCGTTGTAAATTAGATTTCCTCTTTAGAGACACATCATGTCAGTCGGATCTATGACGACTAATGAGAAACATGAGTAATCCTCTTAGATATTTCGTTATATGTGGCAGTGACGGAATCCGGAATTCGGATGTTGCGCACAGTGTATATCCAGATCAGACTGTGCATCCGTACAGTCTGATCAGGATCTGCACTGTTCGCCATTCCGTCAATGAAACAGCCGTCATTCGCCTAACAAGCACTATAGATCACTATCAGGCTACAGTTGAGTGTGTTATTTGATCAGGAGCTATACTGGTCACAACTCACATAAGCACCACATCTCCAGTCACAGCCATATATTATCGCAGTTCGCTGTTCGCTGGGTGTTCTGGAGATTACAATAGATAATGGATATAATGGCTGCTATCTCCGGTAATTTCCGGTTTACGGACAACACAGAAATACAAATGTACAAATGTAAGGACGATTGCAATTGGCGGTACAATGTGGCAAATGTGAATCTTACCTGCCGCCGGGTAACTGGACAAGGTTTTCAACGACTAGTGCAGCCCTTAATTTAACTACGTTGATGCACAGGCAATCGATCCATGACAAATATATGTTACAAGTGTATACTTCTTTTCACCTGATCACTTTCTTACAAAGGCTATATGGACGTTTTGACACATTTATATGACATACATGTAGCGAACCCTAGAATATATTGTATTACACAGCACTGCATTACATTGTATTGTATTGTATTGTATTGCATTGCATTGCATTGCATTGCATTGCATTTTATTGCATGGTATTGTGTTGTATTGTATTGTGTTGTGTAGTGTTGTATTGTATTGTATTGTATTGTATCGCATCGCATCGCATCGCATCGCATCGCACCGCATCGCATCGCATCGTATCGTATCGTATCGTATCGTATCGTATCGTATCTTATTGTATTGTATTGTATTGTATTGTATTGTATTGTATTGTATTGTATTGTATTGTATTGCATATTGTATTGTATTGTATTGCATATTGTATTGTATTACATTGTATTGTATTGTATTGTATTACATTATATTGTATTGTATTGTATTGTATTGTATTGTATTGTATTGTATTGTATTGTATTGTATTGTATTGTATTGTATTATATTATTATATTATTGTATTATTGTATTATTGCATTATTGTATTATTGCATTGTATTGTATTTCTGGCAAGAAAAATAAAAAATGCACAAATCAGGCGATAACCAGGTGGGAGGGGGATGGAAAAATGTTTCCGCAAGTTGGCAATGGGGATAGTCAGTAATGTGGCTTCATTAAATGTGACTGTGACTTTCTTATGAGATGTACGGCCAGTATAGATCCTGATTAAATAGCACACTCATGTAGCCTGATAACGATCTGTGTTGCTTGTTGGCTTGTGTTTCATTTATGGAATGGCGTGCAGTACACTCGACGCCAATCCATAAGCCACATTTTTCCAGTCACAGCCACACATGGCTTCATTAAATGGTTTCCTGAGAACTTAAAAGCACATTTAAAAAGCATTTTGTCAGTTCTACACATATTGGCTTTCAGCGACGAGTTAAATCTCAATTCAAATGCTATTGCACACTCTGCAAACGTGTGTTGTATAATCAGCGGCTTTCCTAGACATAATGACATATCAACAGTTACCGTTACCTAATGGTTATTACTGTCTGTTCCACGTTTTGCTGCCGACGAACTTTTGGCTATTAAACACATTAAACCTGAATAACATTTAAATATAAGTACTCTGTTATCAATAACGAAAAGTCACCCTCCCCAAACAAATTTATTTCATGAAATTCTATCAAATATTGATTTAAAAGCGAAAAGCGATTTTCCTGGGAATTTAACATGGGGGCTAAAATAGATTTTTTTGGCATTTTGTTTTTACTTGTGGACCGACTTTTATAATCTGTCTTTTCTTTTCTTAGTTAAATCATTTCCAAGCTATCTAGCCGTGTTTAGGAGTCAATTTCCAAATGTTTTTGTTTGACTCCACACCAAGCGCGTCCACCTCTTTCACCTCATGTTAAATTCCCATAGGAAAATCGTTTTTCGCTATAAAATCAATATTTGATGGAATTTCATCAAACACAAACTTTTGGGTAGGGTGACTTTTTGTTATTGGTGAAAAAGTATTTATATTTAAATACAGACAGTTGAGCACACTCTAACCATATAGTGGTTGTAATGAGGAATCGTAGTCAGTTATTTCCCTTTGAAAATCTATTTATAGAGATCCGGTCCGATGCTGTATTTAAGCGTTTATTTCTGATTGAATAGCACAACAAATTAGTTTTGCGAACAGAGTAGACCCAGATCAGACTGCACACATGTGCAGTCTGATCTGAGTCTACACTATTTGCAATTACATTACTACGTGTGACAAATAATGTAGTCACAGATCAGTAGCCTATGTCACCAACATTGCAAAGTATAATTATCAAGTAAAGTATACTTTGAGGGAGAAATTTTCATTTTTCAATTTAAAGATAAATTTATTAATTTTAAAATGCTGAATTTATTTTTCGCTGTGATAATGTAATACATTCAGTAAATAATTATCCATACTTTTAATCATCAAATATATGCAATTGTTAGTTCTATATGACATAATGCATTTCGGGAGAAATAAATGATTACTCCCTCAAAGTACGCTTTGCTAGATAATTATACTTTGCAATTTTGATAAAATAGGCTACAGATTGCGTATATATGTACTATGATCTAGATCAAGAATTCACTATAATTGCTCCTTTTTACATCGTATCATTCTACATTCGTTCTTTTTACAGGCAATAAGGTCCCAAACTACACAATTTCGAAAGGATTTCTATAAATAAATTCTACGGGAGATAACTACTGTCTGTTCCACGTTTTCCTGCAAACGAAAGTTTGGCTATTAAACACATTAAATCTAAAAAATATTTAAATTTAAGTACTTTTTCACCAATAGCAAAAAAGTCACCGTCCCCAATTGTTTGTGTTTGCTGAAATTCCATCAAATATTGATTTAATAGCGAAAAAAACATTTTACTATGAGTGGAAAATGACATGGGGGAAAAAAGAGGCGGTAGATGTGGGGGAGGAGTAACAAAACGAAAACAATTGGAAATTGACTTCGAAACCTGGCTAGATAGCTTGGAAATGTTGTAACTGATAAAACAAAAGTTAGATTTGAAAATCTATTTTAACCCTCATGTTAAATTCACAAAGGAAAATCGTATTTTCGCAATAAAATCAATATTTTACGGTGTTTCATCAAATAATTTTTTTTTGGGAGGATGACGTTTTTTTGCTATTGATGAACAATTACCTACATTTAAATATTTTTTGGATTTAATGTGTTTAATTGCCAAAAGACAGTAGTTACGATCCGTCATTGTGGCAATTACAAGGAATATTTACATCGAGATACAACATATTCAGCCCTGAAATTAGAATAACACAACCTAGTGCCAGGTCCATACCGCACCAAAGTCACTTGGCCTCTTCCCCTATTTAAAAGTAATACCGGTAGGATTACTCTTATAAGGGGTATAACCAGATTCAACTGTGTCACATACAAAATGCCAAAGACGTATGTGAGGGCCAAACCAGGTCTCCAGTCGGGATTCCGGTAAGGATGAACCCCGATCGTTAAATTACCCATCGCATGCTCCCATCTGCCACCCACGGCAATTACAAGGTGTATGATCACGTGGTTACAACAACAACAACGTCGCCCACTCCAAAGTAAGTATTATTTGATATTTTACTTAATATGCAACGGATTTTGATGAAATATGGCGCAGCAAACGCGTCTTCATGAGCTACATTTGGTGATCTATGGAGTTTGGCACAGACTTTTGTCGTTTCTGCGAAAAATCGATTTCCGTGTCGGAGACACGGAAATCGATTCTTCGCAAAAATGACAGAAGTTTGGGCGAAAATACAGAGACCACCAAATGCAGCTCAACAAGACGCGTTTGATGCGCCATATTTCATCAAAACCGTTACGTAATAAGGACACTATAACAGAATACGTACTTTGAATCGGTACCACGTGATCATACACCTTGTATATGCTATTTGACACTATTTACTGGCGAGGTAACATGACAACTGATTAGAGACGTGTGCACGTTTCATATCCGTTCATGAACTTACACTTAATACGTTTCATTCGAGTATGTTCTTCTTATTTTCTGGAGGCGGAAATTTAAATTTATGCTAAAAACTTCCTCAACCCTTTGCAGACGGATACGTAGGTAGGATTTGGCCATCTGGGTGGACGCTTAACCGAGGAAAATAATGGCATGGCCTTATGTATTTCCGTTTATTGTGTGCTGGCGCATTCATACCAGGTATGTACAGTTGAGTGAGTGAGTGAGTGAATAGGGTTTAACGTCCGCTTTTCTGACATAGAGGTACAAGCCTCAGGGAGTCTACACGCAGACGGGTCAACGGGGTCGAGTCCCGTATCCACCTGTCCAAGGGGGGTAAATCCCAACTTCAGAACTCAATATTTACAATCAAAATATATATTCAGTCCTGAAATTAGAACAACCTGATCTGGTGCCAGGCCCTCGCCACACCAGCATCATTTATCCCATCCCCTAAAAGTAATAGGATTAGCGCTAATCTTACTTTTATATATGGGGCATAGCCCGACTCAACTCTCACATACAAGAAAGCCAAACATGCACATGAGGGCCAAATCCGGTATAGTGGGTTCCGGAAAGTATGAACCCAATCGTTAAGCCAGTTTAGTCGCCTTTTACGACAAGCAATGGCTACTGCAGCACTATTCTCAGGATCAGTTGATCCCGCCCCGGTGCCTGCACGGGGCATGTACAGTTGAACCTCTCTCTAAACCGGACGATGGGAAAGGTTAGCTGTACTCAATTTTGATAGTGTTTATTGCCCTGTATCTCCAATGATAATGTTTGTTAATTATCACAAAGCAAACGTGCGTGTCTTGAAGTAATCATGCCTGTTTTACAGTGGAATATCTCTAAACCGGACACCCTGGGGACCACCCAGGGTGTCCGGTTTATAGAGGTTTCACTGTAACATGTAAATAATAAATTCACAAGTTATTATCGTTCCTGATACATTATCGCTACATTGATCACAAAATCTATAAGCCCCATTTCAAGAATTTTGCCACGGAAGCGGTGTCGCGCCTGCTGAGGCATTTGACCGTAACATGACCATGTGCTAAGGAAAATCAAAGTACTGAAAGTACTGAGATGCGAGCCCAACTGAAATATTGGTAAACAGTGATTTACTATATTCTCCTTTAAATATTTCAAATAGAGTAATTGTAGTAAATGGTGTTATGGGAAACTGTATAACACTCGACATATTTTGTATGTGGAGAGGGGAAGGAAACAGGAAGAATCCAGTAAGGCTTAGCATTTGTTTGTTTATGCATTACATACACATCCGCATGAGCTGTGGAAATTTTATCAATTTTCGACATCATTTAAGGAAAATATGACTAATTTTCGAAATCAATATCGGCGAAATACGGAGATGCGATAAGGATGGTAATTCCATATCCGGGCTCAATTATTGTAAGTAAAAGTGTACGCTATTACCACTCATTCGAAACATGCTGATTAGACGATTCAAATGAGTGAATAATCGAGACGACGCGGTTCAAATGAGTGGTAACAGTATATTTTTATCAATTTTCGACATAATTTAAGGAAAATATGACTGATTTTCGAAATCAATATCGGCGAAATACGGCGATGCGATAAGGGTAGTAATTCCATATCCGGATTCATTCTTCAAACACCTGTGGTTATAGTGTTGTTTTATGCAAATTTGTACACGCCATAGTTGTGAATGAAAAAGTCCAGACAGGTGACAGACAGGTGTGATTCGGGTTTTAACACCATTAATGCGCGACCAAAATAGTCCGTTTTATTTGTGGTAAATGAACGGCTAAATCTGAGGTTCCATTGGTTTTCTTCAATTAATTATGTACCAAAGATATACTTTCTAACAAATGTGAAATGTAAAATAGCATAAAACGAGTCGTTAACAATGACCTAGATACAAGATGTATAAATACGTGCCGCAAGAAAAAATAGCGCCGTGATATCTGACTGTATTTTGAGAACCGGTTACGCTCGCAGCTAAAAAACCGTCAGAGAAGTGTATGCTTAAAACACGAAAACGGTCATGGTTGATGAATTTATTTGGCATAAAAAAGGCTAAATGTTTCCGCAAACATGTGAAGATAAAATAGGTCAAAGTCATGTTAATGGCGGCATTTGGTGTTCCGAATGATCACATGTATCAAGTGTCCAAATATTGAAGCAATCCGTTAAGTAATATTAAAGTTATATCACGATGATGAAACATGTCCAAACTTTTTGACGCAACAAAAATGGCTATGTGTTTCCACAAAAATGTGAAGGTAAAAAAGGTCAATGTCATGTTAATGGCGGCACGAGTATTTTCCAAATGCTCACATGTATCAAGTACCGAAATATTGAATAAATCCGTCAAGTAATAGTAAAGTTATTCCATGATGACGAAGCTTGTACAATCGTTTTTTTTACATTTCTGGCAGAACGATGACTATGCAGACGAAGACGACGACGACGACGACGACGACGACGACGACGACATGACGACGACGACGACGACGACGACGACGACGACGACTGAAAAATGTGCGACTATAGTCGCGACTTCTACTAAAGTAGGCGCGGCAATACATTGATAGTAAAGATTATACCCGAGTACAGATACACGTGATCGATACCAATCATGACTAGCGTCCCCCGTGATTGCAGAAAGTCAGGCATCACGAGTCACGATTTATGTTGCTAACAACAGTATTGTTGCATTAGCAAACTGTCAGGCGCCTCTTAAACTTTGATTGGATGATCATGATAATGTAAAAAACTGAGTGCTGGATGTTAGATGCGCATGCGCAGTTCTGTCGTACTTGTCATGAAATTGCTGAATCATTGTACAGTGGAACCTGTCTAAACTGGACACCCTGCAGCCTATGCTCAATAAATGTAAATCCATTAATTGAAATTTCCAGACGATCCTAAATTTGCACTTACGAACATCTTAGTCGTACGAAGTTTAGTGAAACGGCCTCTGATGAAGTCGTTGTATCCTGAGCATACGCTCGCATCTACATGTATATTGTATGAGAATAGGGATCGTGCGACCTTAGCGCCCAACATAGACACAGGCTGATCAGCACCTACGTTGATCGTCATTCAATCAATTAAACGGTATGCATGTCCGCACATAGCAGCTACCGATCAGCCTATCAACTGCATAGCTGTACATATGATGATCGTAATATGCGCTTGTCACACGCGTCCCATGGAACGTTTATCAGCTGGCAACCCGATGTCGCGACCACGCCCGGAACTCGGAGTCTCTGTTTTCCCGACCCGGGTTCCACCGAGACGATAATCAATGAAAACAGTCGGGGATTGTTCCGCTAAATGCAGCAGCCTGTCAACTACAGTCGTTTAATCAACAACTTGTGCTACAAAAGCTCTAAATCATTCCATAAAAGTGCATAGCTATTTTTTACTTTTCCTTTGACCAAGCATGAAAATGACTTAAATTCGCCAGGGGCCCGTTTCACTAAACTTCGTACGACCAAACTGTTCGTAAGTGCAAATTTAGGATCCTCTGGAAATTTAAATTGATGGATTTACATTTATTAAGCATAGTATGCAAGTTTACAAGGAAACATTGTTTATGTGAAATTTACAGACTATCATAATGTTGCACTTACGAACTGTTAGTCGTACCTAGTTTAATGAAACGGCCGCTTGACGCACACTCTGTTGAAATGTATTTGATAAACGTCATAGCTGACTGTCTGTTTGAGCAATTGGAAGTACACGTATATGTATAAATGACAAACGATAATAAATTGCTGGAGGTCAATCGATGAGTCCAAAAATAGGTAAACCAAGTGTATTATCATATCATAGCCTCGTTTTCGTGTATAATATATACTTGATGGAGTACACATGCATGTCAATATAATGGTGTATCTTGGTGCTCAAAAATAGACATTTATTGTGGCTTAGTGGTATCGATACGGGAGAATATCCACAATTTCTCTTGTGTGCATTCTATATATCTGGTCGAGAGTTCGAACCTAACAAAACACATTACTGTGGTCAATATTATTGTGTTCGCTTTATGGTGTGTTGCTGCAGAGGGAAATAGGTGAAAGTGCGAGTTCTCTCACTATTGCAGTATGACCTCATGATCGGCGAGAACATACTCCCAGAGTATTCATGTAAAATGATGGACACATATAATAGAATAGAATTTATTTAACGACTTAAACTAAATAGTTTCTCGTCTACATACAAAAGAATATTTACATATAAATACATGTGTATCTTCACATAGTAACAAAAGTGACTTATACTGATAATGAATTCGCTCACGACATCCACACTGGTAAACACACTGTATGCACACGTTTATTTGTAGACAAATACCGTGTAAATTCGTATGCGAAAACATTAACTGTATAATGAGGGTGGAATTTACACCTGCAGTAGTCTGTTCCGAATCTTGCATGCGTGAAATATGAACATGGCCACATTGTATACATATTTCTTATTTACTGACTGTAGTAAGTTCACAAACTTAAAAACACTCGTATGTCGTCGATAATATGCTGGAATATATTTGTCACGGAGGGCATTGTACGCTGGACAAACGCACACGAAATGGAACTCGTCTTCAATATCTCGCAAGTCACACTGTGTGCAATACCGTTCCGACCTCTCGAGTCTGTTGCGACCACAACGACCCGTTTCTACTCGCAGCTGATGAGCTGATAACCGTAGCCGTGTAATTCCATGTCGTATGTGTTTCCGTTGAATTGTGTTTAAATAGTCCTCGTAGCCGAACGATGTTTTAAAATGTGTGTATAGTTGTAGTTTGGAATTTCCATTTACATCGGTGTTCCACTTCTGTATAAAATTGTCCACCAGTCTTCTTCTAAATTCAGCACAACACGCCTTTCCGTTAACCATATGTGGATTGGCCCATACGTCACCAAAACCATGCTCACACAATAGTGATTTCACGCCCGACGTCCAGTTTTTCTTGCCAGTTACACAGTCTTGGTACGCAAGTGAATACGCCGCACTAATGATACAATTATTGGAGTTTATTATCTTGAACCAATACTTGACAATGCGTGTAAAACGATTAATGTATAACGGGTACCTGCCCAATTCACCGTAAACACCCGCGTTGCTTGTAGACACTTTGACACCCAAAATTATTTTACAAAACTTCAAATGTATCCGTTCAATCTCCTTTGATTTCGTATGGCCCCACACCTCACACGCATAATTTGCAGTCGAAGAAACGAACGCATAGAATAACTCGCACAGTGTTTTGGGAGTAAAATCTAGCTTTTTTACATGTTGAAACAATACGTTCATCGCTTTTAGAGCTTTACCGGAGAGTGTCTGTTGATTTAACGCGAAAGATCCATTGTAGTGTAGCACGGTACCCAAATAGTTGAAGTCATTTACAATTTCCAGCTGCCAGCCATCATAAAGCCATTGCTCATTTTGTCTAATGTTTCCACGTTTGCAAAAAACCATTATTTTTGTTTTGTCTGTGTTCACTGTAAGTCCCCACTTCCGACAATACTCGTGCAGAGAATCCAAACTATGCTGGAGGTCCTCAATTGTCTCACCCAGGATAGCCATATCATCCGCGAAGAGCAGCAGCATTAATGTAATGTCTTTTACTGTTAAGCCACAGCTGTCTTTATGTTGCAAATATAGCTCCAGGTCTTCTAGAAAAAGGGCGAAAAGTACCGGGGACGAACACTCGCCCTGTCGCAGGCCAACAGAACATTCAAAAAAGTCTGAATATGTGTCACAATGTTTAACACACGATTTAACCCGCTTATACATATCCCGAAATATCCGCAGGACTTTTCCACCAAGACCGTATGTATGTAATTTATACCAAAGACCGTTTGTATACACTGAATCAAACGCTTTTCTCATGTCCACGAAAGCACAATAAAGCCGTTTATTTGCATTGATAAAATGTTCGACTAAACTATGTAGCGACAATATAGCGTCCACGGTCGAATAGCCTTTCCGGAATCCGAATTGCGCGTCCGAAAGTTTGTCGTTTTTCTCACACCATGATGTTAGCTGTGCGTTAAGTACTGTTGTGAATAGTTTTGCCAAACAACTTATCAACGTAATCCCCCTGTAGTTATTAACGTCCGTTTCACTACCACGTTTAAAAAGAGGAACAATGAAACCATGTGACCACTCGTCTGGAAAATAGCCAGTGTCCAGTATTATATTGAATAACTCCGTTAAGTGTGACAACAATATGTCTCCCGCGTTGATGAAATACTCATTTAACGTGCAGTCTCCGGCATACGCCTTCGCTAGTTTTAACGTTTTTATCCCCCTTGCAACGTCCGCCTCTGTAATAGGTACATCCAGCTCCTCGAATATAGCACTTTTGTCGAAGTCATGCTCACTGGTGAATGCCTCAGAATTCTCGTCCCTGACTGTGTATATATTATGTTCCATGTTTTTAAAATAATCAAAAAATTCAGCACTACTAACTGCACAGCCCTGATTGTTTTTGGGTTTACGGAAGAGCTTCCAGAAATCCTTTGGCTGTTTACATTTAAGCTTTTCTATATTACGAATTCGTTTGTGGTAATGTGCATATTTCCTGCGTCGCACAAGTGTTTTATATGCCAACCTTTTATCACATAGGCTCACTCTGTTAATATAGCACCTGTGCGTGTTAAATTTACGGAGTGCACTCATGTATTCATGTTTACTAGCACGACAGTCATCATCAAACCACTGACAATCATACACACGAGAGTTTGTAAAGCACCAACTACGAACAACACGCTTATGTTTAAACAATGGATCAGCAACATCTCGAATCACCTGTACAAAATGCGATACCGCCTGGCTGACGCTTTCACGTTCATGCATGTCGACATTGTGTATAGCTGTGTTCAGCTCTGGTAACTTAGAAATAAGCCCCCTTCTAAATTCTCCCTTGAGCGTATCGTCCCATCTATAATAGACATGTCCCCTTCCCTCGCTACTTTCCCCAGGTTCAGGCTGCCTACGCGCATGTATGGTAAAGCTCAGCGGTGCGTTATCACTAAACTCCGTAAACGGATGTATTGTAAACTGGATTATGCGATCAAAATCATTTTGATTTAACAATAAATAATCAATCAAACTCGAACCGTTCATGTTAAAGTAAGTGTACGATCCTATAGCTTTATCAGCACATAGTCTGCCATTGGCTATTCTCATGGATGTTGCTTTACACAAATCTAATAGTTTGTTTCCTTGGGTATTATGTACATTGTCCATTGATGCCCTGGCCAGCGGCACATCAGGGGTATAGCTATCACTGTCTGTACTAGAGTTTATTGCGTCATTGGATATATAGTCCAGCCTGTGACCGACACGGCCATTTAAATCGCCAACTATTAGTACACGCCCTATTGTTTGAAAATAACCGTATCGTCCAGCAATATTTGAATTAAGTCTACATCCACAGTTGCATTCGCAGGCGAATCGTCGCCCCAAATATATGCACCACAAATATACACGTCCTGGTCAAGCACAAAATAATTCTTATCTAGCCTAAGCCAAATAATGGTGTCATGGTGTGATCTAGCTATTGTCACGCCTCGTTTGATACAGTATTTACGTACAACACTATGCCACCACTATTTCTCTTAGCATGCTTGTGTTTAAACTTTCTATAAAAATTGTAGCATGTATAGCCAGTTAAATCAACACTAGAATCTTTATCTGTCCATGCTTCCAGCAAAAATATTATGTCATTGTCTGTTAACATATTTGTAAACTCATTATCATTACGTTTATAATCGGCTAATCCGTTACAGTTCCACACTAATATATTAACGTCAAAACCACCCTCGGTGTCTCCCTACGCTGATGTCACCGGGTTGGGACCAGCCGAGCGATCGCCATCTGTAGTCGTGGTGCGCGGTTCTGTCTCGCCTGTCGAGGGGCCCGCAGTGGCGGCGCTAACTGAGTCGTTCATCGGGCTCGCCCTATCGCGAAATGAGGGAGGGGGTGGGGGTGGGGGGGGGGCAGGGGTGGCGGGGTAGTAATGTTATCGCAAAGTTTCTTATACGTCTGGTCACCATCAAGAGGCGATCTCGCCTTCTGCTTGCCCGGGGCAAACGTTGAACCGCTATTTGTACTGTCCAATACGTCGTAGCGATTATACACTGGCGTCCGTGGATTATAATCAGCAGTCGTCGGCTGTGGTACAGCTTGGCGCGTCGGAATTCCATCTAGAGTTGGGCACATTGTTTACAGGATTATCGGAGTTCCTATAGCGAGAGTTACCCTGCATCCTATATGGATTTGGTTGTGCATTGTTTTCAAATGTCGAAGTGTTCCTGTCGCCGAAATTGGCTCTACTATGCTGGTCGCGCACGTATCCGGGTGGTTGAGATTGCCCTAGCTCGGCGTCTGATGGTATATACTGTTTACCATTAAGATACAACTTATCTCTATACATATACGATCTATGCATTGGATTCTGTTTCAAGCGTTTCATAATAGGGTACAGCAATTTGCGCTTAAACTCAATTTCCACAGGGAAGATTTCTCTAATACTATACTGTGGTTTATGTTTTAGTTTATCAGGAGCTGCTTTTCTCACCATTTCACGATCGGACCGTTTACGGAAATGTCCGACTATACCTCGGGGGTACCGATGTCTTGGATTGAACCTACCGCGGCGGTAAACGCGGTCAAACTCTACATCTGTGTGCACGTCCATATGCGAGGCTAGAAAGTCTGATAACGTATCGTGCACGTCCTCTGGTTCCGCCCCTGGTAGCATCATTGGCTCGTCGATACCGGCGAACAATAGCGAGTCCGACATGGATTTGCACTGTAGATCTAGGACTGCTTCGCTTATGCCCTCGTTTTCACGCCTCAGCGAGTTAAGTCCCTTGTCTGACACTTCTCTCCTGTTCAACAAGTCATCGCAAATATCACTCATACAAGTTAAACTCTGGTCAAAACAGCTCACTTTCTGCTTGATCTGCGACATCTCACTGTCCATTACCGTTATACGCGACTCGACGTGCGAAATGCTCTGTTTGATGGAGCGAATATGGCTGACCTGCTGTTGAATTTGGCCAATATGGTTTTCAATTGATCCCAAACGATTGTCCTGGCTAACCTCGATATTGTTCAACCTGCTTGTAACATTGCACAATAAGTCAGTTATATGCTGTAGACTACCATATGGCGGGGCGGGACACACATGAAATGTGCATTTAGTTATCAGTGCTCTTCAAAGTGAGACTAACTTTTTACATGTAAACTTTCTCATGCAGAAATTAATGTAATTTGTAAGTGCAACACATATAAAAAGAAATATATAATAAAATACAAAGAAATAAAAATATATCTATACGAATGAAAAACTAAGAATCGAACTCACTACCGAAGGCATTGATATCCGTCATTCTAACCAATTGACTACATAAGACTTGATGAAAAATAACGAATTCAATAATGAAAAGGAATACAGACACGGGAATATTACCTGTCTCACCTGTTCTGTGTTTTGTTTATAACCGGTTTATTTGTAAACACGTAGCAAGTTATCGTCAGCGGACTTTTATTTTATATAGTACTGTGTCTTCTAGTATCACCCTTTCAACACTACGGACCCCTAATGACATTGTAATGTTCACCAGAAATTAGTGCGCTGATACCTGGAACATTGGTGGTTTGTGACCTGAGGCGCTTACGGGTACTGACGAATGCAGCCTACGGAAACGGCCGAGGACTATTGTACGACCGGTGAACACATAAAAAAGAACTAATGACACTTCGGATTCTGATAGTGACGAGAACAGAACGAACTCTAATGAAGTGCAAGATAGCTAGATATAGAGGTGTAATCCGGTAGTAAAAGGGATTGTTTTAATAATGTCAGACCTCCAAGAGGCTTGATATTACAATGGCGACGAGGATGTCAGAATAGTTTTCACGGCGTGGGAGAACTTGCAAAACAATTTTGCAATTTGCTTATCTGGAGTTGAAATCCAGACCAGATCAGCCGGCGTGGGAAATTGTCCATTTCCACATTGGAATCCACGTTTATCTCTCCAAGAGAGTAAACACAGCGTTGTATTCAAATATAGTCCCCCATATGTGCTTGAATTGGATTGTATTTTCAATAAATTGTGATTTAGTTCGTGTTTTGTTTTTATTTTCTTTCGCGATGTAAGCGGCTCAATTTTCGCAGGAAAACAAACACCAAGAAGAAAATTCGGGTTTCCATCTAATTTTACAAGGTTATAATAATAATATAATCATCAATTGTAATTAATAAATAATTTCCCCAAAGTAATTTGTTTGTTTTTAGGTAAAATAAAAAAGGAAATAATGTTTGTTTTTTTGAAAGACGGTTCAAGTGACAGGAAGGCGGGTCCATTCTGAAAATTTGCTTCAAGTTTCCATTGTTGATTCCAAGAATCAATTAAAATTGTGCATACTAAGTTGTAGTTGTTGTGCAAGTGTAATTTAGCGGTAAATATACTGGAAAAAGTTGTAAATTTTGACTGGTAATTTTTGTTTATAAACAAAAAATATAATTTAGATTTATAAGTTCCCCTTTGTACAAAATAGCCACAGCACCGTACATTTGACACCCAAACAACCTCAACCCAAACTCTACAACCAAGTTGTAAACATGGCCAGGCAGTGGATATGACTGAGGAATTTGAAACATTGCCAGTGGAGAGGCGGTTTATAGAATGGGAGGAGGAGGAATGTGCATTTACGGGCAGTTACGACAATATTAAAGCGGAAGTCGAGCAAACACTGCAAATTGTCTCTCACTTATTAAGAACTGAGCCTAGGTACAAGGGTGGTCTCACAGATGCCAAGTATGGTGGTGTCGGACCCAAAGTTAAACTTGAGGGTGATAGTCGGGAGAGAAAACACAGGGAGACACAACTGCAGCAAGTGGGTGACGTGCTGTTGAACAACAATGTGTTACATAAACAACGTGTGGAATCGGACAGTGAGCCAGAGTCAAAGCACCCAAGGTTAAAGGGTGATATTTCCAGAACCAAGTTATGGCATAGAGATGTCAGTGGTCGTCATTCTCGTACCAAGTACGACAATGCCGAAGGTTGTGGGAGAAATAGGCGTACCTCTAGGTCGACAGAGTATGATGTCGAACGGGATAGGTCAAGGTCATTTGGGTCACCTAGGGACGAACGGTACTCGCGTACTAAATACGGGAGGGATGCGGTACATCGTAATAGATGGCACAATAAAAATAGAAGCCGATCAATTTCCAGTTGCACTTACAACAGTAGGAGTAGGTCAAGGTCATACCAGACGACAAAGGACAGACATTCATACACCCGACATGACCGGCGGACTAGACACAGACATAGGTCGCGCACCAGTGAAAGTAGGTCAAGGTCCGGTAGAAGTAGGTCAAGGTCACCCAGAACGAAGTATCGTTCGAGTACCAAGTACTTGAATACGAGACCTAAGGTCAGTCGTCACAGGCGAAACGGGTCACGGTCAGAGTCTAGCCAAAGTATGTCAAGGTCACCTAGAACAACATCACGGTACCACTCGAGTACCAAGTACTCAGTTACCGGAGTCAGTCAAGGTCGCGCACCAGTAACTTTGTAGACGTAATTAAAAGTTTACCTAAGGGTCTGCAATACGATGGTACTGGTAACTGGCTGACATTTAGACAGCGCTTTCTCCAGTATGCAGACGCATGTCAGTGGACACAAGATGTTTGTGTTCATAGTTTGCGCTGGTGTTTGTGTGGGAAAGCCGCTGACTTTCAGGCCATGATAGCGACAACTGACATGACCTTTATCGATTTAGTCCAGAGTTGACCGAGACTGTTCAGGTGAAGTTTGAGACGGCAGTGCAGAATCCTGGAGAGAAGCTCAGTGACTGGGCTGATAGAATACAGTTGCTGGCAGGTCGGGCATTCCAAGATTTGCCCGAACATTACTGTAACCAGCAGGTTGTAAATATACTTTGTCAAGGTTTATTGGACAAAGAGGCAGGCCAGCATGTATACCTGGGTAGACCGGCAACCATACAACAAACCATCAACGATGTACTCTGGTACCAGCATGTGCACTGTGCGATGTATGGTAAATCTAACAGGAGAGAGACCAAGCGACCGCCAGATCTTGACAATGAGGGACCCCAGGTTTTTGAGGTGAAAGCTCCGCAGCAGAGGGAGATGGTGCCCACTCCAGCCAGACCTGAACCAACAACTTCAGAAGGCCGCATCACATCATTGGAAGATGCGTTTGTGAAACTGCAGACATGTTTGGAACATTTGATTGTGCTGGCCCGCAAAAGGGGATTCCATCAGAGGTGCTCCATATGCAGGAAACCAACTCATACATACATGGAGTGTCCATTGAAAAACAAATGTTTTGCTTGTTTGAAGGAAGGCCACTTTAAAAGGAATTGTCCAAAGAGCAATTGTAAGAAAATAGGACATTCTCCGGATGGAAAGTCAAAATCTGTTGGAAAAGCTGCGTGTGCCGAATGGTTAGTTGATCCAATGATGGATACGTCTATACCAAGTCTGATACCGAGTTTGGGTACCAAGTACTCGGACTCGTATGTGTGCACTAAGTGCGGAAAGGTGGCACTAGCCTGTAGAGATGTGGAGATGATTGAAAGCATTGATGCCACACTGAGTAGTAGTGGGGCCACTTTGTATCCATCTAAGATGGGTGTGCGGGAACAGTCGATGAGTCAATCGCCTAGTGGAAGTAGAAAACCTGAAATGGATGTCGGTCCGATTTGCCCGAAGGTTGTATGAGTCACCAAGTGACTCAGGATCTCAGGTTGGAGATGGTGATAGGAACAGGGTTCCGATTGAAGTGGAAATCCAAGATTCCACAAGGAAGGAAAACTTGTGTCCTGTAGCATGCAAGGTAGGTATGTATCCAAATGCAAGCGGGGAGAATGTGCGTAGCGAACACATTTGTCCCGGTTTTGTCAAGGAGGAACATGTGCGTCATGAACATGTGTTCCAAGGTAGGGACAAGGATCACGTGCGTAGCGAACACGTGTTTCCGGTTGCTTGCGGCTTGGAGCATATAATAGCATGCAAGGAGGAGCAAACATTTTCCGGGGTGTCATCAGAGGGGCAAACTTACCGTGTTTGCTCACCTGGTGGCGAGCGTGGAATGGATTTCACAGATGAGACGGATGAGGGCAAGGACGTCGGTGTTGCCAGTGAGAGTCCCGGTGCTGAATCCGGCGAGACAATGAAGGCCAAGCAACCAGAGGTACGGGCAAGGATGGAACTGGACGAGCCTGGTCTCGATGTGATCTGGCCGTGGGATCCAGGAGGGTGTAATGACCTTGGCGGGGGAGTTCCGTGTTGACTTCGTCACCCAAGGTGACGGTTTTACGTTTTAGACTGGCGTGTCTCCAAAGGGACGACAGTTGGTGTGCCAGAGACGCCGTCTAGTTGTGGATTCTCTGTAGAAGAGCTTAGAGAAGCTCAAAGAAATGACAAGGATCTAGAGTTGATCCTGGAATGGTTGAGAACGTCTGCTCAGCCTGAGGAAGCCCCTTTATTTATAGCGAGCTCTGCGATCAAGAGCAGTTTGTACTCATTGAAGGGGTACTATACCGAACCAGATATGAATGTGACGAGAAAGACTTGGTAGTGCCAGAGAGTCTAAGACCTATGGCATTATATTGGAACCATGACATTCCATCTTCCAGACATCAGGGTGTGGTGAGAAATAAGGCAAGCATGAAAGAAAAGTGATTTTGGGATGGAATGGCAATAGGTCACGGCAGGCTCAAAGCCTCCACAGACAGTGCACCAATTGAGCGAGTGCAGACTGATTTCATGAGTCCATTGCCTACTACTCCCCGGGGACATGAACACATCCTGATGAGGGTAGATCGAGGCCAATTCAGTGGTTGATCATTTTTCTCGTGGTTCGGATATCCCATTCAGCCAGAGACATATCCCACTCCGGATATGGTAAGGGAGATGGTTGGAAAGGGGATAGTGGTGGCCATTGGCACGCATCCCAAGGGTGCAAGCACAGCATCAAGGGCAGACATTTGGGCAAAATTGGGCCCAGTTGTAGTAGAGTACAATAATATGTGGAGTGTTTTACGGCAGAAACGGAGAGACCAAGTCTCTAAGAGTGGTGGTCGGACTATGTTAGAGACTTGAGTCTCTAGGTCAGGACGTTTTAAATGGATTTTACTATAGTCAGAATAGTAAATACAGAGAATCCGCGAACTGGGACATTTTAAATGGATTTTATAGTAGTAAAGACAAAGAATTTGTGGACTGGATTTTTTAAATGTACAAAGTGTTTTAATGTATTCTTAACTGGATGTATTGTGTGTAAATTATTAATTGGATTTATTGTGCCAAAGACAAACTGTGATAATCAAGTTTTAAATAAGTCTGATTTGGATTGAGATGATGTACCAAGTGCATCAAAGGAATGTGCCAAATAAGAAATACATGTAGTGCCAAATATGTTTTAAGGACAAAGTCAGTTTTAAAGGTGTTACCACAGGAACAGTACGCATAGTACCTCGGTTGGCGATCTGAAAGTTCGGACCAAGTCCCGAACGTGCTTAATGAGGCTGAGCCAATATACGCATAGTACCTCGGTTGGCGATCTGAAAGTTCGGACCAAGTCCCGAACGTGCTTAATGAGGCTGAGCCAATAAGCGATTTCTATGGTATGATAATTTCTGGAGTGAACCATCCGACCCCGGGGAGTGACAGCTTCAAAAGAAAACAGGATGGAGTGTAATGTTCACCAGAAATTAGTGCGCTGATACCTGGAACATTGGTGGTTTGTGACCTGAGGCGCTTACGGGAACTGACGAATGCAGCCTACGGAAACGGCCGAGGACTATTGTACGACCGGTGAACACATAGAAAAGAACTAATGACACTTCGGATTCTGATAGTGACGAGAACAGAACGAACTCTAATGAAGTGCAAGATAGCTAGATATAGAGGTGTAATCCAGTAGTAAAAGGGATTGTTTTAATAATGTCAGACCTCCAAGAGGCTTGATATTACAACATTGTGACAAACCAGACGTGCCAACAATTTCGTATTGTATCATTAAATGTTTCTGCGACTTGGGACATGGGGCTTGTAGATTTTGCGACCAGTGTAGATCCAGATAAGCCTGTGCATCCGCACAGTCTGATCAGGATCTGCATTGTTCACCATTCCATCAATCCATCCACCGTCATGATCCTAACATGCAGTATATAGAGATTTATGAAACTCGTCAGCAATTGTATGCACCTCGCCAGATCTTCGGTGCATACATTGTACATGACTCGCTTCATAAATCTCATAGTAAATGCAAACTCGTTTGATATCCTCTACGTACATAGAGAATAATAGAGAATAGTAGGTTAATGCCGTGAATTGGAAAAAATATCTGGCAAGACTTAGGAAACGGGATGGGCGAGGCTCTGCCGAGCACATCACGTTTCCGTGCCGCGCCAGATATTTTCCCATTCACGGCACTAACCTACTATTCTATTTATCCCGTCAACACCTACAAATGGCTTTAAAATGCAAATAGATAACCACAGCCACCGCACATATTCATACTCAGTGATTATGTCGTATTGACAGGATATCAAAATGTTTCACGGCACCGTGTTTCACGGCACGTACGCACTATGTTGACTGGATAAATATGGTTATCAGGTTACATGCGTGTGCTATTTGATCAAGAGATACACTGGTCACACATCCCATAAGCCCCATTTCTTCAGTCACAGACCCACATATAGAGAGTACGTACATGTACTTGGCCAGGAAATGGCACTTGTGTAAATTGCTAGCCTGATGACAGTTCCGTGGCTACCACCTGCTCCCCCTCCTACCAGCCATCGATTTAACAATAACAAGTCTCGAGGAATGCCATAGTGTCATCCAGTTATCAGATCATGACGCCTCCAATATTGAATCACGTCAAGATGTACATCGACGGTATAAACTATTAACAATCCAATCATGCTGACAGTATTGTTGAACTTTTAAAATGTTATTTCCCTGACAAATTAACAACACAATGTCGTTTACGCCTCATAATCAAAACGCAATGACAATGCCCGCCAATGTCCGCGTGCATTAGTTTTATGAAGCCTAAGGTCAACATAAGTATCACAACGTCGTCAAAATAACGTTAACACTATTGCGCAAAACAGCTATCCTACTAAAAACAGTGAGTGACTCAGAAAGTGAACACATTTAAGTAATCTATTGTTACATGACTGCCGTTGTTTGACACCGCTCACCGCTGTGTTCAAACGTACAGCGCAGCACGTCTGACCATGGTTGTAGACAATGCTAATTTCGAGGTCAAGCCAACACCTGCGTACTGCATGTATCTCATGACGTTACTAGAACGCGCCCTTACTTCACCAGGCCAGTTCACAACGGCCGCACTGACATTTTGAAATTGCTGCATCGCGCTACATGTATTGCGGCCCCGGAATATGTATTTGTAAGTCAGCTGTTTGAATGGAACAGGTTATCAAAGTACCGAAAGTACTGCATATAATTATGCTCAAATTACACGATATTTCCGACGGACATGTAAAAATAACGCACGACCATGTCCAGCCGTGGGTAATCGTTTGCCGTGGCACTCGGGAACTGTTTGACTGCGGCGTTGTGGTTCAAACTGTCCCCTCGTGCCATGGCAAACGTTTACATACGGCTGTACATGGACGAACCTTATATTCGCATAGTTTTGTCCACTCAATAGAAGATGTCATGCGTTTCGGTGTATTGATGTATGAACGCTGGACATGTGCCGGATACATTGAAATCCACTGTACGATTGACAACGTGTTAATAACACATGTGTGCAAAAATCACCGTATTCTCTTAGGGAAGTTCTAGGGATCTGGCGCCCTTTTCACTAATCTTCGTACGACGAAAATGTTTGTAAGTGCAAATTTTGGATCGTCTGGCAATTAAATTGATGGATTTACATTTATTGAGCATATGCTGCATATGCAGCCTATGCTCAATGAAAGTAAATTCAATAACTGTTTACAAGTAAACGTTGTTAATTTGGAATTTACAGACTATCATCATTTTTCACTTACGAACATTTTATTCGTATGACGTTTAGTGAAACAGATTTGCCAAACCACTTACCCATGGAGCCGGTTCCTATGGATACCGGGCTACTTCTGGCACTCTCTTCTCTCGGTGGCGAGTGGCCCTCTAGATCCACGTACTTAGGATCGGTCTGCAGCGTGTCGTATTCCACGAACTTGCCGCTCGGGTCGAGTACAAATTCCGACGACTCTGACCCAACCTGCATATATCGGTGGATAATACATTAAAAACGCCGAATCGATGCTATTTAGTCTCGGTTGGAAATACATTTTATTACATATTTCAGCAACGACTGGAGTAACTGAAGGGATCTGTGAAATTAGGGGGCTAACTCCGTGACTGAGTTCAGTGAGTTAGTCCCCTTCTACCAGTGACTGCTCGGATCGTCGATACGGACATTATAATCGTAGAATGTATAGATCATCAAATCTACATAAACTCAAATAATTAATGCTAGACATAAATAATTATAGAATAGAATATAATTTATTGACTTAAACTCATACAAGTTTCTCGTTATATAAACAAATACATGTATATACAAAAGAGTAGATAGTATTCCAAGAGTGAACACATTAACATTAGAGAATGGCTGATTTCCTGTACTCGAATGCTTCTTTTAAATATTTACACAAATTTACGACCGTTCTTTTATGATGTGTAGCTAATAGCGACGTAAATTTGAATACGCTTGGTCTCAACTATAGCTAGCAGTAAATATTTAGAGCTAGCATTAATTATTTAGAGCTAGCATTATTTATTTCAGTTTATGTAGATTTGGCGTTCCTGGAACGCCGAATCTACATACATTTACAATCAAATATGTATTGCTAGAGCTAGTGTTAAATATTTAGAGCTAGCTCCTAATGATTTAGAGAGCTCTTCAAATGATTTGGAGCTAGCTATATTTACACAGCCCGGGGTGGCACTATCACACGGTGGTTTACACGGCAAATTCACATATCCCGGGGTGACACTATAGCACGGTCCAATACACTATGCCACGCTTTTTATCTGGGCGATCCCTTTCCACTTCCCTCAGATTGCCACCATGTGTCATGTAAATTTAACATGTAAACGACCGTGCCATAGTGCCACCCTGGAAAAACAAATGGCGGACCGTGCGATACTGCCACCCCCGGCTATGTAAATATAACATGTAAAACACCGTGCCATCGTGCCACTAGTTACAATTTGTGTACCACGTGCAAGTCACGTGACTCCGCGCATGCTCACCATGTAGCCGTTATACTGCTCATGTTTGGTCAGGACGGCCTTCTCCTCGGAGGTGGCGAAGCAGGAGGTGAGGCGGTAGATGCCGAATGTCCTCAGTAGCACGGCGATCACTACCACGGCCACCACGATCATGGAGAGCACGAGCAGAGCTATACCCACGTCACTCATTGTTGTCTCGGGCTCCCGCTGAAATAGGTGGTAAGAGTTTTTGTTCATACGAAAAATTACACCATCTGAATAGTGATTTGTGAAGGCCGAGGTGTACGGAGCACCGCAGGCGACGGATAATTTTTGTTATTATAAATTAATTCGTTCCCACGAAATTTCAATTCGTTCTCTCAATTTAACGGGAACGAATTGTTAATTCGTGAGAACGAATTGTTACATCGTGGGAACGAATTGTTAATTCGAGGGAACGAATTATTAAATTGAGGGAACGAAGTGTCATCTCGTGGGAGCGAATTGTTAATTCGAGGGAACGAATTGTTAATTCGAGGGAACGAATTGTTAATTCGAGGGAACGAATTGTTATATCGTGGGAACGAATTGTTATTTCGTGGGAATACATTTATAATACAAAAAGAGGTGAGACTGCGCAGTCTGAGATGGAGCTACACTGATCGCAAAGTCACTGATACATAGAACAAACTAATCTCACACTTATTATTAACCCTTAGGCTGATGAATGAAATGTTGTCGTCTGCTGTTTATGTTTTATTTTCGATTTTTCTCATCAAAAACATGCTTTGACAGCACTTTAGAATCATTTCCATTGGAAATGATTCTAAAGTGCTGTCAAAGCATATTTTTATTGAGAAACAGGGCATAAAATAAAGCAACAGCAGACGACAGTTTTCGCGATCAGCAGGCTAAGGTTAATATAGCATGCATCAGTGGAATATCGTTATTTATCACACGAACACCGTGTCATGCCGTGTTTTAGCCAATTTCATAAATGTGATATGACACACGTGCAATAACACTGGAGCGAATTTGATTGGCTGGCCGCATCACCCTAATTAAGTATTCGTATTATGCGCCAACGTTATGTCAACTGAATACAATGGAGACGTTCCAAATGACGTCCCTAATGGCGCGACAAAGCAACGATGTTTTGACGTTGACATCATCATGTTTTAAGTGTCATTAGAAGCGCACGCGACTCATTAACATTACTGCAATTGTCTTGATATGTTCCCGTTTGGTAATGTGAAGTGCTTACAAAGAACAGGAAGCTATTACAAGGCATTATAATACAAAAGAATGTACTGTTATTGCTAGGATTGAACCTATTTTTCTATGTTGAGTTTCTCAGCTAGATGTGAAAATAATGAATGGCGTCTGCTCTCACTGAAACTTATTGGATATCTCAAAGTGCTCTGCTCTTTGGACGTTGAAGTCATGTGATTAACAGAGTCTCAAACTCGTTTCCATTTGCTATGAGAGTTATGAAGCTCGTCCGCAACTTTATGCACCTCGCCAGATTCTCGGAGCACAAATTGTGCTTGACTCATTTCATAAATCTCATATAAAATGGAAACTGGTTTGAGATCCTCTATATCTACTGTCTGTTTCACGAAAGCTGCCCAAATTTTACGGCTATATAAACAATGCAAAAACAATATTTTTTTCGATAATATTAAATTAAAGCAAAATTTAAGAATGGGCCTTCTTTTTATTTCGTGAAATTTGGTCAAATATTGGTTTTATTACGAAAAATTGATTTCTCTATGGGAATTTAACATGGGGGGAAAAGAGGTAGAGGACTTGTGGGAGGAGTCAAAAAACTTTTTTTTTTGAAATTGACTCCGAAACCTAGCTAGATAGCTTGGAAATGATCTAAGTAAGAAAACAAAAGTTGAATTTGAAAAATCGGTCCAGTATTTCTGAAATTCAAAAAAATGTCCCCATGTTAAATCCCCATAGACATCTTCACTCCGTGAAGATGTCTATGGGGATTTAACATGGGGAAATTTTGTTTTCGCAATAAAATCAATATTTGACCAAATTTCACGAAATAAAAAGAAGGCTCATTCTTAAATTTTCCTTTAATTTAATATTATAGAAACAAATATGATTTTTGAATTGTCTATATAGCCGTAAAATTTGGGCAGCTTTCGTGAAACAGACAGTAATGATACTACGGAGAAGCGGTTAAACTAGCAGCAGATTAACCAACTGTCTCGCATAACTATAGACATACTGTGCCTACAGACACCTGTCGGTACTAGCTAATGATCTGACCGTTAGAATGTGGAAAACGTCAATTGTCGCCTGTTGTTTATATTTCACTTTTTTCTCAATAAAATATGTTTGACAATCATTTTCAGCAATGTTTGGGTTAAGGGAAGATCATGTACATGTAAAGGCAAGTGTGAAAGGAAACAATCTACTTGACATTACAGTGCTGTCTATGAACATACGCAACAGAAAACGCTGGCTTGCAAATCGTGCAACTGGTGGGCGAATTATATAATATTATGAATGTCCCGGTGGTGAAATAACAGACGTACACCATCACGGCATAATAGCATTACACGTGACAGAGATATTACGTTACTTTGTCTATTTCTAGAAATGTCTTAGATAAAGAGTATTACCATGGTGATATTAACATGAACGTTGAACCATATATTGTAGCCGTACTGCATATACATGTAGAAGATGGAACAAAGATATCACTATAATTGCAGTTTCAAACGACACCGTGTCTGCACTGTTATGTCTGTGAACTCCAGCAGCCTATTTCACCAACATTGCAAAGTATACTTATCTAGCAAAGTATACTTTGAGGGAGAAATTTTCAATTTAAGGATAAATTTATTAATTTTTATTATACTGAATTTATTACATTATCACAGCCATTTTGGCTGTGATAATGTATTCAATTCAGTATAATAATTCTGCATACTTTTTAATCATCAAATATTTGCAGTCGTTAGTTCTATATTAAATAATACATTTTGGGGAAAATAAATGATTATTCCCTCAAAGGTTACTTTGCTACATAAGTATACTTTGCAATTTTGATGAAATGGGCTACATATACAATGTGGTATAAGTGGCTGATACCCCACAACTTATGAATAGCCAAATCTACATAAACTCAAATAATTAATGTTAGCTCTAAATAGTCAGAGCTAGAATTAACTATTTAGAGCTAGTCCAAATCATCAAAGAGACACTAAATCATTTGGAGCTAGCTCTAAATACGTAATGATAGCTTTAATTATTTAGAGCTAGCAATACTTATTTGAGTTTATGTAGATTTTGGCGTTCCTGGAACGCCAAATCTACATAAACTGAAATAATTAATGCTAGCTCTAATTATTTACATCTAACAATACTTATTTGAGTTAATGTATATTTGGCGTTCCATAGCAACGGAAGCCTCGTTCACATGCGCGCATTTTCATAAACGCCTTTGCTGGAATATAGTTTAATTTGCATACGGTGTTAAACGTCGTCATGCAAATACGTCTCCGTATGTGAGTAAATGCACTCCTATAGGTAAACAGTACATACAAATAAACAAGTAAAGGGGTAAATACGCCATATGTTGAGTATTGTTTGTCATGTGTCTAGGGCACATACAATTTATTTACTTGAACAAATGCTTCCGGAAAATGAGAAACGTCTTCATATTAAGAGATATGTACATTTCAATTGAAACTAGTAACATCTCTGATAACGATGTTTGTTTTTTTTTGTTATCGTTAGATCAGTGATACGGACAATTGAGTCACGCATATATTCAGTGGCATCAAATAGCGCATATAACAGGTAAGCGGGTGTCACGTAAGTCTTATTTGACACACACCCGCGCATGCTCAGTATGGCATATGCTGTTCATCAGGAAGAACATAAGCATACTGTGTGACTATGCTCATGATCAGAATTACGCTCTAAAATTGTTGCACTGTTACAACGGATTTTCTTTCTCAACCGGAAGCCCATATATGATATTACATGTACAATGTCTGCAAACGTATGTACTATATCCGCTGGTTGCTATCCCACGCGTATCGAAAAAACGATCAATGTTTATCGTCGCTAACTGATTATTTTATTTGCTTTGAATTATTATCTGTACGCAGAATCTACTGCCTGCAGTAAAAAATATTATATTGCCACACATGGCCAACTCACAATTATCACTTGTTAACGCATGTGCACCTGCGCGACCGTATTCACGCGATCTATGCATTGATCGATGCATATTGTGGTGTATAGGCAGCACGTACTCAATTCAATGTTTGGTGGTTCATGTTGACAAAGACTTGACTGACTCTCGCAAAGTCTCGAAAGCTTTGCATTCTGATATCGACAAGCATTAATCATTTGAACCCGAAAGCCCGCTGTATCGGTTTATGCAAACAGTGCAGATCCAGATGAGCCGGCTCGTAACGAGCCGTCTCATCAGGATCTGCACTTTTTGAAAGTAATGTTCATAATTTTGAAAACAAAAAACACCACCTTTTCATAAATGGTCTGAAAATTATTTTGTGACAATTGGATTGGTTGCAAAATTAACATGTCAAATCCATTCCAAAGGGTTAAAGGCAATGGGTCTCAGATATGCATGTACCTAGAACGTGATGAAACAGAATAGGAAACAAAGTTTACTTGCAGATTTGTATCGTATATCTGGTCTTAATTTTACTTATAAGTAACCTGTAACAAAATTGGGATTGGTAAAAAAAAAAATTCTAATACTAAAAAATAACTAGCGTTTGTAACATTACTTATGTTTCAGTATTATACATATGTTTTTTCATCAATGGTTACTAAATTATTTTACAATGTATTTAAATACTCTTACACTGCCTTATAAAGTGGGAACCTCTTTCTAAATTTGGTATAGTATTATCAGTTCACAACAAACAATCAAGACATTTCACAACGTTTTATTCCTGGTACATGTACATGATGTATACAGAAAATGTTAATTTATGACAAGACAAATTATCTCCCCTGCTTATCACAGTTTATAATAGCATACACATGGCTATACAACTCATGCGATTGGGAATGCGGCCAAATAAAATGGTGCGATTGATTTATATATAGAGAATACCAGGCTACTGTCTTTCGATATCAAGTTTATCAGGCAAGGCAAGGAAACGCGTAGGAATTCCGAGGCTTGCCGAGGAATTCCTACCGTTTCCGAGCCGAGCCTGATAAACTTGATATCGAAAGACAGTAGCCTGGTATTCTATTTATCAGGTAACGTTTTATGCTCGAAAAATACCAAATATGACGTCGTTATCTATGGATAGAACGCGGACTTGTTTACGTTGCGTCATTACAGTGACGTCATTCGGTAACGTCACGTGACGTCATCCGACCAATGGAACGTCAATATTCACTTCATTGTAACCCATTGTAACCCGGATGTTGTATCAGGTCAATGCCTGATACAACAATATGTTATCAGTCAGTACGTATTCGGTCAATACAGGGCAGGTTACCTGATAAATGTCAGTTACTGTGCATAACGCGAAACACACATATAGGATACCTGAGGCATCATCTAGATCTGAGAAACAGTCAGTTTTAATTAAATTAAGTTATGTTCATAACCTCACGCTTCTATCCATTGCACTGAGACGTGACTTCAATGCAGTTTCCAGCAGCTGACAAAGGACAAAGGTAAATACCAGGGGCCCGTTTCACTAAACTTCTTACGACTAAAATGTTCGTAAGTGCAAAATTATGATAGTCTGTAAATTTCACATTAACAGTGAATTCTTGTAAACAATTATTGGATCTACATTTATTGAGCATAGGCTGCATATGCAGCCTATGCTCAATACATGTCAATCCATCAATTGACTTTTCCAGACGACCTAAATTTGCACTTACGAACATTTTAGTCGTACGAAGTTTAGTGAAACGGGCCCCTGGTTCTGGGAAAATCAACGCAGCCCAACACCACGCCCTTGTTGGTGGAAATAACGTTGCTTAGTGCCGTCTTCCATAATGGAATGAGTCAGTGGAATAATTCAAATACATAAATGCTTGGATTTAACGACGGCACTGGCTCGATGACCTTACATGTCGTCTCCCAAGAAGGGGAGAAAGGAAGAAGGTGAACACAGAGGAAACCAGCCCCAGGGTGCTTAGCTCTTATTAGAATAGTCCCCTCTGTTTCTTTAACGTGTCCAGAGTTTCCTTCTAATCTTATAGACGGGACCACCGTTTAAAGTCCGCATCCGAAAGGACTAGTAGAGCAAGAAATACAAAGTATCTCAAAAATATTGACCCTGAGGAAATACAAAGTATCTCACAAATATTAACCCTGAATCGAAACCGGGTCGCCAGCGTGGCAGTCCGACGGTGTTACCCCTCGGCCACGGTTTGCTCGTGGAATGATACTAGTATATGACATGGTGTCTCATAATTAAAGGGGCCAGTGAAATGCTTAATTATGGGACACCATGTCATATACCATTACTGTATTCCTTAATTGAAGAGGTCAGACGAAGACAGGTGTTAACTCACTGACTCCTTTAATTCGGGGACACCATGTACATTATAGGAATGAATGGCCTTTTTGTGGAATTTATCGGGGGTATAAACTTGGAAAGGTCGCGGGAAGACTGGACGAAGGCCGGAAGGCCTCGTCCAGTATTCCCACGACTTTTTCAAGTTTATATCCCCGATAAATTCCACAAAAAGGCCATTCATTCCTTATAATTCCAGCATTTGAAATAAATTCATCAAGAAAATGTGTTTATTTTCCGTTTTCTTAAGAATTATTTTAACTGCGCCTGACGGTGACGGAAAGTAGTTCGGCATGGGAGTTTACTGGGATATAAATTTTGGACAGAGACTTGCTACGGGCCAATCAAATGTTAGGGAATTGTGTAAATATGTTTGTGCTGGAATTATATACCATTATTTTCTCACCCATGGGAAAAGCGTATCCAGCGTTTTTACGGATCCGCACTTTTTCATATCCGGTCCCACGTCCTAGTATACGAAAATCCCAGACAGTCGTTAGCGTTCATCCCAGGTCAATGGCTCTCAAACCAAGTGATGTTGGTTGTAATTTTGTTAGGCACCATGCCATTACTATCGATAAGGCAAAGTAAATAATAAATGATAAAACTCAGATAATGAAAAATGTGTGCTGGGATTAACAGCCGAAATGTGAAAAGGTAATTGCACTTCATCATGTCTGTATCATTATGTTTTTAACGTAAATATAGATCAAGTGGCAGTCTCCGATCATGGTCACGAAAATAACGTTACGTAACTAATGACATAGCGTCATACTTGTATTCACTGGTTTTCATGTGTACATGACGTTGACATTCCAGTGCAGAATCTTGTGTATTGTTTGACATTTTGCAGCATTCGATACGATGGGTGAGAAAAATAAACAACTCAGGCGGAAAGCATAGTCTGACGTTACCAAGGTGTACATTGTATGATCACGTGGTACTAACAACAACAACAAGTACTGAAACTTCCAGAATCCATCTGATTCAAAGTACGTATTCTTTTATATTGTCCTTATTACGTAACGGATTTTGATGAAATGTGGCGCATCAAACGCGTCTTGTTAAGCTGCATTTGGTGGTCTCTGTATTTTCGCACAAACTTATGTCGTTTTTGCGAAGAATCGATTTCCGTGTCTACCGACACGGAAATCGATTCTTCGCAAAAACGACAGAAGTCTGTACCGAACTCCCTGGAAGACTCTCTTGAAGACACGTTTGCTGCGCCATAATTCATCAAATTCAGTTGCATATTAAGGAAAATATCAAATAATACTTACTTTGGAGTGGGCGACGTTGTTGTTGTTGTAACCACGTGATCATGCACCTTGGTTACGACATCGTCTCAGGCAGAACCGGAGATCGCGCAGAACCGGATATCGCCTCGCTTGACTGGGATTCCCCTGTTTCAGTGCTAACACTGCCATATATTAATGACGTTACCCAGCACCACGCTGTTATAGACGGAAATAACTTCCGTAATGAAAGGAATCAGTTGAAGACGAGCTAACTCCATCATAAAGTTAAACCTAAATTTCCATTGACGCCGTCAGTTCTTGGACACCATGCACATATGTTCCTGTGACTGGAACAATGGGGCTTACGGGATTTGTGACCTGATCAAATAGCACACTCGTGTAGCCTGATAATGAAAAAAATTGCTTGTTAGAAGCATGATTGGTGTTTCATTAATGAAATTGCGAGCAGTGAATATCCGGATCAGACTGTGCGGATGCACAGGCTGATCTAGATCTACACTGGTTGACACACCCATAAGCACAATTTATCCAGTCACATCCACATATACGATTACTTCCTTAATTGGAGAGGTCAGTGCCATACGAGGGCTCTGGTGTTTACTGAACCCATCAATTCTCGGACGCCATGTACATGTACGATTACTGTCTTCCTTAATTGAAGAGGTCAGTACAAGACGGGGGCTAACCCGCAAATGGAGCTAGTCCCCGGTTCCACGGACCCCTTCAATTAAACACCAACGCTAATACAGTGGGACCTCTCTAAACCGGACACCAAGAAAACACAATTGATCTTATTTGTTTACGAGAACCTCGGTCATTTATCTCAGGTGATTATGTCTGTTCGTGATCGCATAGCACACAACTATGTACCGGAATTATCAAATGCCTGATTTACAGTGAAGCCTCTCTAAACCGGACACCCTGGGAGGTTTCACTGTAGTGGTGTATTCGTACAATTGTACATCACACGTCGGCAGATTACTGAACATTGATTCGTTAATTCCAATACAAAAATCAGTGCGACAGCGAACATGCCGCTTGTGTGATATTTGTGTTCAATTGCCCGCCATCGATTACCATATCAGCACCATATGGAACCACGTGACCGCCGCTACAAAATGGATGTAATTAAGCCGCATTGTATCCCGAGAATACGGGCACTATGTGACCATTACTGGATCATTACTGGATTCCACAGCACGCTACAGCACCTGCTACCGCAACATCGGCGCGATGGTCAATACCAATAAGACAAGCCATGTGCTTGTGTGTCTAAGAAGATGTGCTATTTTTCATGAAACAATATTTACAAAATTTACGATATTTCCGTAAATATCGTTGGCCGAAAGTTGACGACATGTTCAGGGCAAGTGCGGAATTCCATTCCATATTTGCACTGAACATTTCGTTAACGTTCGAAGTCATTTAGAGAAGATATTACAGCTTCTGTAAATAGATTTTCGGAAAAATCGCACATCCTGTTATGTACAAAATCACATGGCATGTCTCATATGTGACAGATGGTAAAGTTACAGCATCCATACCAGCTTAGACATGCCATTTGATAAATTCCAACACGGTGACCTATAGTCTGTTTCACGAAAGCTGCCCAAATTTTACGGCTATGTAAACAATTCAAAAACAATTTTTTTTTCGATAGTATTAAATTAAAGGAAAATTTAAGAATGACCTTTTTATTTCGTGAAATTTGGTCAAATATTGGTTTTATTACGAAAAATTGATTTCTCTATGGGAATTTAACATGGGGGGGAAAGAGGTAGAGGACTTGTGGGAGGAGTCCGAATTGACTCCGAAACCTAGCTAGATAGCTTGGAAATGATCTAACTAAGAAAACAAAAGTTAAATTTTAAAAATAGGTCCAGTATTTCTGAAATTCTAAAAAGTTTCCCCATGTTAAATCCCCATAGACATCTTCACTCCTGTTAAATCCCCATAGACATCTTCACTCCGTGAAGATGTCTATGGGGATTTAACATGGGGACATTTTGTTTTCGCAATAAAATCAATATTTGACAAAATTTCACGAAATAAAAAGAAGGCTCATTCTTAAATTTTGATTAATTTAATATTATCGAAAAGAATATGGTTTTTGAATTGTTTATATCGTCGTAAAATTTGGGCAGCTTTCGTGAAACAGACTATAGTAGGTATGTGTCTAATGCCCCGGTCACGTGCAACTCCCGGGCAGTTTACAGTCAAAACACCGAGAGCCCTTTGGTAATCGCACGGCATATCCACATGTGCCACATATATGTAATTAAAGGACAGGAACGTCCTGAAAGTCTTCGCAGTATGTGTTTGTGGATGAAAAATAGACTAATAATTAATCTCGAGTGGAAAGCGTTTCGCGAAAATTCTTACAGCAACAACAACAACAACAAGAGAATCGAAACCGAAGATTGTATTCGTGCACCGAACCATGGAGTGACGAATCGCGAATAATCGAGTATGGCGATTAAACGTCGCACCCTCACTACGGGAATATTTGCAATAACATAAATTTAGCACAAAAAAGCAAACAAAATAATTATCGCACTGAAAAGGCGATCAAGTTGTTTATGTAGTTTATGGCGTAATACCCGTGTTTTTAAAACGTTCAACCCACTAAATATGTGTTGTAACCGACATCTGCTCGTTTGCATACAATCTGTCATACCTCAAATTTGAATGTTGGTTGTAATTTACAATTTGCAGACCAGTCTTTTTTCTGGTATGATATTGGGGTAGACACGCGGCGACACATTGTGAATGTTTGCGGAGTTATATATGTCAGAATTACTGAAAGGTAGTTAACTCCTCATCGAAATGCCGTCTCCATACGTGATGGTTCTACAAGGTAATAGTGGCTTGCACCAGTAGCCGATTTCATCAAAATTGCATAGTATACTTTTCTAGCAAAGTATACTTTGAGGGAGTAATCATTTATTTTTCCTGAAATGCATTATTTCATATAGAACTAACGACTGCATATATTTTATGATTAAAACTATGCAGAATTATTATACTGAATTTATTACATTATCACAGCCAAAATGGCTGTGATAATGTAATAAATTCAGTACATAATAAAAATTAATAAATTTATCATAAAATTGAAAATTTCTCCCTCAAAGTATACTTTGCTAGAAAAGTATACTTTGCAATGTTGGTGAAATCGGCTACAGGTCGTTCTTACCATATGCAGGGATTCCACTGGCGATCGCCACTTTCGCAATTGGCGATAAAAATAAACAATTGGCGATAAATAATTACAATTTTCGGAAAAAAATAATTATTTTTTGATTTCTTTTACGAATATTGTAATTTTTTTTATCGCCAATTGTTTTATTTTTGTTTAAGTGGCGATTTTTTTATTTTCCCCAGCGGAATCCCTGAATATAACAAAGGTTGCTTTTACATGCAAGTGTTCCTGTTCATTTGGATCTGAGTGATCATGATAATCGTGTATCGACAGCGAAGGAAGTAACGCAATGTGTAGATCAAACGACACGATGAGCAACGTTCAGATATGATCATGATGATATAACCCGATTGCAATGGCGATATGTAATCAATATTCTGGCAGCAATATTGACATGCGAATAGGATCAATCTTTTCACCGACCAAACGATCCCAAGAGCCAGCCATATTATGTCTCATCGATAAGGTTTACCAACAAAACGCATAGGATGTTAGTTGATATCAAGTCTATTAACCCTTTCAACACTACATACTTGTATAGTGGCATTGGCAAACAGAGCAGATCCAGATGAGCCGGCTCGTGACGAGCCGTCTCATCAGGATCTGCACTTTTTGCAAGCAACTTTCATATTTCTGAGAGCAAAAACACCCGCTTTTCGTAAATTGACTAGTCTGAAGATAATTTTTTGATTAACACATCAGAATCCATACTTATGGGTGAAAGGGTTAAGCAACGCTGAGGGTAGGACTCGCATATGAATTACGAGGATTGCCGAGGAATGAGTACCGTTACCAAGGTGACCCTGATATATGTCGTGTCAAATACACCAGTCTCGTACAATGGAACCTCTTTAAACCGAACACCAATAAAACACCTGTGATCTATGCAATCAGTGCAGATCCAGATGAGACGTAATTGTCATATTTTTTAGAACAAAAACACCTCAGTTTCACAAATGGACTAATCTGAAAATCATTTTGTGACGATTTGATTGGTCGGAAAATTAGCATATCACAGTCCATTCCAGTTACTAAGGACTAAATTACGGAAGCACAGAACTGCTGGACGCTATCAGTTACGTGTCACACGTTGGTGGCCACAGTTGAAACTCGGTGTTCCGATTGTGGGGTTACAAACCAAACAAGCGTTGATTTATCAGGAGACGTATTGACATAATAGTTGATGAATTGCATTAATATCCGTAATGATGTTAAGGTAAATTGGTTCAGAGAATGGCAACTCTTTAGTATGCACGCCATTCCGTCGTTATAGACATTGTAACTTTCCTGAAATCGCTGGTCGATACAGCCATGCCTGTATAAACCCTTTCAACACCACAGGCCTGTATAGTGGTATTGGCAAAAAGTGAAGATCCTGATGAGACGGCTCGTCACGAGCCGTCTCATCAGGATCTGCACTTTTTGCAAAAAATTTTAATATTTTTTAGAAAAGAAAACACCCCCTTTTTATAAATCATTTTGTGTTGATTTGATTGTTCGGAAAATTAAAAAATCACAATCCATTCTAGTTACTTAGGGTTGAAAGGGGCAAACCATATACTATACCATATACATATACTACGCCAATTTCTCCAGTCACAACCACATTGTGCTATAACTGTTATTTTTCATACATGGCATAGGGACGATACACAGATAGTGGAAATATAGGCACATATTTGTAATATACAGGCCCAGCACTGGACTTAACTCCCTGGTTAAATTGCCGTTTTAAGCTGATACTGGTTTCGAAAAAAACTTTCCTTAACCCTTTCACCCCTAAGTAACTGGAATGGATTTTGATATGTTAATTTTGCGACCAATCCAACCGGCACAAACTTCTTTTCAGATTAGTCCATTTATGAAAAGGGGGCGTTTTTGTTCTTAAAAATATGAAACCCCTAAGTAACTGGAATGGATTTTGATATGTAAATTTTGCGACCAATCCAACCGGCACAAAATTCTTTTCAGATTAGTCCATTTATGAAAAGTGGGCGTTTTTGTTCTTAAAAATATGAAAATTACATGCAAAAATTGCAGATCCTGATGAGACGGCTCGTCACGAGCCGGCTCATCTGGATCTGCACATTTTGCCAATACCACACTGTATGTGTGGTGTTGAACGGGTTAAGTGACGTTGGCAGTTGACATGAAGTTCACACTTCATGCGGAATAAATTCCATTGAATAAATTCCGCAAGCTAGAGATCTAATATTTATGTAAAGATTTGACGTCTTTTGCAGAAAATATGGATGATTTTCAAAATCAATGTCCGAGAAATACGGCAATGCGGTGGTAATGCTAGAGTCGGTCTCATATCTATAAAAGAATACTGGTACCGTGAATACAATCTACACGCATCTACCACAATGCACCAACTATTATGTTACATGGTTTCCGTTGTATGTGCAAACATATAGCGCGTGCAGTTTGCATATGGCTTTAGGCAATGCTCATTACGGGGCCGCGCGTAGACCAAGTGCCTTCATGACATCACTATGCTGAAGTGCCTTCATGACGTCACTACTGCATGACGTTCATGACGCGGCCCCGGAATATGAATACCGAAAAGTATCTACGTGAATGGGACGATTTATAAAAGTACTGAAAATACTGAATATAATGCTCAAATTACATCAGTTTGTTGTTGGAAATGTAACAATACGTTTGATCATGTCCAGTCGTGTGCAAACGTTTGCTGTGGCCCTCGGGAATTGTTTGAACCCGCGGCCTGCGGCCTTGGGTTCAAACAGTTCCCTAGGGCCACATCAAACGTTTGCACACGGCTGGACATGATCAAACCTTATATTGATGAGTGATACAACACAAATTACATATGAGACATGCCATGCGAGTTTGTAACTTCGGACATCTGCGGAATTTCATGAATTACGTGTACACAATTTACAATATTTTCCATAAATTGCATCAGAAGTTGACAACATTTTCAGAGTATATGCGGAATCATATTTCGCATATACTCTGAACATTTTGTCAACATTTTACTTTATTTATGAAAAATATTGTATATAGTGTAACCGTATTTACTGAAATTACAGATGTCAGAATACAAAATCACACGGCTTGTCTCATTTCAAAAGTATTTACATAACATTAAGCTACACTACTTACCAGCACATGCAATTAGAACGCGTATTAAGTGTAACAACTCATAATGAATATGATAATATGGCTAAAGATTCAATATACGTTCAGAGAACACATTGCATTGTTATATGTAACACAGCTATCTAAACTCTATTCATGTACACCAATATCGCACCGGACAATCCGATTATAGAGTACTCCCACACACCGCTACCACCAGTAAGTCATATGGCACATTAATCCATGTAATGTCAGAATGAAGTTATCCGTACACACACCACAACTCATGCGAAACCAGATGGTCAAGTCGGGTATTGGAGTCAGTAATTCCGTCCATGCTCTATGTCACGTATTGAAGACACTGAAGGTATCAGCTCACGATTCCGTGTTTGGGAACGGAACATATTGCTAGGTTTGTTTCTGCCACACTGCTATCTCGGTCCGTGTGGAATTATGCCATATCTGGAAGTCTTGTATTGATTTTCACGGCGCTACTGAACGCCATTACCGGCCGCCGTGTATGCTGGAATATTGGAAATCCAATACGCCATAGGTGAACTATTTGAAGCTGGTATGATTTCAATATTGTGTCAGCGAATTGATCACTACTGTTTGTTAAATCGAGTCAATGCTACATTACAAGGCATGGACATTGTACACGCTACATTCGTACACACAGCAAATATACATTTGGCCCGTTCGTCCCTTCTGTCATTTTGGGGTGGTAGATGTGCTTTTCATGAATATGTTAACTGCATTTGGTTTTTAAGGAATACAACCATGGTCTGTTGTAAACGCAACAGCCCATGGTTTTATTACTTCATTTTCGGATAGTTTCTAAAATGTAAATAACCAAATACGGCGTTAAAATTAACAATAATATTGTTTTACGTCATTTTGTCGCAATTCCTGGAAAGCGACGTTGCGAACTTGAACCAATCAACAACATCGCGCGACGTCACATGTCACTGTGTAATGTATTGTATTGGGATGTAAACGCAATACGTCGAATGGGCGTTTGTATTATGAATTTATAGAAGGTGTAATCATTTGTCGATATATTGTAAATTTGTCTCATAATTTGTCTCACAGGTGGAAAAGAACAAGTGGGATGCCTATGGTGTCATATAAACTGGTTGTAAACCACCAGTTGGAGGCTATAACCGTACCAAATCGGTACCTGTAGCATTACGCGTACTTCCTTTATCTCATGGGAATGTGTTTGTTGTATGACATTTTGACGGTTGTATTTTATGACGCATTCGGTACATTCTCTTTATGTTTCACCCCTGTGTTGTGTGTGGTACCTCCTTGGAAAGCATGTGCTGCTTGCCCACCATACCCTAGAATTGCAGATAAATGTCTGGGGCCGTTTCACTAAACTTCGTAAGACTAAAATCTTCGGAAGTGAACATTTATGATCGTCTGGAAATTTTAATTGATGGATTTACATTTATTGAGCATATGCTGCATATGCAGCATATGCTCAATAAATGTAAATTCATTAATTATTCACAAGCAAATGTGGTTAATGTGAAACTTACAGACTATCATAATTATGTACTTACGAACATTTTAGTCCTACGAAGTTTAGTGAAACGGGCCCCTGATGAATACGGTGTGATTACTACAGTTATTCGCTTGACTGTTATATGTGGCTGTGACTGGAGAAATTTGACTTACGGATTTTTCGACCAATGTAGATCCAGATCAGCCTGTGCATCCGCACAGTCTGATCAGGACCTGCACTGCTCGCCGTTTCATCAAATGAAACACTGGTCATGCTTCTAACAAGCAATATAGCTAGTTTTCCGGCTACATGTGTGTGCTATTTAATCAGGAGCTACACTGGTCACAAATCCTATAAACCCCATTTCGCCAGTCATAGCCACATACATATGTAGGTTACCTTGGCAGGGTATATTGCTTCTAGTGTATCGATATGTCTGCAGTGATCATATCAATTATGAAAACAATAATGTCTCAGGGGAATTTCTGGACCTTTTTGTGAATGAATGACCAGATGTTACTTGCACATATACCCACTTAAAATTGCTTCTGAATCACACTTGTACAGTATCCAATGTGTATGATCACGTGGTTACCACAACAACAACAAGTACTGAAACTTCCAGAAGCCCTCCCATTCAAAGTACGTATTCTTTTAGATTTTGATGAAATATGGCGCATCAAACGCGTCTTTTTAAGCTGCATTTGGTGATCTCGGTACTTCGGCCCAAACCTCTGTCGTTTTTGCGAAGAATAGATTTCCGTGTCTGCTGACACGGAAATTTATTATTCGCGAAAATGACATAAGTATGTGCCGAACTCCCGGGACCACCAAATGCAGTTCACGAAAACGCGTTTGCTGTGCAATATTTCATCAAAATCCGTTGCTTACTAGGAAAATATCAAATAATACTTACTTTGGAGTGGGCACGCTTTCAACACTTTCAACCATTGTTGTTGTTGTTGTAACGACGTGGTATCAGTCAGGCCCGTACGCAGGAATTCATTTGCGGGGGGGGGGGGGGGGGGGGGGGGGGGGGGGGGGGTGTGCGTTATCGACGGTGCGAAGGGGTACGGACACATGCACGGACATACCCCGGCAGATTAACCCTTTCATCCCTAAGTAACTGGAATGGATTTTGATATGTTAATTTTTCAACCAATCCAATCATCACAAAATGATTTTCAGACCAGTCCATATATGAACATGGGGTGTTTTCGTTCTCAAACTTATGAAACGGCTCATCTGGATCTACAATGTTTGCCAATACCACTATACTGGTATGTGGTATTGAAAGTGCTAAGGGGGTGCGTACACACCGGCGCATCCCCATCTGCGTACGGGCCTGTCAGTTTGATTGAGCAAATACTTGCTTTCAATATAGAGAATAGTGAATGGGAAAAAATATCCGGCAAGGCTCAAGCATTTCTTTATTTCTCATCAGAAGTATATGTTGTGACCACTCATTTGAACCGTCTCGCCGAGACGGTTCAAATGAGTGGTCACAACATATACTTTGGTTCAGAAATAAGGAAAATAGATAGAGAATAGTAGGTTAGTGCCGTGAATGGGAAAAAATATCTGGCAAGGCTTAGGAAACGGGATGGGCGAGGCTCTGCCGAGCACATCCCGTTTCCGTGCCGCGCCAGATATTTTTTCCCATTCACGGCACTAACCTACTATTCTATTTATCCCGTAAACACCTTCTAGTGGCTGTAAAATGCAAAAATTGTATTGACTGGATATCAAAAATGTTTCACGGCACCGTGTTTCACGGCACATACGCACCGTGTTGACGGGATAAATTCTAATTTCGGACATAGTCCGGTTTCTCCTGTTGTCTTCAAACTGTCCCTCTTGCATAATGCACATATAAGTAGGGCCCCGCCGAGAATCGGCGATGCTCTATAGGTTTCGCTCTGTCTTTCCGTCTCTCTGTCTGTCCGTCTGTCCGTCCGTTTACTTTTTGAAAGTTTCTCTAAGAGTTTCTCAAATCACCTATACTTTCTGTTTGCCTTTGGCTAATATCTTCATATTGCACACATGCATTACTTAGTAATGATACATTCTTCCACATTAATACAATTACCCTCGCTACTGATCGTGCGTACGTCAATCCGTCTGTCTGTTCAAATCACCTATAGGGGTCCTACGTGCGTCGACAGGCCACATTTTGTAGTTTTGATGACCATATGAATGTAGTTAGTAAATTGTATGTATATACGGCCACCAAAAAACTACGAATACTATTGTAATATACATACAAGGGCATCGTTATCACTAAGCTAATCCCCTCGCTGGCAGCCTTGATAATAACAAAATATACAAACAAGGTGAACATAAGTGCTCAGTGACCTTCAGCTTGGGCGGTCGTACGTTGGCCTTGTACAAAACGAGGCATCATCCCTAGAAACACATTGTTATTGAAATAATGAGTTATTGAACAAAAGGTGTCAGGTTTCTAGCGTACGTACGTACGTACATACATACGTACGTACGTACATACATGGACTAATGCTATATCCCATCTTGCCTATCGGCGAGGGGATGCTAATTTTGATGTAGCAAATGTATATTTACATCTCTACACAGGCGAGTAAAAGCAAAGTTATACATGTAAAACATAAAATGGTGCTTTTTACTTTCTAACAGCAGCACATGGTAGCATTTGTTTGCTGGCAGTATGTGCATCAAGACGCATTGAATAGGTAAATATGGTGTATTGGTGTCATTAGCTATTGTTTTAGGAGTCGAGTTATGACCCAGTCCAGATAAAATAGAGTCACATGTTACAATCAAAGTACTGAAAGTACTGACTGGCGGGAGACAAGTAGCCACGTGTGAATTTGCATACTCAGACATTCCTTGTTAGAAATATATTCGATGTTGATTATTGGATGTACAATCTGCAAATTTGGAGAACTTGATCAGTTACTGGTGTTTGTAAAATACAGCCTGCTCTAAACACAAATAGGTTGATGAAGCAAAGGTGCTTTATGTCCGATTAATAAACCGTTTTACGAGGTATATTGCAGACGTATTTATTGGGGTAGAACCCAGAATTGAAGTGGTGATATACGCCTTTATATGGATATGGTGAGAGGTGCCCTCTGCCAAAATGTTTGTGCGTTCAAAAATATTTTTGGCAGCATAGGTTTTTCGTAATGTGAAGAAAAAAAACGGGGAAATTTTCATATTTTTAGTATGTTTATTTAGCCAAAATCAAATACAAACCGAGTAATCCAAATTGCATACCCAACAGGAACTCTGGAGGTGTGACATAATATTATGTGAAATCTTTTCAAAATTATGACTGGGCGTAGGCCTACATACGTGTATGCTGCATGAACGGCAAAATATTTTCATGAATTTTGTTTCGCTGACCCAGAGGGTAATTTTGCGAAAATCGCCCGTAAACCACAATATGAAAAAGAAATGGCCTTCGACGTCGCATTGCGACTGCGTGGTACACGATACGGGGGGCGTCTCAATAACAGCAATTTGTTCTCTTCAAAAGTAAAGTTGGGCATGCCAACTATTTTACACATAATGTTGAGCATTGCCGTTGCTATTAATAACTTGCTTTCAGTTCACTGGCTGACTTTAAATGTCACCTGACTGTTGTTAATTGCGAACGCAAATTGAGCCTATTGAGACGTCCCCCGATGAACATGCGACTGCGTGGTACACGATACGGGGGGTGTCTCAATAACAGCAATTTGTTCTCTTCAAAAGTAAAGTTGGGCATGCCAACTATTTTACACATAATGTTGAGCATTGCCGTTGCTATTAATAACTTGCTTTCAGTTCACTGGCTGACTTTAAATGTCACCTGACTGTTGTTAAATTGAGCCTATTGAGACGTCCCCCGATGAACAGAGAGCCACTTTCGAAAGCAGACCCGTGCAAACGGCCAGAATCACGATCCCAATAGCGTGGAGACAGTATGTCTCCCGCCAAAAATAATCAAGGGTCGGAGAACATAACGAATTAAAACATTAAAACTAATGTACATGCTTTAATTCCATGGAGGGATTGGAAAATAGCGTGTAAACATGCCATACGTAGATTACGTGCACATCTCGAGTGAAGACCATAAACATGTCAGCAGGGACACTGGACACTACGGAGCCCCGCAGAGGACATGGATTTTTTTTTATTAATTTATTCCCTCGAATTAACAATTCGTTCCCACGATATGACAATTCGTTCCCTCGAATTAACAATTCGTTCCCACGATATAACAATTCGTTCCCTCGAATTAACAATTCGTTCCGATATACAATTCGTTCCCATCGACTTAACAATTCGTTTCCCACGAAATGACAATTCGTTCCCAATAACAATTCGTTCCCACGGAATTAATAACAATTCGTTCCCTCGAATTAACAATTTGTTCCCACGAAATGACAATTCGTTCCCTCCAATTAACAATTCGTTCCCACGATATAACAATTCGTTCCCTCGAATTAACAATTCGTTCCCACTAAATGACAATTCGTTCACTCAATTTAACAAGTTGTTCCCACCAAATAACAATTCGTTCCCCCGAATTGACAATTCGTTCCCACGATATAACAATTCGTTGCCACGAATTAACAATTCGTTCCCACGAAATAACTTCGTTCCCTCGAATTGACAATTCGTTCCCACGAAATAACAATTCATTCCATCAATTTAACAATTCGTTCCTTCGAATTAACAATTAACAATTCGCTACCACGAAATAACAATTCGTTCCCTCGAATTGACAATTCGTTCCCACGATATAACAATTCGTTGCCACGAATTAACAATTCGTTCCCACGAAATAACAATTCATTCCCTCAATTTAACAATTCGTTCCCTCGAATTAACAATTAACAATTCGTTCCCACGAATTGTTAATTGTTAATTCGAGGGAACGAATTGTTATTTCGTGGGAACGAATTATTAAATTAAGGGAACTAATTGTTATTTCGTGGGAACGAATTAGTAAAAAAAAGAGTTCTACCGGGTTCCGTAGGACACGCCTGAGAAATGAACACAAACATTCACTGGCCGCGTTAACTTAGAGACAGTACCGCCAGTGCTAATATTGCCATTATTGTCAATTACTGTATTTTAACCCTTTCACCCTACGTAACTGGAATAGACTGTGATATGCTAATTTTCCGACCAATCCAATCGTCACAAATTGATTTTCAGATTAGTCCATTTAAGAAAAGTGGGTGTTTTTGTTCTAAAAAATGTGAAAATTACTTGCAGAAAGTGCAGATCCTGATGAGACGGCTCGTTACGAGCCGGCTCATCTGAATCTGCACGTTTTGCATAAACCGCTATAGCGGGATTTCGGGTTCAAAGGGTTAAAAATACGTTATGCTTGAAATCAAGCTGCCCGATTGTCGGAACCTGAGCTGTGTTACAGCTCAGGCTCAGACAATCAAATTGCTTGATTACGAGTTGCCATTGACAATAAATGCTCAGAAACGATGATAATTTGATTAACACAGGCGGTTGTGCAATACAGTCGAACATCTCTAAACCGGCCACGCTGGAGACCCCATTGTCATTTATGTCATTGTCGTGTCTGTTCATGATTGAAAATGACGAAAACGGTTAATACATTGCTTAGTTACTGTGGATAATCTCTAAACCGGACACACTGGAGACCCCATGGTGTCCGGTTTAGAGATGATTCACTGTACATGTATAGTATTCATGTTGTGAAATGTGGGAATAGGTCAAATGGCTGAATGTTCGGGTACACACACAACCGTTCTTTTGCATATAGCAAGTGTTTTAGTAACAGTTTCGGCCATAAGTGCGTGTGTCCTTTTACATATACATGTACTCGAATATAGCACTGCGTCCATTGTCAATGCATTACTATCTGTTTCACGAAAGCTGCCCAAATTTTACGGCTATATAAACAATTCAAAACAATATTTTTTTCGGTAATATTAAATTAAAGGAAAATTTAAGAATGAGCCTGAGCCTTCTTTTTATTTCGTGAAATTTGGTCAAATATTGGTTTTATTACGAAAAATTGATTTCTCTATGGGAATTTAACATGAGGGAAAAATGTGGATGAGCTGTGGGAGGAGTCAAAATCTTCTTTTTTTTTTGGAAAATGACTCCGAAACCTGGCTAGATAGCTTGGAAAACAAAAGTTAAATTTTAAAAATCTATTCACTCTGTGAAGATTTCTATGGGGATTTACACACATGGGGAAATTGTTTTTTCGCAATAAAATCAATATTTGACCAAATTTCGCGAAATAAAAAGAAGGCTCATTCTTAAATTTTCCTTTAATTTAATACTATCGAAAACAATATTGTTTTTGAATTGTTTATATGGCCGTACAATTTGGGCAGCTTTCGTGAAACAGACAGTAGGTTGTTATGGCGCTCATCCACCGGAAATAACGTCATTTTCAGGTCCTGCAATGAAACAAGGACATGCAATCTTAGAATGATAAGATCACAACAATTACATATGCATACTATTTGGTTGGCTGAATTATGATGGGTCGCTCAATAAAGCACGGTTTATGAACAAGAAATGTGCAACATTCAATATCATTTAAATGAGAGTATTAGATATTCAAAAATAACATTTGGTTATTGAATATTAATGGCTTTCGCCGTTTAATATCACATCTTATTAAAATAATCCTATACTACTATATTAAATATCACAATAAGAGCGATATAGGAAACACTATATGAGCCGCGTCGCGATAAAACCTATCTTCGGGAGTCTGACGACGTCACAAGATATGACGTCGTGCACTTAGTTGACGTAATTGCCGCTGAGATTTGCATGTTTCACTCTGACTTTGAAGTTCAGTTGCTTGTTTCAGAACAATAGGCTCACTGCAAGGCGAGTGTACACTCCAAAAGACAAAATGCTGCTGTAACACTCCCAAAACAAACACAAGTCGGTGTACCAAGCTGAAATTGCGGTAACAAATGTCTGCAAAAATGTTAGAGCTGGGTCGGGTCTGACCGGCCGTCGGCACTAACCAGCCCCCCCATCAGTAAACACGTTTAAACCTAAGTTGATATATTATATTGCGCATGTGTCGAAAGTTCATTTCCCCGTGAGTTTTAAATTTGCGACAAACAGTGCATATAGTATTGCCAATACGAATTAAATCGTGTTCCATAGAACAACATCTGCAAACCCAGACTTGCATAAATATGAATGTTGCTGTATACATTTATACATGAAATTACGTAACACATTGTTGTATACATAAATGAATGCAGATTTATGCAGAGTGTGTCTACATATCTGCATATTGGAATACCGATATTGTAAGCTAAGGCTTGTCATATCTACAGATTATACAAAAGTATATATAAAGAACAGTGTGTGCTTTAATGTTGAACGTATTGTCCTCCCCATTTACAGGTGTATTCCCATCTGTATTTGCTGAACTGTCACATAGCCCCAATGAACCAACCCAGAAATGACATACCTGGACAGTAAATATTACTGTCTGTTTCATATACATGTACTTCTGTGCTTTTGTACAATTATTATAAGGTTAACTGTATTGTAATCTTTTAATTTGCGGCGTATATCAGAAAATGATAGGTCGGAAAATCTGTTTAATGGCGACGCGCTAGCGCAGCCATAAAACATGTTTTCCGACCTATACAAATTACAATGCGGTTAACCTATTTCTGATGCACTCCTTTACTGTTTTGCAAACTTTATCGAGTCTCGTTGGAAAATCATACCGGATTGCAAGCTGGTTGAGCAGGTCATACCGGACGGATCCCACAAATAATATTGTCTACGAAGAAAATAGTTCCAACACAATTACAAGATATTAGCGATTTTTGCATGAACGTTTATGTTGATGATTTCATTATTTTTCAGTAATAAAAGCAATACATTCGTCGTTAGAATTATAATTGCCGTATTTACTACTTTACGCATTTAATGTCACTGCAGTGCGATCTCTTAACAACACTATTTCAATGGCGGCCATCTGTCAAATTTCCCTGATGTTGATACATATTGTGATAACTCGTCTAATCATTCGTGATATACTACTATTTGAGATTCAAGATTACACAGGATACATACTTTCTCTTTGTGTGAACGATCTATTACTGCCAAAACATATGAAACGTGATCAACGGTGAGATATTTGTATTTTCTTTTTCACCGTACGATTCGGACCATGCAAATTTCTGACCAGGTCACCAAGACATTTCGGACAAGGAAGTTTCATATGCAAGCCAGCTGTGTCTTTCACAATAATACCAGACTACCACTTGGGACATTTTATGTGAGTTACCCCATGTTTTGGTCGGTTATTAATTGACCGACCTCAAACTTAGTATTGGCGTAGGAATACATATTGAAATAATTTGCGACCGTTCATCAACAATGATATACCTGTAATGTATGACCATCAGCGAATCAGATTGCGTGATATTTATAGAGTGCATTAGAAAAACTATTACAATTCTCAGTAAACAGGACGTCAAAAAGAAGAAATCAGCATACCGAATCCGCCGTACCCGCGCACGTTTATACCTGCTGGCACATGAACTTGCCGGTTTGTGTTGTCGCTTTTCATTTCCATGTATTACTAAAGGACTCAAGCTCATCCGTCTATACATTCATTATTCAATGCCAAACATGCTTCTAGTTTGTCAACTTGCAAACTGTTGTAAATGTTGGCGAGTAGTATAGAGGGAGCCAAAATGATATCAGCAACCATTGTGCCGTTATTGAGCGGTATTGTAGCTCCCACCACCAACAAAAAGGGTATTGAATGAGAAAGTGGTCTTGTAGTCCCAATTATCTTGGAGATTGGGATTTTTTGACTTATAAATTTATAATTAATTTTAAGAAAATGATAAAATATCACAATTCCCTCCAATTGTCCAACCCCAATCCATCAACTCTGTTGAAATTGAATGGTATTGGGTTCAACAGAGTTGAGGGAGGTGGTGTTGTAACTTTTACCCCCCCCCACTTTATCTCCCAGTTTTAACCTAAATTTATCCCAATCAATATTTTCAATCTTGGGAAGGGTGGCGCGCGCCTTAGTTCTAATAGTATTTTTTAAATCCTCATATCGAGACATCTCCTCCACCACCGACTCAAATTCAGCGTCTGATATATTGTTATCGGCCAACGCTTTGGACACGATAACGTCGATGCTATTTTTCTTAGACCTCGCGAGAACCGATATTCTGTCGGGCTACTTTTATTTTCGAATTTTCTCCCTATTACTCTAAACGCCATACACAGCAGTCCTGCCACAGTGGCTACACCACTCAAACCCGCGGCAATAGGAATTGCCATGACTGTAGATAACAATGCGGCTGTTCCGGCCCCACCCATTATATAAATTGTTGCCAGCACTGTGCTCACCCCCTCCACTATGTTTGCCGCTCGTCTATATTTTTCAGCATTTACCCTCCGAGTTTCCCCCTCTCGTTTTAGAATATCCTGCATCTCTACAATATTTTCCAACCTAAAATCTGAACTTCTTTCGCCAAAACCAATCGAGATTGGAAGCGTGCTAGGAAGCGGTGATTCGTTCATATTTAAATGTTACAAATCAAGTTCAATTAACAATGTAACAATAGGTGAAGAACTCGTTGGGTCAGCGATTTTCGTAACAAAGTTAATAACACTACCTTCTGAAAGTCTAATTGGATCGTCACCGGCGAACAAAATCACCGCTGAACTATCTCCAGCGAGTTTATTGACTCCAATCGCCCATTCTTCCCCATCCAGTACGAGATTCACGGCGACCACGCCCGCAGATTTACCATTATAATTAACCGAGCAGACCGCCATTCGGAGAAGTGTACCTGGAGCTGTCATGGCGTATCCCCCATATGTATTGCTCGCTTTGGCACCAAAAGAATATTCATAGAGCCCCTCATTCAATGGGCCCCGCTTCTCAGCCCAAACTGTGATGACACGTGTTTGTGTTAAACTACTCTACAGATGTGTCCAACAATGTGGCAAGCTGCGCGATAGCGGTATGGGCCTCAACATGAACCTTTTCAGAGGTCTCCTCAAGTGCTTTGTTCGCGGCTCTACTAACACGTTTCAGTTTATCGGAAAATTCGGTTATTTTCCCTCCTAGTTCTGCATGATCCTCTTCCCCAACTTGGATTATTTTTCCACCGAGATCCTTAAGTCCTGTATGTGCCTCTTCGCGAACTTGTGCAGTCGCCGTCAGGACGTCTACTCTAAGCTGTGCTATACTCCTGTGAATTGCGTTTGTTACCTCCGATATAGTCGTATTGATCAAGGCCTTTGTTTTTCCGGTAGTTAAAAGATCGCCTGTGGGGCTGGATCCGTCGGGAGCTCCAATCTAGATTGGGTTGTAACTCGGATTATTTGAATTGGAAGAACTACCTGGTCCTTATATTCTCATAATGTTGGTTGTTATAAATTATATTACGAACATGCGTTTAATTCTAATTTTCTTCAAATTAATTAATTTGAAATTTCTGGGACGACCGAAATAGGGTAATAGTTATTCAACTTTCTCACTTGATCATCAAGAATAGAGACCGTAAATTCGTGGATATGTCCCGATTCCAAAACTTTCATCTCGGGGTGTGGGAAGTCACAGTCTCCCCAAAGAAACAATCACTGACTTGCTCGGTTTTCAGTAATGTGCTGGGGGATCCGTCTACCATGTTGTACGATGTGTTCACCCGATCCAGGTGCACCCTGAGAGTTTTCGTGAAGGCGAAGTCCACCGGGTTATCACCGACGTACTCACCCGGTGCAAACAAGCCTTTATTCGCGGAGTAAGTCTCTCTAAAACCGAGTCGAATACCCAACGTCGGGGAGATCCTTACCCGACTGTCTGGGCCGATGGTCATTGTTGCGAGCCCGGTAGCCTTCGATACTGTGAGGTTGGCTTTACCGTCAAGCTCTGAGGTGACCAAATCGATGACCTGTCTAAAACTCCACAGTCCGGGAGGCAACTTTACACCTACTGAGCGTCCATCCTTCACATAGCCAAATCCTTCGCTCTTCCCCACATTCTCCCACCCAACCCTGAATGTGATTGATCTGAGGTCTACCCGGCGTTTTCTGCAGCAGTTGTTGATTGACTTTTGAAGGGCACAACTCTCTTTTTGAACATTAGTGATAGTAGCAAACATAAAAATATCTTTCAATGGATTTAGCTTTAATTTTAATGCAAAGTACGCGATCGGCGGGGTATACACTCACAAGAACACCATTGGTGGGCTTGTGCACCCCCACATAAGAGCCAGTTTGCGCCTGGGTTTCAACACCAATTTCCCTAACATGTTTGAAAAGTACAGACTTCCTAAAACCATTGCACAGGATGTCATAACAAACTGGAACAACAACCCTATGCAGTTCTGACAGAACCAACTAAATTTTGCCGTGTGGTGTGCCACAACCGGGTGTGGCGTCTCTTTCAGAAACCACATAAAATACAGGAACAGCATGCTGAGCAGTATCGTCTACAACTTTCATGTGTATGATACTATTAGGAGGATTCTCAAAGAACTAGGTACTCCACTACAAGACGACGGCTGGAATCCCATTTCAAACACATACAACCGTAATGCGTTCGAACGGATATGTAACGAATATAACGTTTCAAATTATTCGGATTGGATGCAGAAAGTATACCCGAACAGCAACAGCCTGGGCACCGTTCATCTTAGGGTTTAGAGCACGGGACATACTATGCCAGAACGAAGCCTGCTTTTACAGGGTTGGCGGTCGGGGGTTATACTCCGAGTTACACAGCACCACCATTCAGAAACACGGTAAATTGTACGGAAAGCAATTGTAATACCTCCAACTTGACATTCGGGGCTGAAGTGACTAGAGGGCACACGTTCGATTCCAAATACTGTACATGGTTATCACCATCAAAGGCTCACGTACAGTATATTTTTACAAGACAGAAACGTGCAGAAGGGTATAGAAACCTTTATATTGGACGACTGTCTAGGGTTTACACAGGCCGGTGTTACCCGCCTCAACGACTCAAAATCGCAGTTCTATACTGGGCACGTGAACGGCGTTTGACGAGCAAAAAACAATTCTTGGCACTTGTAGAGGACGCCATCTCAGCTAAGGTGGACCTGGAGAAGGCGATTCAGAATCATCAAGACGTTTTACAGAATGCCAGCACCCCAGTAGACTATGTATTTGGAATATGTCTTTATATGGCGCCGAGCAATATGATACTACGAGACGACCCGGTTGACGGTTACAATAATTAGATCGTAATCGCCACCGTCAATCAAAAAATCGGCCACAACGGAAACGTGAACGCGGATATCATCAAGCGCACCCCCAACATGGTCGGGTTCAACAGTGGAAGTGGAACCGATTTAATAAAACCGCAAGAACCCACCCCAGTACCCCCAATCCAATCGCGTTCAACAGTGTTGAGGGAAGAATTGGATGCACCATCAAGTTCCCCCAGTTACCCCAATCCAATCGCGATTGGAAGAATTGGAACAGGAACGGGAACTAGTGTCACAACTCAAGAGCAGGAGAAATTGCCAAAGAACTGCAGCTCTCGGACGTCTCCCTCGCGGAGTTCCTGACTACCAAATACGCGTTATGGCTAGACATGTGAGCCAGCGACGACGACCAAATGCACGGTAGTGGACGTCAAGTTGAGAACGCTAGCGAGGGTGTGACGATCCAGATGCCCAAAGAGGCGGATGTAGCTGGGCCATTGAACGTGTACTGATATATAATTACAGACGCACAACTCAACATCGAAGATGGTCGATACGTCTCAGCGCTCTACTAAATCTAACGATTTAATAATAAATCAATCAAAAGATTTAACTCTACCGAAAGATGCCCACTCTGCCATAATATGTGGGCAGACATGATGCGGAAAAAGGTTTTCATCCTGGAATTGCTCGAGGGATCCTACTGCAATGCCTTTCGACACATTGTGATCCTGTGTCCCACTGTGCGGCACAACGATACTTATCATTGGCGCCCGTGGATATGGGCCGACCCTGAGATATACGTCTTTGACCCCGGCGACAGGCTTCACGATTGGTTGCGTGTCTTCCACCAAATATTCCAGGGCGAGCCCATCCTATATGTGATTGACGACTGCTCGGCCAAGGCGGCGATGACCAAAAAGAAGGACATGCTCTCTGAGCTCACATTTTCTGGCCGCCATGCGGGGCAAAGTGTATGGATCTCCACGCAGAAGTACAACGCCGTCCTCAAGGATCTACGCGAGCAAACTAAGTGGGTCGCCCTCTTTCACTGCAAGGACCGAGACTCATTCGATGACTGTCTTCGAGAGAACGACGTTATCCCAACGCGCGAGGAGCACCTGGAGGTTCGGCAAACGCTTTCGGAAACTAAGCACGCCAAGCTTCTGCTAAAGACTGATCAACCAACTGCTTACAAAGTCATCAATTAATTACTGAGCAATTATTAAGTGGAGCAATGCTTAACAATGCTGAGCAATGCTGAATAATACTGAACAATGCTTAACGAATGCTTAGCAATTGCTTAACAATGCTGAACAATTGCTGAACAATGTGGGATTGCTCCGCTTAATAATTGTTCAGCAAGTATTGCTTTGTTGCGAGCATGACGGTGATCATAAGTATCGGGTGGTGCATTTGACAATATGTTAGGCTTATGAGACTTGTCAGAATAGTACACCCAACACTGTTGAAATAAATAAAATAATGTACTGCGACGAACTTCTCGATCAGCTAATCGAAGAAACACTCGTGGCGATATCTTTCCTGAAAGATGGTACGACTGCCGACACGACTGAAACTTATTTCCTGAAAGATGGAACACCTGTTGGCACGACTGCCGATACGGTAGCTGCCCAACCGCTCCCCCAATCGAATCGCGATTGGAAGAATTGGAACAGGAGCGGCAGTGGGATGAAAGGAAATGAAAACGAGGCGCGACGCGAGCGGCTAGCTGCGCTGGTTGCTGGGGGACAATCGGAGCATTATCTCGGTAGGCGTCTCTCAGTTTGTCAGGTGGATAAGATGTCAGATGCGGAGATTGATAAAATGTATGCGCGATACGAATCTAGGTTAGGTGCAGAGATGGAAAAAAACTCTTGGATCGGCGGCTATTCATTTGTACGCTACCGCTGTTAGCATACTTCTCACTATACCAAACACTGCGGGGTTGATTTGCGATCTAGAGACAGACCCTTTTATAGGACACACTCTTAGAACAGCCTGCTGCTCAATTTATCACAAGTACTTAGCTCCGCTGACAACCGTGTTGACCACGGGTAAACACTGTCAATTTGGACATATATGCCCACGAACTATAAGCTCAGAAAATGATGACACAAGACGCACCTGCGAGAGTGACGGAACCACAATCCCCGATTGCTGCAACTCCCAATCGAGATTGGATGACCCCGATTGCAACACTTCCAACTCCGATTGATCAAACTCCACAGGAGCAAGCTCCGGTTGCACGACATAACACTCCAAACAGACAGGCAGCTGGGCGGGCAGCGGCTGCCACCCGAAAAGTTAAACAAGATAAAATACTCGCCGAGCTTCGAGAGGCCAAACGGTCGTTATTTGTTCCTGCTGTTGAAACAGCAAAACGCCCGGTGGTTCCACATCCGAAGGCAGCTGTTTCTCCCCCAACGCCGTTGGAAGAGCAATCCCCGATTGTTGTAGCTCCTACCCCCTATTACACCTATCCTGATAAAATACTCGCCGAGCTTCGAGAGGCCAAGCGGTCGTTATTTGTTCCTGCTATTGAAACAGCAAAACGCCCGGTGGTTCCACATCCGAAGGCAGCTGTTTCTCCCCCAACGCCGTTGGAAGAGCAATCCCCGATTGCTGTAGATCCTACCCCCTATTACACCAATAATGATTGGAAAATCATCATGTGGGTTGTTGGTGGTGGTCTGGCAGTTGTGGGCACCCTGTGTGTGCTGAACTACCTTTCGAAACAACTCCCAACTCCAATTTCGATTGGGGCTCCTGTGCAGTTGGAGGCGGTTCCAAAGAAAGTTACGAAACCGATTGCGCCCCATTTAAACATTGATCGCGATCCCTTTTATATGCAATAATTATAATTATAGTTATCAACAATGGCTGAAAACGATGGTAAAATGATAGTGAATGCGCTTTATCACGCCGTGGTGATATCGGGTCTCAGCATCGGGTTTGCTCGACTATCAAAGATGGCCTTCGGAGGGCCCGCTCCTAAATTGGATATGACTGTGAGAGACGTAGGGCTCGTGACCTTGAATGTAATATATGGAAATAATGGCTTCGATTGGACTAATGATAGGTGGTGCAGTCGTGAGCGCTGTGGCGTTCGGCGGTAGCAACTATTTATTCTCGTTAATATGAAAATCGGACGCGGACGAGGAGCGCAAGCTTCACGATTTAGCTGCAGAACAACTCAAGAGCGCAGACGCAGCATGGTGGAAAAAACGAACCGCCCATCTGGACTGGGTCAATGAAGAGCTTCGCCGCGAGAATCACGCTGTGCAAACTTTCCAGAACGTTGAAGAAGCCAACCGCGAGTACGCGCTGGCATATCCGCAGAGAAGTCTCGCGCCGCTGGATCCCGAGCCCCAACTTTCAGATTTCTATGTCGTGGGAATGGCTGCGACGGGTCTCGTCAGCTACTATATTGGAAAAGCAATAAGCAAAAGCAATACGCAAAAGCAATAATTATTTAATTTTTTTTTTTAAATAATAAATATATATATATAGAACGATGTTAGTTGACGAAATTTATTTTGCTATGATCGATGTAGGCTACACTGCCCTTAAACACCGTTTAGCTGACGCAAAGGGTCTGATTCGTCTGGCCCAAGATTCTCTCAAGACGTGGCGCGAAGACGAAAAAGCGGCCACCATTTTCGCAAAGCGGATGTTAGATTCCTCCGAGTTAGATTCCTCCGAGTTTGATTCCCCCGAGTTCCCGCTCCTGAGATTGTTAGAGATTGTCCGATCTATTAGAATACCTCGCATACGATGGACATGCGCAAGCTTGATACTAAACTATCGTTGATGTAGCGAGTCGCTATAAGGGGGCTGAGCCGTTGGCCACTAAAGAGTCTAAGGAGGTTGCCGAGGCTCTTTCCCGAATATATAAGAGGAGTCTTTTCAAATGGCCGAATCTTCTCCCGGTCGATCCCGGCCGCGAGTTCATGGGTGTGGTGTCTCATATATTGGCTAAACACGACGTTTCTGTCAGACACGGCCGCGTCGACATCCACCGGGACCAGGGGATCGTGGAGCGATTCAATCGAACCCTGGCTGAGAGGCTGTTTGGATACCAATATGCCAAAGAGCGATCGACCGAGTGGGTAGCCAGGCTGCCCGCCGTGGTCTCCGCACTGAACGGCTAGGTGAACAGATTGATCGGTAAAAAGCCCGTAGATGTCATCAATGCGAAAACGGTGTCGCACAAGCACTCCACCGTCTCGCTCGGACGACCCGTTGGTTTAGCGGAGAAACGTCTTCCATCTGATGTTGACGTCCGGTACCTCTATCAACCGGGAGAGCTCGAGGGTGGCCGCCGCCGCGCGACTGATCCCGTGTGTATATCAATGTATATCATCTGGATCGATCTATTACCAAATCCGATGAGCCCGTGCTCTACTATTTGGATGATGGTCCATCGCGCGGGTTTGTTCGCGAAGAACTTCTTGCGGTGCCTTCTGACACCCAGCTACACCCGGACCGTCAGAGTCTTTAGTATTCTCCCCTTTTTTAGAGTCCTTTTTTGTTTGTTTACCTATGTTAGAGGCTCGGTGTGTACCCCGTCTTCCATCACTCTCCCCTTGTCATAGTACGCCGACAACCCCAGTTTACTCTGGGTGTATGTTTTCTTTTCATTACTCCACCGTTCATACGGAACCCTATGTTTTTAGCTACGTCTCTATGGCCTTCCAACGCGTTCTTATATCTATCCCAACTCACGCTGTTGGTTCACTTACTCATTCCCTTAGAGGAATGCTTCACTACGCCCGGGGTTTCAAGTCTAGTTGGTTGTGTGGCCAGTGCGCTTCGTTGGTGCCTTGCCGGATGCCCCTTGGAGTCTTCGCTCCCAGCCAGCTTTTCTACGAAGTAACACTTACTTGATAGCGCTATAGCTCTATCTCCTTGGAACTCCATCTTGAACAGCCCAGGTTCTCTGTTACTCCTTTGGTCCTATGCGAGCCAGTTGCGCTTATCTTTCTCGTATGTCACACGTTGTCTAGGCTTCACCAGCGCGTCTAGGCTTTCATTGTTAGCTGTGCTCGTCGGTTTAGCACTCACACCTGTACATGCTGTCCATATCCATCTGAATTAGTTCAAAGTCCTTTCTCGATACGTACTTGTCTAGGAAGTCGTAATAGAACTCTAACATTCTCAGCTTGGCTAGTTGGTACACGGCTATCCCACAGTGGAACGGTCTATTAACAGCACACTTAGCCTTCCTACTAGATATCTCATACGCGTCTCCGATCTCTTCCAGATCTTCGAAGAACGATGAGCGTAGTGCTTTATCCACACAGGTCTTATTTTTAGTGTACGTAGTGTTAAGGTGTCTATCTGGTGCCTCAATCATCTTACCACAAAACGAATTACCAACCAACTTCATTATTTCAGCTACCGGCTTCTTCGACTCATCTACGTCTCCGGTCCTCCTAGCCGCAGTAACCTCTTCGACAAACCACGCGAAGGGTTTTCCAGCTTCGTAGTCTAGGATCCTGTGGAGGCCTGTTATCACTAGCCCGTGCTCGAGATACCACTTCAAGAGCGGGGCGTACAGCAGCATCTTTTTTGCTGACAGTGTGCCCACTAATTTTTTTCCGTCTCCTCGGTTCCTGTCTGTGTTTTCCAGATACTGGAGCATGTGCTCTGGAACCTCCTCCTCTTCAACTACCCTGTTTATGAACAGCGGAGACATCTCTTCAAACTTTTCTCTCAGGCTCTCGGGGACTTCTATTTCCACCTCGGCGAACCCGAACCAGTAATCGCTTCCCCTGTGTACCCGTTGGCAGAACTTGTCTATGATATTGGGGTTGTGGGGTGTCTTATTGTGGTGTATATTTTCCTTACCGCACGGCATCTGTTTTTTGAATGTACAGGGCGTTAGCGTCGTACCCGAGGACTGCCCGACACGGTTTCCCTTCACCCTTACTGTTTGTGCGTATCTTAGAAACACCTGCCTCGGCGTATCTGCTGAACACGATATACGGTCATCCGAATAGAGCTCCCTGTAACATCTCGTACGTCTCTTTCTCTGGGGCATACAGCTGGCCAGTCTTCGGTCCGGATCCAGCTTTTCCAGGGATACCAGCACTTGCCGACGCCGTTCCTCGCATCAGATATTGGATGGCTACTCCTGGCAGGGTAACGGCGTCTTTGAATATATATACTCCTCTATGTTTGTAAAAGTCACACATCTTACATAAGGCCTCTAGAAAAGGTGATACGTCGAGATCGTTGTAGCATCTCACCCAGTCCTTAAATGTTCTCATTCCTTTCTCCTCGAAAATTCTCCTGCACTCCTCCAGCTGCTGCTCGGTTACCAGCATCTCACATTTGAGTTTGGAATACCAGTGCTCTATGTCAGGGAGCCCTTGATAGTCTAGCTTGTCTACATAATCAAACCACTCATACGGGAAGAAGGACTTTTGAGCTGAGCAGTCGTATGCCTTAATCCACTTATCATAACTGACTCCCGGACCAAGGTTCAGGACAACGTCCATGAATCTGAATTCCGGAGTGAATAGAAATATGGTGTCGTTAGTCCGCTTGCCCACCATAACTATCGTGGTCGTGTCTGCCAGCTTGCCCACCAGATGTTTCTTGATGAGGTTGATGTCATACCTACTGCAGTTGAAACCAAACACTGGGACCTGATCTATCCACCTGTTTATCTCATCCACTTGGCGAGGCCTGAGGTGCTCCGTGTCCTCGAACCTGTACCGGCGACCCACTTCTTCGCGAATGTCCCTACCCCTCTCCTGCAGATCTTCTATGAATTTACTTACCAGTTTGGCAGGATCCGTGTCACAGATGTGAGATACGGTTCCGGACAGGCTGTCACCTATGCTAACGCTTACGGGCACGTGCTCTGTATCGTACGATAGGTCTGGCGTTTGGTCGGTCCTCACTTCCTTACTCAGATACGCTTCAAAATCGTATACTATCAGGTACGGGTACAGTGTGGTGGGACATCTTGTCTTAATCTTAGCGCCGGTTCTGTTATACTTACACTCCCACATTATCACTAGGTTAAATCCTTCGTTACGGATCTCTTTATCCCTCTTGTTGCTGGTGCGAAACTCGTAGGATCTCGCCGGGTGATGTTTCGGACAGCCGTGCCAGAAACACCCGTGATACTGGTACACCGTGTTATTTTCCTTGCAGTATCCATCTACTGGAGATCCACATATCCACCTCTCCCCGCCGTGCCCACACTGCTCGTGGTGGATGTGCACGTTCTCCTCACTCTCAACAGACGCCATCCAATCAAGTGCCCCTAGGCTTCCAGCACTCTTTCGGTACAAGGCCTTCTCGAACGCGGAGCGAGGGCGCTCGATAACTTTCCCTTCGCATACGGCGTGTGTCTCGCTCTTCATGCACTTGGGTCCGTGCCAAGTAAAGTTACTAGCCTTCGTGAACCTCTGTTTGCAAGTATCGCAGGCGTACGTTTTCGACAGACCTTTTATGTTTTTTATCAGGAACGCGTGGTTTTTGTAGATGCATATCGTCATATGCTTCGTACCTACCTCCTCATAGTGTGCTGGTGCCTTCCTAAACCACCATATTCCTGTCTCGGTTGGCTGATATACTTCTATACCCACCTTAAACTTCTCCTCAACCTTTTTCAAGTTATCAAATGAAATAGGCCCAGGCTCTCTCTCTCCGAAATAATTAGCACTGATCTCTTTGGCTTGGGCGGTAGATCTGTCTGGTTGCGCCACGCCGTGAACGGCCAGGCACCTGAATAGACACAGCTCATCGTTGTATTTGTCTAACGAGTACATACCTTTCTTATTCCTCAACCAGTTTGGGAGAGGTCCACTAGCCGCGTGTTTCGAAGTCAGCCCAAAATCTACTCCTCGTGTTCCCTGCACTAGTTTTATATAAACCTGCTCCCACCTCACGAACGTCCATTTCGTGTTGGGCCTCTCGACTTTATCTATATCCATCCTCTTTTTCTCGCCATCTTTCGTCCATTTCTCTACTTCACCTAAGGAGTCCATCCACCTACTCCCCCCAGGATTCTTATTAAATATTATCGTCTTTGGGCGACCTCGGTGATCTTTTTCCTCGATGTGTTGTAGTTTGTAGGAGTACGAATATCTTAGGTGGAAGTTTGTTGTCAGATGAGAAGTTAATTGCTCTACTATCCTATCAGGTATTTCCTTTTCTACGTGTTTCCTAAATGAGAACGTGAACGTGCTTCTACCCTGCTCGACTTTCTCCATCTCTTCGTCTCTAACCCCTAGAATAGCCGCACCCTCATCAGCTATCGCGTGTAGTAGGGCTTTTTTAAGTTTACGATTTGGTTTAATTACGATGGGAGAATCCTGCATGGCGGCCGTTCTCAGTCAAACTATACTCTCTACTTGTAGTCTTTTTCCTATTTGAGCGGTTAACTCCTGAAACCACAAGACGGGTTTTGTGAAGACACCTCTGGAGTATGCCCTACCTACTCGACGTGTAAAAACCTCATTTTTTTGTGGTGTTTATCAGCTTGTTTAACCCAGGAACACGCAGATGGTTACCATAGACAATACCGAGAGATTTAGCAGCCTCTGCTCTCAACGTTTCAATATTACCCCCCTTCTTTGTTGCGTTTATCAGCTTATTTAACACAGGAACGCGCTGACGATTGCTATAGATAATGCCAAGAGATTTAGCCTCGGCTCTTAACGTTTCAATTTTAACCTTATTAATAGTGGTAATCATTTTATATATCAGTATATTTTTGGTATATATACTTTGGTGTGATATAACCTATGAGATTTTTATGTTCAATTTGGTGTCACAATTACATAAGATAATTTTTGACACCCAATTGAACATATATATACATATACGTATACATATATATATAATGGAGTGTGTTACATGTTATACAACTTTTGCGCGACCAGACTACCTGCGAAGGCATCTAGCAAGGCAGCGGAAAGCTCCTTGTGTCGCTCCACATTTCCAATGCCCCAGATGCCCTTGTAAATTTGTTAGTGCCCAAACTCTTTGTAGACACAAGCAACTGCGCTACCAGGTGGCTAAAGATGAACGTGGTAGACTACAGCTGGTAGAATTAGTTGCTGATCTACGAAATAAATTAATTATATTGGAGAAGGAAAATGCGGTGTTGAAATGTAAACTATCACGCGCCGACGCGCCGTCTCTTACTTGAAATAAGTATGTTAGCAAATATTTTTTTTGTTTATTATTTAATTGGCCCTGACCAAATGGTATAAGAGATACAACTCTGACAAGGAAGACCCGCTTTAGAAGTACACAGTTGTCTAACTTGGCTCTGACGAAATGGGCTGGACTCTTATTCTATAGGTGGTCCGCACTTAAACTATTACGCGCGGACGCGCCGTCTCTTACTTGAAATATAATTTTTTGGAGGAGTTTTCCTCTTTTATTGTCAGAGTTTTACTATAGATGATAGAGCGGGTATCATTTTGACCCCCTTTATACTTTTTTCAAAAAATCCCAATCTCCAATATAATTGGGACTACCATACCACTTTCTCATTCAATGGGAGCTACAATACCGCTCAATAACGACACAATGGTTGCTGATATCATTTTGACTCCCTCTATACTACTTGGCGTATACTCTATGTGTACCGGTAGATACGTAGTTACTGTAACGTCGTTTTGACGTCGTTTGACGTCGCTTTTACGTGACGTTTCATTTGCTCAAACGACCTGAATAGTGGTGTTGTATAAAATGTAATATCTTAATAAATATTATAGATATCATGATCAAAGAAAAAGCATTCAATTCATCAGACAAATACCATTGTCATAGTAAAAAAATGTCAATTTGACCAAACATTTCCCAAAGACAAGTTTTCTCACGACGCGGCTCATATGTTACCGGTACAGCTTCAATATAGTATGCGCTTCTTATGCAATAACTATCGAATTTGACATTTTTGTTGATTTACCGCCAGAAAAAAAGAAGCACGTACATGGACTAACGATATGTCCGCCTTGACTATCGGCGAGGGGATAATAAACAAAACGACAGGAAGATTTGAAAATACAATGTAGATATGTTGAAATCTAACATTTTGATGTATTTTCTTTGTTCATAATGTCGTTATTTGAGCGTCAAAGTAAGAAATCCCTAACGAGCTAGCACATTCGGGGAATACGTAAAATATTATTATAGGAATGAATGGCCTTTTTGTGGAATTTATCGGGGTATTCACTTTGAAAAGTCGCGGGAATACTGGACGAAGGCCGGAAGGCCTTCGTCCAGTATTCCCGCGACTTTTTCAAGTTTATAACTATAAATTCCACAAAAAGGCCATTCATTCCTTATAATTCCAGCATTTGAAATAAATTCATCAAGAAAATGTGTTTATTTTGACAGACGACAGCCATTTTATTTACATTGACAGCACTGACAGCGCACCTGTAGAAAGTAGTTCGGCGTGGGAGTTTACTGGGATATAAAGTTTGGACAGAGACTTGCTACGGGCCAATCAAATGTTAGGGAATTGTGTAAATATTTTTGTGCTGGAATTATTACAAAATATAACATGTATGTATGCATTTCAGCCGTTCAGTTTATCATTTATGTCACCGTTTCAATTAAGGAATAAAACCATGATCTGTTGCATTTACTGGGGTGAACAATACATTTAGTCTGTTTAAAGTGCGTTAAACAGACACAATGTATTGTTCAACCCAGTAAATGCAACAGCTCATAGTTTTATTACTTATATATATAGTATCTAGCATGTAAATAACCAAATATGGCGTTAATATTAACAATAATCTGGTTTTACGTCACGTGTGTCGTATGTATTGTATGTATTTGGATGTAAACGCAATTCGTCGAATGGGCGTTTGCATTATGAGATGTCTTGATAATAATAACGTCAACATATGTGCGCGAGCAGTAAGAAATATGTATCCTTCGAATAGCACAGACATTCATCAATATGTATGCCAACATTTATTAAGATTCAAACAGTATGTCAAAACATATGCGGGTTACAAAAAAATATTTTTGGGCCACCCTGTAGTTTCACGTTCCTTATACGTTGATGTAGCATACCGTTGGCTATATCGACTCTGCATATTGACTTCATACAATCATTTGAATTATTTGTTAATTATTTGAAATACATTTATCCTAGTTGCGAAGGTAACTCTTGCAATCTACTCCCGTACCGTCCGTAGGTCTGTCTACGGACGGTACGGGAGTAGATTGCAAGAGTTACCGTTCGCAACTACATTTATCCATACCATAACTGTGCGCAACTGGCTTTGATCAATGAGTCCGCCTACTACAGGCCATGTACGTACGTTTGAGAAGGACCCGGCGCCTGTACTCGGGGCCGAAGCCGGAGATGCCGCACCAGTAAGGGCCGTACAGTGGACCGTGCAGCTGGTCTGTCCGTATGGTCAGCAGCAGGTAGCGGGTCTGGTGGCTCGCCTCCTGCTGCCGGTCATCAGTCAACCGGAACCTGTGTGCACATCGAGTTAGAACGGTCACCGCCCAAGTTGTATTCGACAAATCAAACCATTTTCTCGTACACGCCCTCTGAATCACGAGGCAATCGACTTCACTATCGTCTGACTCCGAACATTGATTCGTACAAGTGTTGGCCATAATTTACGATTAATTCGTTTTGTTGTTTCTTTGTAAATAAATTATCATGTACGAAATGTAAGAATATATTGATTTAACCACATAAGCCAATTATCCTTAAACTATGTGCTCTTGATTGGGTTCTATTGCTAAACAAACGAGTGGTTTCTTTATCAGAAATGCCCAGTCATTCGCGCATTATTTCGTGAAAACCATCTCCAGTTGTTGAATAAATAGTACGTATACATACATACTTACCACATGAAAAGCTTGTTATGACGTGCTGTAACCAGTTTCATAAATCTGACATGACACACGTGTAATAACACCTGGAGCGAATTTGATTGGCCAGACGCATCACCCGAATTACGTATTCGTATTATGCGCTAACGTTATGCCAAACGAACAAAATGAAGACGTTCCAAATGACGTCCATAATGGCGAGACAAAGCAATGATGTTTTGATGTTGACGTCATCGTGTTTTAAACGTCATGAGAAGCGTCAGTGATTCAGTTAAAACCTTGCAATTGTTATAATGCGCTTCCGTTTGGTAATGTGAAGTTTTTACAACGAAGGTAAATCTCTAATATGACACATTTATAACAATTTTATTTCTAGTACTAAAACTATTTTTGTCTGTGGAGAATTCCTGTACATGCGAAAATAGTCAATGGCGTCTTCTGACTTAAATGTATCGACTATCTCCCAAGTGTTCTTCTCTTTGGAGTGTGAAATCATGTGCTAAACAGAATCTCAAGCTCGTTTCCATTTGATATGAGATTTATGAAACTCGTCAGCAATTGTATGCACCTCGCCAGAGGCTCCGTGTATAAATTGTGCGTGACTCGTTTTATAAATCCCATTTCAAATGGAAACTCGTTTGAGATTGTTGATATGTGATGAATGGCATGTTTACCAACGTGACACGTATTATGTGCAGACTCTGGATAATTCGGAATATGGGACTAGTATGTGCATGTATATATTCCAGAAATTTCAGTACAATATCATAATATCGATCGTACACATATTTACAGGAACTGAATCGACCTTGTTGTACTCGTACAGTGTTGTGATTCACACCAAGCGAGGTTCAATATCAATCAGATGCGTGTCAGTTCATCAATGAGCCTATGAATCCCGCCATGTGATTTTGTACCTTCGGACATCTGCGTAATTTACAATACTTTCCGTAAATTGCGTCAAAGGTTGACACAATTTTCAGTGTACATGTACAATTATATTTCGTATATTCACTGGAAATTTTGTCAATTTTTTACTTTATTTTTGATTTTTTTTGTAAATTTTGTCAACGTATTTAATAAAATTAACTGATGTCCGAAGGTACAAAATTTCATGGCGTGATTTCATCAGTTTATTTAAAGAGTGACATAGTCAGTGAGTTATGCATCAACTGTATACACAGTATCTATTACATAGTAAGCCCCATCTATTATAGCCGAGCTGTCTGATCACGACTAATATATGTGACTGTGACTGGAGAAATGGGGCTTATGTGTTTTGTGACCAGTGTAGATCCAGATCAGCCTGTGCATCCGCACAGTCTGATCAGGATCTGCACTGTCCACCATTCCATCCACGAAACGTATACCATGCTTCTAACAAGCAATATCAGGCTATAAGAGCGTGCTAGTTGATCAAGAGCTGCACTGGTATCCAGTTCCATTCGCCCTATTTCTCCAGTCACAGCCACATGCATGGCTCAACACCATATCACCCTTCATAAACAGTATGCCTACCACATCTAACATACTAGTTTACTATTAGTTTTGTTATTCATCTACATTGCTTGGCCCTAAATGATCTTTTTATCAGGTAACTTGCCCTAACGCACTGAATGATAACATATTGTTGTATCAGGCATTGACCTGATACGAACATCTGGGTTATAATGAAGTGAAAACTGTCGTTCCATCGGATGACGTCACGTGACGTTACCGAATGGCGTCAGTGTAATGAAGCAATGCAAACATGTCCGCGTTATGTACATAGATAACGACATCATCTGTGGTAATTCTAGAGTATAAAACCTTACCTGATAAATAGAATACCAGGCTAGTTTATTTTGATATCACGTTTATCAGGCTCGGCTCGGAAACGGTAGGAATTCCTCGGCAAGCCTCGGAATTCCTACACGTTTGCTAGCCTTGCATGGTAATATGTATGTGTCGGTGGGACGTTAAGCACCATTCAATTTCATTCCATAAAAACAGTTTTGAGATTACCACATCTGTAACCAATATCCGTTACCTGTAGTCCTGGCGGAGTCGTTCCGAGTTGTTTCCCTTGGTCCAGATGACTTCTACCATGGGACTGGCCGTTACCCGGCACATCAACGTCACCTCCCGATACTCGTGCTCCGTAATCTCCTGTTCATACACCTCGATCACAGGCCGGACTGTGGGCAGTAATATGATCAGATGAAGATAAAATGTGTGGTTGTAACTGGAGAAATGGGGCGTATGGGATCTGGAATCAGTGTAGTTCCTGATCAAATAGCACACGCCTGTAGTTTGATAACGATCTACATTGCTTGTTAGAAACACGACGGCTGTCATGGCGATCAATGCAGATTCTGATCAGACAGTGCGGATGCACAGGCTGATGTGGATATACATTGGTCGCAAAACCCATAAGATCCAGTTCTCCAGTCGCAGCCACATATAACATATCTTGACTGTAACAGTATCATCTAAATCATAGAATTCTTTGTTATTAATTCGTTCCCGATTCGTTCCCACAAAATAACATTCATTCCCATGAAATAACAAGAAATAACAATTCGTTCCCACGAAATAGCAATTCGTTCCCACGAAATAACAATTCGTTCCCTCAATTTAACAATTCGTTCCTACGAATTAACAATTCGTTCCCACGAATTAACAAGTCGTTCCCTCAATTTAAAAATGGGTTCCCATGTAATATTTCGTTCCCTCGACTTAACAATTAACAATTAGTGGGAACGAATTGTTAATTGTTAATTCTAGGGAACGAATTGTTACATTGAGGGAATGAATTGTTATTTCGTGGGAACGAATTGTCAATTCGAGGGAACGAATTGTTATTTCGTGGCAACGAATTGTTATATCATGGGAATGAATTGTTAATTCGAGGGAACGAATTGCTAAATTGAGGGAACGAATTGTTATTTCGTGGGAACGAATTAATAAAAAAAAGTCCATGTCCCCTTCGGCGCTCCGTAAAATCATACCTCATATTCAAGATTGTGCGGCGAGGACTTTTGTAATGAAATCTCTGCAACCATTGCTTGTCATTCACGGAATTGTTCCCATAGTTTCACATACATGTTTAGTCAAAGATATGCTGGCTTATACAGAATAGTAGGTTAGTGCCGTGAATGGGAACAAATATATGGCAATGCTCAGGAAACGGCATGGGCAAGGCTCTGCCGAGCACATCCCGTTTCCGTGCCGCGCCAGATATTTTTCCCATTCACGGCACTAACCTACTATTCTATTTATCCCGTCAACACCTATAAATGGCTGCAAAATGCAAAAATAGTATTGACTGGATATCACAAATGTTTCACGGCACCGTGTTTAACCGCACATACTCACTGTGTTGACGGGATAAATACAGTTCTATGTATTTATCAGAGGGCTAACTGTATATTAACTTTTGCGGCGTATGTCAGAAAATGATAGGACAATTTGTTTAATGGCGACGTGCTTTCTGATATACGCCGCACGTTTAAAAAAAATTACACTGGGGTTAACCTATTTCTAATACACCAATTTACAGTTTACACCAATTTACAGTTTTGCAAATTTTATCGAGTCCAGAACTTTGTGGAAATCGTACCGAGGTACAAGATGGCTGCGCATGTCGTACCGGACGAATAACAAGACGACTAATGTTCTGCAAAGAAAATAATTCCAAAACAATTACAAAATATCAGCAATGTTTGCATGAATATGTATAAAGTTATGTTGCAGTTTCCATTATATTTCAATAATAAAGGTAGTAAATGCATCATTCAGAATTATAATTTCTACATTTAATATTTTTCGATTTTGATTTGCAAACCTTCGCCACGGGTCGATATCTTAGCAACAACATGTCGGTGACAGCTTGCATGTTAAACTGTCAGAAAGAACATTTTTTATTTTTGATAATTATTGATATTCTACTATTGAGATGCAAACTTACCCACGATGCATATTTTCTGTGTGTGTGAACGCACTTGCAGTAGTATATAGGGTATCACTTCATTACCGCGACCCAGGGTAAGAGAATTAGCCCAAGCCTGGGACCCCAAGAGTGTAAAATTGGGTCATAATTTTTCATAATTAAGCAAGATAAAACTACCCCCCACCTATGTCATAAAATCTAGCTCAATTTTTGTAGAAGGATAGCGGTTCTGGCTCACTTTTTCATATTGGTGTTATAGGAGTGTAAAAATCACTCCGATAACAACGGTTTTCGGCAACCATTGATACCGCTACCCGGGGTTAGCCCAGTCTGGTACACCAAGAGGGTAAAATTATGACAAAATTATGAGAATATATTTGAATTCGTATTGAACAAAGTAAACATAATATATAAATATATTAAAAAAAACTTCCAACCTTGGGAAAGTATATTTTACTAATATATAAGAACCAAAAAATGTCACACGCTAAACAAAAACTATCACAAAAAGTTATGAAAACGGCACACCCTAAATTAACTCACACAATGATTGGTGAAAATGGGGGTATAAGTGCCACGAAAATTCCACAAAATTCTTCTCCTAAAATTAGGGAATTAAGAGCGGAATTAAACTCCTTTGGGGTGTCGTTTTCATCAAGATTAAGAGAAACGGGTTTAAATAAGCTTATAAATGAAGCAAAAAATTAAAAATTTATGAAGCGGATGAGCCGCGCGTACTCGAGCGGCTGCTCAAGGGAATAGAAAATAAGGATTACAAAAAGATAGCACAACAGATCGCAGATGAGTCCGTATTATCACTAAAATCCGTGGCAAATCTGTACTGGTTTCAACTACCATGTTTCAACTACCCGCCTATAGTAGTTCCAAATACCATTGCGATAGACACCAACAGACAAACCTTTTTTTCGTCGAATTTCGGTAGTAGAAACTCGGATTTTTTCTAGGAAAAATTTTCCAATTGAACATATAATTTCAACTACATATAGTTCAACTACTTCTCAAAAATGCAAGGAACGAAAAAGTTCGCAACCGCAAAAGACATGGGAATACGCTCTGTAGGAGAAAGGACGGACAAACACGTTCTACTGCAAAACATATACGACAACAATTTGGCAAGCGACATAGGCAAAGTCTGCTACACCCCAACGATAGAAGTTCCGGAGGGAACGGAAAATCTTGCACAAGGGGAGGGAATTCGTACACATTTGGAACCAGTTTCCGAAGTATTTGTAGACGACATGTATGTCTGGACACTATTGGCTGCAGACCAAGTCTCCACCACAAAAGCAGGGTCTCGATTTGTATCCGCGGCGGGCCCAGTTGCAAAAACAATTCTTTCCAACATTCGAGCCCACGCACACGAGGCCGAGCTGCCAGGTAGCATGCACGTACGCATAGTATCTACATCTAGGTATTCCGGAGACACAACCACGCTGTACAGAAGAACATGTACCACAATTTTGGAGACGGACAGCACCGTTCTAGACGTATTCGAGAGAAAACATCCAACAAAACCGGAACCAGAAGCTATAGTAGTGGCAAAACTAGACGTTGCCGATATAGAAATGGAAGATCTTTTCGAAAAACTCCCCCGCTTTCTAGAAAGCCTTCGACTAGACGGTATAGGATTGTATGCAATAGATTGTACGAGAGACTACGCAGGCACACTAGATAGAGAATGTTTGTCCAACCACCTGCAAAACACATGGGAAGGAAAGTAAGAGTGTAGGTATTCTAGACAATGTAGACAGTGTGGGAAACAATTGTATGTCCCTTCTTGTTCCAAAACCCCCTATAGGATCCCTATATAGGATCCGTGTTGCCCAAATGGTTTGTCGAATCCTTCTAGTCGAAACTCTAGTGGAAAGTGGACGTCTCCACACAAGTAGAATGAAGCTGTTCGAGGTGTGTTTCCAGAAATTTCTGTATATTTTGCTAGTATTTTTGGAGTGGATATCGCGGCTGCAAGTGTTTTTGGAGCCCAACATAGCATCGCTGTCTGCCCTATTTCCACACCTGGATGCTCTTCTCCGTCGTCTGTTTTTGCTCGAATTGCTAGAATTGTGCCAGAAAATACCCTGTTTGCCGTTTCTGGTATAATTTGGAACCCCAACACCTCTATCTTGGCCGGTACAAAGGGCTTGGCCTTGTCTACCCACATGTCTAGAAGTTTTGTAGATTTCTTGTGCGTGCGAAACTCGTGTGCTGCATCTAGTAGAGACTCTCGTAGTATATCTATCTTGGTTTCCAATGCGGTTTTTCTAGCAACAATATCCTCCAACAGCTCTCTCGCCTCTTTCTGTCGTAGAACTATCTCTTCCCACTCCAAACGTTTTCTTTCCATTGCCGTTCCCCGTTCTCTTTCCACAGATACGCGCCAATTGTTCTCTTCCAGCAACAATTTCTCTTCCGCCAGTCGTGCAACTCTGTCCCGCGTGGATAGTAGGCAGGTTTCTCTGGTAGTCTCCACCTTCTCTATCGGAAACGGTATACCTGTTCTGTTCTATCGCCGTGCCAAAACTTCCGATTCCATTGCCACCGTACGAACTCTGTATCCACTAGTGGGCGAATGCCATCGCGAGGTTCTGGAAATTCCTTTGCATGTCGCGCAAGCGGTGCCTTGCTTCTCGCTAGATATGTTCCACCTTCTGTTTTTCTATATGTTTGCAAAGTCGTACCTACTCCATCTTCGTCCTGGTCCAACACTACCGCGTGTATAGGAAGGCCTACAAATCCAAATGCAGATACCCACAGAGGCAGGTATGTCTCCTCCAACGTATGTATATCTTGGTCTTGGTACGTTTTGTATACTCCACACAGCCGTCGCGTCCCGGAGTGTCCCCAATATATGGCGTACAGTGTTTTCGTCTGTTTCGAGAGTAGAACAAGGTTGCAATGTATAGCAGAAGCTAGTGCTTTCCACTGTTTCTCGAGCGGTTGTTCCCAAAAAAGCTTCTCGTCCTCCGGATCCCCCATTTTCTGTATGTGTTGTATCGCTTGTTTCGCAAGATCTATAGAAATATCTGCTGCCTCTATGCCATATAGAGAAACCTCTATCCTACATATACCCTTTTGTTGTACCAGTGGGTGCGCGAATGTTTCTCCTAGTCTAGAATCTGGGCAGTCGCAGTAGTTTGCTACGTTGTTTCCCATGCTGTCGAGCACACCTGCACATTCCATCTGGCATACAAATTTGTTGTAGAATTTTCATCTCCATAGGGATCCTATAGGTGGTTTTGGAACAAGAAGGGACATACAATTGTTTCCCACACTGTCTACATTGTCTAGAATACTACACTCTTCTTCTTCCCATGTGTTTTGCAGGTGGTTGGACAAACATTCTCTATCTAGTGTGCCTGCGTAGTCTCTCGTACAATCTATTGCATACAATCCTATACCGTCTAGTCGAAGGCTTTCTAGAAAGCGGGGGAGTTTTTCGAAAAGATCTTCTATTTCTATATCGGCAACGTCTAGTTTTGCCACTACTATAGCTTCTGGTTCCGGTTTTGTTGGATGTTTTCTCTCGAATACGTCTAGAACGGTGCTGTCCGTCTCCAAAATTGTGGTACATGTTCTTCTGTACAGCGTGGTTGTGTCTCCGGAATACCTAGATGTAGATACTATGCGTACGTGCATGCTACCTGGCAGCTCGGCCACGTGTGCGTGGGCTCGAATGTTGGAAATAATTGTTTTTGCAACTGGGCCCGCCGCGGATACAAATCGAGACCCTGCTTTTGTGGTGGAGACTTGGTCTGCAGCCAATAGTGTCCAGACATACATGTCGTCTACAAATACTTCGGAAACTGGTTCCAAATGTGTACGAATTCCCTCCCCTTGTGCAAGATTTTCCGTTCCCTCCGGAACTTCTATCGTTGGGGTGTAGCAGACTTTGCCTATGTCGCTTGCCAAATTGTTGTCGTATATGTTTTGCAGTAGAACGTGTTTGTTCGTCCTTTCTCCTACAGAGCGTATTCCCATGTCTTTTGCGGTTGCGAACTTTTTCGTTCCTTGCATTTTTGAGAAGTAGTTGAACTATATGTAGTTGAAATTATATGTTCAATTGGAAAATTTTTCCTAGAAAAAATCCGAGTTTCTACTACCGAAATTCGACGAAAAAAAGGTTTGTCTGTTGGTGTCTATCGCAATGGTATTTGGAACTACTATAGGCGGGTAGTTGAAACATGGTAGTTGAAACCAGTACAGATTTGCCACGGATTTTAGTGATAATACGGACTCATCTGCGATCTGTTGTGCTATCTTTTTGTAATCCTTATTTTCTATTCCCTTGAGCATGCCGCGCGAGTACGCGCGGCTCATCCGCTTCATAAATTTTTAATTTTTTGCTTCATTTATAAGCTTATTTAAACCCGTTTCTCTTAATCTTGATGAAAACGACACCCCAAAGGAGTTTAATTCCGCTCTTAATTCCCTAATTTTAGGAGAAGAATTTTGTGGAATTTTCGTGGCACTTATACCCCCATTTTCACCAATCATTGTGTGAGTTAATTTAGGGTGTGCCGTTTTCATAACTTTTTGTGATAGTTTTTGTTTAGCGTGTGACATTTTTTGGTTCTTATATATTAGTAAAATATACTTTCCCAAGGTTGGAAGTTTTTAATATATTTAAATATTATGTTTACTTTGTTCAATACGAATTCAAATATATTCTCATAATTTTGTCATAATTTTACCCTCTTGGTGTACCAGACTTGGGCTAACCCCGGGTAGCGGTATCAATGGTTGCCGAAAACCGTTGTTATCGGAGTGATTTTTACACTCCTATAACACCAATATGAAAAAGTGAGCCAGAGACCGCTATCCTTCTACAAAAATTGAGCTAGATTTTATGACATAGGTGGGGGGTAGTTTTATCTTGCTTAATTATGAAAAATTATGACCCAATTTTACACTCTTGGGGTCCCAGGCTTGGGCTAATTCTCTTACCCTGGGTCGCGGTAATGAAGTGATACCCTATATACTACTCTTGCAAATGTGGTTAACGGTGATATATTTGAAATAATTGTTCGTCGGACATTTCGGACCATGCAACTTTCGGATCGGGTTCTCAGGACGTTTCGGATCAGGACGTTCCTGGTCAAAGCTAATTGGGCATTTTATACCAGTTTTCTCACGTTTTGGTCTGTCATTTGATGACAGAGCAAATTGACGGACCTCAATGATGATGGACCCACGATGCATACTTTATGTGCGTGTGAACGCACTTGCAAATGTGGTTAACGTTGATATATTTGAAATAATTGTTCGTCGGACGTTTCGGACCATGCAACTTTCGGATCAGGTTCTCTGGACGTTTCGGATCAGGACGTTCCTTGCGCAAGCTACTTGGGCATTTTATACCAGTTTTCTCACGTTTTGGTCTTTCATTTGGTGACAGAGTAAATTGACGGACCTCAAACTTTGTATTGTCGTAGGGATATATTCATCGTACCTGGGTGAAATGGCCGAGTCTATATATTGTAAAATGTGCAACCATTCATTAACTCTCCATTTGTTCGCACATGCCCTAGCGCAGTGGCTACAGATATTCGAACTCAGCCGTTCACACAATCCACTACCGCGAACTCACAGGCGCCCGTACTTGAAATCGACGACACCGACGTAATAAGTATCGCATCGACGGAACACGATCGTCGTCAGAGATCCGGTCGTGAACAACCTGTATGTGTTACAGTGGAATATGGTGATGGTAATCTTGCCATTACTAATCACGGTAATGATGGTAACACCAACGGGAACTCGACCGCTGCTAATGAAATCAATCGTGGTAGCGCAGACGGGAACTCGACCGGCGCTAATGACGTCAATCGTGGTAACGTCAACGGCAACTCCGTAATCGCTAATGACGTTGATTATGTTAATCGTGGCAAGGCCAACGGCAATACTGGCAGGTCCAGTGATATTAATCGTGGTAACACCAATGCTCAGGCTAGATTTCCAGGTGTAGCACGTCACAATCTAGCAAAATATTACGTTGGAACTATAGACTTGGATGCATCCGAAAACGACATTCACGAGTTTCTGTCAGAGAAAGGCGTGAAATGCACACAGTTGACATTATTTAATGGTCGTAACCCGGACTCTCTCTCTGCATACATCTCGATATGAGAGGAACACGGCCCCATCGTCGAGGATCCGAACATCTGGCCGGACGGAGTGTCGTATTGACACTGGATGTCGTATTGACACTGGATCACTAGACCTCAGTCCAAGCGTGGCAAGAATCAGCGCAATCAACTCAATAATTATGGCGGCTACAACCAATATTAACATTATGACGTGGAATGCTACAGGCATTATGACCGGTATTCCATATCTTGACAGTGAACTCGGCAACCGCGATATTCACGTATGTGGGCTATCTGAGCATTGGCTCTTGCCTGAAATGCCACCATTCTTGACAGTTTCAATTCAAACTACCAGTCATATGACTCTAACTGTCTGAACACTAGACGAATTTGCAACGGAGGTGTCGCATTCCTGTGGCATACCCGCATTGATAGAATGGTTGAAATAATCGACATAGACGATGAAAGGATATTGGTATTAAAATTAGTGTTACCATCAGTGAATATATACTTTATTCAAGTGTACCTTCCAACATCAACGTATCCGTTAGCAGTATACAAGGATTACGTTGATAAACTGTGTGACCTATTCTCAGAATAAGTGATGGTCGAGTCATGGTACTTGGGGACTTCAATGGTCGACTTGTGGAGAATGCACATACACCCGGGTGTCGCAGTCGCGATGTCTACCTGTCTAGCGTCTTCCACCAATGCAATATGACGGCAGTAACGCAACTCACACGGTGTCACGGTCCTAAATACACGTTCATTCCATACAATGGAGGGACGCCCAGCTGTATTGACCATATATTGTCACACGAAAACTGTATGTCAGACTTTACAGAGTGCGCCTTAGTCGATGATGCCCGTCTGAATGTGTCCCGTCACTTGCCGCTAGTGTGTTCCCTATCACTCCAAAACGCGTCGTGCAATTCATATAGTAATACTCCTAGCACTACAGGGTGGCTGACGTAGATAACTACACCCGCACACTGGACACATTGTTAAGCAATAAAGTGGTCCAATACGAAGAGATTAATCAGGCATATACTACTATAATTGAATTTATTAGTATAGCCTTTGAATCGTGTCTGCAAAAGCGTGCGTTTAAACCACATTTAAAGCGTTACTGGTCATCGGAACTGAATTAATTACACAACGTTGCGAAAGAACAACGCATTTTATGGATAAACACTGGTCGACCTAGAAACACACATTCGGTAGTGTATAACAACTACAAAGAATCTAAGCGAATTTTCAGAAAGAAACTTCGTATAAGTGCGAATGAATTTCAAGGACAAGAATACGAACGCATCGACAATATGTCTGAAATTGACCAACCTCAGTTTTGGAGATTCGTAAACTCGAGACGAAAAAACAAATGATGCAAACCTGGAAATGAAATACGCTTCGGCTCCACCGTGCTGACGGATCCACGGGAAATTGATTGTGGCTGGCGCAACTACTTCAACGAACATTACACGCCTACCATAGATGACAACTTTTCCGAAGAAAACAAAAACTTTGTCGAAAATAAAGTTCAACAGTTACTACAAATCAATAACCCCGATGTGCATAGCGATAACTGTGAAATTACACACGAGCTATTGATGGACGAGTTATTGACCTTAATACAGTCACTTCCTCTGGGAAAAGCAGCCAGCTCCGATTGTGTGGCTTACGAACATTTGAAATATGGTGGTTATCGCTTTCAACAATGCATACACAACTTGTTCCAGCAGTTACTACACCAGGAACGTGTTCCCGATTCGTTTAAAGATGGATTTATGGTAACGCTTCATAAAGGTCATGGTAAATCGTGAACCGATCCGAACAGTTACAGAGCCATTTCACTCCGACCAGTCATTTCGAAACTGTACGAAAAGTTGCTATTAAGTAGACTCGAGCGTAAAAACTGTTCAAACAAACTTCACCCGCTACAGCATGGATTCCAGAAAAAGAAAGTTGCAAAATGGTGTCATTTATATTGCAAGAGTGCATTGACTATTGTCGGGAAAGGGGTAGCGAGTTATTCACATGCTTCTTGGATGCCGATAAGTCATTCGTCCGCGTCTGGATTGACGGAATGTTGTACAAGCCGTACGACTTTGGTGTTTGCGGAAAAGATGTTGTCTGACTGGGGTAAATGTCCAACAAGGTAACAGACAAGGGGGAATAACTTCTCCACTTTTCTACACAATATACATCAATGACCTATTACAACGACTGGGCGATTCGCACCTTGGACTGATTGTTGGTGACAGATCATTCAGCGCCCCGACCCAAGCAGACGACATTGCCCTACTCGCCCTGAACAAACGCTGTCTCGAGAACATGCTAGACATTTGTCGCAACTACAGCTCCATGTGGAGATTTCGCTATAAAGTGCGGTCATCGTATTCGGGGAATCAAAGCAGAAGTATGCAAACCATACACGACACTGGCCATACGGATTCACAACAATTTCTGAAGTCACGGAATATGAACATTTATCAATTGTACAATCCAAATATATCAATCGTCCAGGCAGATTCAGTGATCCATTCAGCACGTGGGACTTTACTCTCGTTAATCAACACGGGACTTCATCGCGATGTCTTGAATCCAATAACTGCACTCAAGCTCTACCACACGATTGTACTACCGTGCGCCTTGTTTGGCTATGAACTATGGAACGATGTATCTGCAACAAACATTCGTAAACTTGAAATAGTGCACCACTTCTGCATTAAACTTGCCCAATCACTCCCGAGACAAAACTCGAACAGACTGTGCACTGGGCATGTTGGGTACGTGTTCACTGGAGTCGTACATGGACGCTCTAAAACTCAACTCAGATTGTATCAGATTTTGACGAAAAGCTGCACAGTGCAATTTGGTTACATTCCAGATCTATTTCGAGTGCTCGAGAAATACAACTTGTCTGATTGTCTAAATTCCTATTCAGAGAATAGCCAATGTCATCCGAAAGAGCTCTGGAAGCGTAAGTACAAATTCGCTGTATCGTCTGTTGCACAGGAACGCAAGGTTAGCCAACAACGTCCACTTTGAGCGGTTTAGAAACATTCAACAGTCTTTGAAACCGTCAAATATGCGGCGTGCAGCTGCACGTATATGCATTGTGAAAGTGACATATGCACACGATTGTGACAAACTCTGATAAATGTTGGTCACTCTGTGACGATGAACTGGAACACTAGTTTACTTATGTGGCATATTTGGACACGAACTTATTGATGATACACATTTTGTGTGGGAATGACGACACCGTTAAACGACATGTGTCAGGTGAAGAGCAAAAGTACCTTAGCTTCTTGGCATTCTGCGGACGCAGCCTCTGCCGCATATTTTCTGCATAATAGTAGAGTTTGACAATTTGTCTAGTATCCGGCGTGATATGTGAGGATTATATGTGCGACGAGTGTAGTCCCAGATCAGCCTGCTCATGTGTGCAAACGTCATTATGATGAAGCTGCCTTGAGTGTGTACCTGGCTGGTTGTCATCCATCTCTCCCGTCGATTGTTCTGACTCAGCTCGAGGCTCCTCGGACTCAGTTGGGCGACCTGTCTGGTCTCATGAAGGGACAGTGTCTCCAGGTATTATCTACAGGAAGCTTTACGGGGTATGCGGTGGTCAGTGTGCCAATGAACATTTACTTGTATGGCTGTATTGTATTGTAAACTCATGTTGTTATTTCATATTCTGTACTCTCCTAAGATTGAGGAAATAAAGTTATACATACAATGTATGTCATACATACATACATTAGAATTGCGTCCTCTGGACGCAATTCTAATGAAATTCGAAGACATATTCATGATATTTATAGGGTGAAATAAAAGAAAATACAATGAATTGTTATTTTTGAACTATTTATAGCCCACAAAATTCCCAGCATGCAAAGAGTTAACACTGATATAATACCTGTAATGTATGACCATCAGCCATATCATAGTGCGCGGTATTTATAGGGTGTATTTGAATACGAGATAGCAACCAAATAATTGTGCTTTGTTGCAGTCGGCAAGTAGTAATATTTTAACTAATATGTTGACTACATAATTTAAGCATACGTACATTGGACGTTGACGGTAATGGAGCAGTGGGCAGTGCCCAGGCTATTGGTGGCGTTACTGACGTAGGTACCGGCCGTGTACATCGTCACGTTGTGAATGGTCAGCGTGTTGCCGGACACAAGTGTGTCTGTAACGCAATAAATAACTCGCCTACAGCTCGGAATACAATAGAGAAAAATATACATGTTTTGTGCCTGAAGGACAGCAATGAGGTTAAGAAAGAAAATAAATTACAAAAGTAGCAAGGCATGCACATGATGCATACAGCGCCGATTGTAGAGCCTCCGAAGCAATAAAAGGAAAACTATAAATTGATGAACAAATACAAGGAGACAGTCCAAATATACGGAGCCCCGCAGGGGACATGGATCTTTTATTAATTCGTTCCCACGAAATAACAATTCGTTCCCTCAATTTAACAATTCGTTCCCTCGAATTAACAATTCGTTCCCACGATATAACAATTCGATCCCTCGAATTAACAATTCATTCCCATAAAATGACAATTCGTTCCCTCGAATCAAGAATTCGTTCCCACGATATAACAATTCGTTCTCACGATATAACAATTCGTTCCAATGGGAACGAATTGTTATTTCGTGGGAACGAATTGTTATTTCCTGGGAACGAATGAATAAAAAAAAATTCTACGTTCCCTGCGGGGCTCCGTACAAATACACATTACATATCAAATAAACGTCGGTTGTTAGTTCGAAAACGTTTTATATCAACAAAATGAACTAGACTTCTGGGCATTCAGATTATGTATCTTAATGTTTTGCAATGTGGTGGATGAGTTTATCATAATATAGCAAGTAATATATGATAGTATGCATATCAATTAATTCCTAATTTGGACAAGGTGTGTACAATATTCATTTTAACAGAAATACATGTATAACTTTCAAAAATATATTCATATTGTGTTGTTCAGTGTATATATATTAAAGAGTATTTTGTGTGGTTACTGTGTTCTTTCACTTTTAAAGGTCAACGAATAATATGCTTAAATAAAACAGAATAACGTACTGATATCCGACAACATGAAGTACTGGTTAGCTGTGTACTATCTATTTGATATTTGTATGGTGTATCGTTCGCTATGCATGCACACTTACATATGCAAATTAATACTAATATACCACCGTCTGCGCTAATCTTGTCAATATTTTAATTTATTTTTATTTCAAAATACTTGAATATTCTGCTTCAAATCAAGCAGATTGATTGATTGGTAACCCCTTGAAATTGTCACTAGCAATGCTCTATAGATAATAATTGGAAATTTAGCCGAGATCTTAAATTCCAAAATGAATAATAAATTGAATGCATGTCTCTAGCGAGCAACCTGTACACTGACTGCAAATCTGCGGGAAGCCCGTTATAATTATATCATCCGGATGATAGTTACCCGGCTTGTCTGGTTTCAGCCAGCCAAAACTAGTGTTCGTTACCAAACACGTCTGTCATACCGATTTGAACTCTGAGGTGCAGGCCATTCCGTTACACAGAATATGAATGAACGGTTACTAGAAAGCAGGATATATGAGAGAGACAGGACAAATGATGAATTAACGTCAGGTGTGACATGCTTGGAGACTAACGTTATTGAAGAATAATAGAGGAACGAAACACCAAGGAAACAAATATAAGTAAATGACGGCACGGTGACGAAAATTCGAAATGACACCGAATAACATGTACAGTCTAAAGGTTGAGGAAGTTTTTAACGTAACTTTAACTTCGTTTTTTTTTAGACTTTGTTTGTTTGTACCGGATACGTACTAGGTAAGTTTTGCTTACCATATAAAATATATGGTATGGCATAAAAACGACTCATTTTGTGATTCCATATCTGTACTACAGCGTTAGCTATAGCGGCTGTTTCATGATTCCATATCTGTACTACAGCACTAGTTTAGTTATAGCGGCTGCTTCATGAGTCCATATCTGTACTACAGCGTTAGTTATAGCGGCTGTTTCGTGATTCCATATATGTACTGCAACGTTAGCTATAGCGGCTGTTTCATGATTCCATATCTGTACTACAGCGTTAGTTATAGCGGCTGTTTCATGATTCCATATCTGTACTACAGCGTTAGTTATAGCGGCTGTTTCATGATTCCATATCTATACTACAGCGTTAGTTATACCGGCTGTTTCATGATTCCATATCTGTACTACAGCATTAGTTATAGCGGCTGTTTCATGATTCCATATATGTACTACAGCGTTAGTTATACCGGCTGTTTCATGATTCCATATATGTACTACAGCGTTAGTTATACAGGCTGTTTCATGATTCCATATATGTACTACAGCGTCAGTTATACCGGCCGTTTCATGATTCAATATCTGTACTACAGCGTTAGTTATAGCGGCTGTTTCATGATTCCATATATGTACTACAGCGTTAGTTATACCGGTTGTTTCATGATTCCATATATGTACTACAGCGTTAGTTATACCGGCTCTTTCTTGATTCCATATCTGTACTACAGCGTTAGTTATAGCGGCTGTTTCATGATTCCATATCTGTACTACAGCATTAGTTATACCGGCTGTTTCATGATTCCATATCTGTACTACAGCGTTAGTTATACCTGGCTGTTTCATGCTCATTATTCCTGTACCTACAGCATTAGTTATAGGCTGTCATGATTCCATATCTGAAACAGCATTAGTTATACCGGATGTTTCATGATTCCTTATCTGTACTAAAGCTTAGTTTCCGGCTGTTTCAAATGATTCATATCTGTACTACTGCATTAAGTTATACCGGCTTGTTTCATGATTCCATATCTGTACTACAGCGTTAGTTATACCGGCTGTTTCATGATTCCATATATGTACTACAGCGTTAGTTATACCGGCTGTTTCATGATTCCATATCTGTACTACAGCGTTAGTTATACCGGCTGTTTCATGATTCCATATATGTACTACAGCATTAGTTATACCGGCTGTTTCATGATTCCATATATGTACTACAGCATTAGTTATACCGGCTGTTTCATGATTCCATATCTGTACTACAGCATTAGTTATACCGGCTGTTTCAGCCGGTATAACTAACGCTGTAGTACAGATATAGAATCACAAAATGAGTATCAATATGCACAAGGAAGATATCGATATGGCACACAGCACATATACGTATGTGGAATTAAGGAGGCAATAGTTGGGCTGCAGTCGAGATTAATAAAAGTATCCGTTAGACTGTCGACACCAATGAAACCGAGTTCGCTCATACAAACACCAACAACAAGAAAACAAACTCACCGACGAAATGTCCGCATCGTCCAAACGGAACCAGGTTTCACTAAACTTCGTACGACTAAAATGTTCATATATGAAAAATTATGATAGTCTATACATTTCAGATTAACAATGTTGTAAACAATTAGTGGTTGCCTATGCCCAATACATGCAAATTCGTCAATTGAAATTTCCAGACAATCCTAAATGCACTTACGAACATTTTAATCGTACGACGTTTAGTGAAACGGCCCCCAGTTATCTGTCAGTATGTGTCAGGCCAATGCGCAAAGTGTTACCTGATAAATGATTGTTATTGTCCATACGAAACCAGTGTAACTTAGGGATCGGGTTTCCGGACGCCGAACATTTCAAGTGGACCGTTTGTCCCTCGGGTACCGACACCGGCGATGTCAGGTAGGTGGATGCACGTGGTGGACCTGCATGTGATAGATGGCAATAAAGCAAGTCAATAAGAACTAGACAATTGTTTGTAAAACAAATTGCCACCGCTATTTAACATTTATGAATACAACAGCAATCATTGAGTGAGTGATTGGGGGAAAATATTTTCACAGTCGAAAAGGGGGCATAGATGCGGATATATCGGTGGCACAGCGAACAGTTTTACATTACGCACTCCTGCACTTAGTGGTTGGAATGTTTACCGAGTATGAAGAGAATCAGCCACAAACAGTAGAAGTAGTTCGCCGGATAAGAAAAACAATATTTTCAGAGTCGTAAAAGGGGCATAACTGCGGAAGGATCGTAGGAACATTCAAACTGTTTACGTTACGCACTCCTTCACGTGATGGTTGGAATGTATACCGAGTATGAAGAGAATCAGCCAAAAACTGTAGAAGTAGTTCGCCGGAGAAGAAGAACAATATTTTCAGAGTCGAAAAAGGGGCATAACTGCGGAAGGATTGATGGGACATTTAAACTGTTTACATTACGCACTCCTGCACTCGATGGTTGAAATGTATACCGAGTATGAAGAGAATCGGCCAAAAACGGTAGAAGTAGTTCGCCGGATAATGAAAATAAATATTTTCTGAGTAGAAAAAGTGGCATAACCTCGGATGGATCGGTGGGACTAATAATAATTATTATCATAATAATTAGCATGACTAATCATAATAATTAGCATGAATTAGTCAATTACGATGATGTCCATTTGCCTTTTGGGTCATGCAATTTTACATGGACCTGGGTCGGTTTTGCATGGAATCTTTATGGCCTTGTTTTTTGTTTCATTTTATTTTCTGTGATGGGACTATTCAATTATGAACATTGTAAGAAAGATTTGTCATAATTATCTGGCTTAGAAAAAAACAATGTGTGTACTTTGTTTTCAGAAAATCAGCTGGTATCGATATGAACACATTACTTTGTACATCCAGATGTATGACACAGAAGACCTTCATCGGCCGAGCGAGAGCCTTGTATGTATAGAAGCCGCCATCATCAGGCCGCACATTCGACAATACATGCGTGGCTTCATTCTTGTATAGGGTGGCTATCGCCATTGGTCGTCCTTTCGGCCGCGCCCTTACACGGATCATACGTGGAGTAACGCCCTGCTTTCTCGCGTAGAACCAGGCATTCTGAAAGTAGGAATTTGATTGGTCACTTAACTGATTGATTGTTAGATTCATTGGTTTAGGGTTTACGTCATTAAAACACAATCAATTAATCGATCAATCAAGCAAACAAATTAATTAATTATCAATCATTGTACTTACTACAATAGTACGAACTTCAAGTACGATTATTGAAGGAACACTATTTATGTAATTTTGCAATTAGTTTAATTTTACTTTCTTCTATGATAACAGTATTCCGTTGACCGTGTAAGTACAGACAAATAATTCTACCATAGTTCTCTATATATTATACAGTGGAACCTCTCTAAACCGGACACCAAGACAAAACATGTGATCTTATTTAGGATGAGTTTCTTGGTCGTTTATCTCAGGTGATAATGTCTGTTCGTCATCGCTTAGTACACAGCTATGGGTCAGAAGGATCGAATTCCTGATTTACAGTGAAACCTCTCTAAACTGGACACCATGTGGAAAGGTTTCACTGTAATATTGATATGCTCCGGCATATTTAGGTAACTTATCTGGATTATTTAGTTACAAACCACGCTGAATTAACTTTCATTTTTACCACACAGCTTGTAGAATATCAACGTTATTTATTTGTGCTGCGTTGACAAGACGTGAAATGAAAACATACGTGATATGATCTGGAAGTGTACCCACAGACCAAGCACGCATGTTAAGAATCATGTCTGTCGGTTCTTATCCAGCTCCGCGTGTTGTCTTCAATTCACGCACCTGTCTGTCAAATCCAGAATCCAACATTGTCTCAAGTATAGCTCGCTATGTTAACGTGTGTACACAATGCCACTTAGACTATAATCTGACGTAGGTTGTAAGCTCTCGTTTCGCTAAATAACTTTATCCAACAATCCCTGTAGCCGCTATTGTGGTCGAAAAGTGCCTAACATTTTGATCTTACTGTCCGCCATTTTGATTCCTGAATTGTGGGATTGTTTGTCTTTGTAAATTTGCGTAAAGGAGTTTATCAATCCGCTAAAGATTAGGCGTACACACGATAACATTGTTCTAGTACAGATTTCATATACTATTTATTAATTGTGTTTTTCATGCCCTGTCGGAGTGTTATCTGTCAGTTTCCGTTGTTTATTCGATAAAATTGAATGACACATTCGTATCTGCTGACGTCACTAAGAACATAATCTGTGATGTCATTTTCATAATTTGATGTCATTTCCGGCTCGTGCATTTTTGGCCAAATGGCCAATTTCTGGCCAAGTGGCCCATTTTAGGCCAAATGGCCAATATTTGGCCAAGTGGCCAATTCCTGGCCAGTGACCCGTTTTTGGCAAATATTGGGCCAGAATGGCCAATAGTTGGCCATGCGACCAATTGTCGGCCACTGTGACCATGCATGGGTATATAAGGCGAGCGAAATCTGCCATTCGACACTCTGGCACAATAGATCTTACAGATAACACCTCCATGTTAAAATTCGTGCGAAAATGAGGTCTTTAGAATTAAATGTAAGCTAATAATAAGCATTGTACAGTTCTCATAGCAAGAACAATTAATTATTTTAGTATAAATGGATCTTGCCAGAGTTTATTTAACCCTTGAGAGGGTCTTATCAGCAACATTGGACATTTTTGTGAATATTTCAACAACGTCATTTGAACCGTCACTTGGAGTAATATAAATAAATTGTTAAAGTTGAATTTATCTAATATATTGTCTGTTGCCTGGACTGTCAGACTACAGCTACACCCGTGTTCCCGTACATACAGACGTGCAGCGTTTAGTCCAGATCTGAGAGACACAGGTTGCAAGCTACACAGATCTACTGATTGGCAACTATAGGCAGACGCTACCACATTTGTCGGTCAATCAGTCATCTATAGCCCGCAACGCGTGTTAGAGGATACTGTGTAGCATACGCACATCAAGGGTTTGGAACAGCGTGCAGGAGCTTGCAGCAACACACGTAGCATAGACAGGGTATATGCGGGGTCATATATTGCTCCACTACCGGCGCGTAACATTTCTTGGTGCAGCGGTGGGATCTGTTAGTTTTTACAGATCCAGTGATCGACCCCACCCAAGGTTACAGGTACAGACGCCAGACATGACTACAGATACAAGCACAAGCCACAGTACATATACAGATACAAGCACAAGCCACAGTACATATAGAGATACAAGCACAAGCCACAGTACAGATACAGATAACCATCCTAGTTAGAACAGTAGACAGTGAGGGCATAATCACCTTTAGAAACAAAAATAGCAACGACATAGACGGTGTTGAATTAGAGAGTGAGGACAGAACCACAGAGGGGACAACTAGCATCCAAGAAATTACAACACTTCGGAGACATGATGAATAGATCCAGAACATGAGCAGCATGATTTCGAACATGAGCGGTGTCATTAAAGACGTGGTGACAGCGTTTCAGTCGATGCAGCCGACAGCTGATAGACCCACAGAAGGTGATATACAGAGGAATACAGACAGTGTCAATGTTAATGATAACTATCCATGGCGTCGCACAAACAACGAATCTAGTACTACGTTGCCAATCCGGTGGGATTATTCCCCCAGGACCACTGACCCGTATTGTGGACAGGATTCCCGGCACAGCGGAGACCGAAACATAGAGGGACACGGGTCACGGACAGATCAACAAGCCGCACATTACCGCCTGCCACATGCCAGCTGCCAACAATGGACAGACAGACGGGCCAGCGAATACCAGCCGTCGGATAGGAACCACTACTCTGTGGCACCCAGTCACCATAGAGGGCCAATGCATGCCGGCGTGAAAATCTGGTCATTTGACGGTAAGGAGGATTGGGCAATGTGGATAGCCAGGTTTGAAGCGATAGCCTATCGGTATCAGTGGACATCCGAGGACAAGCCGGACCAGTTGCTGCCCAGAATTGAGGGACTAGCTGCACAGTTTGTTTTTTCCCAGTTACTACCCGCGGTTCTGTGCAACTACAGTGAGCTTGTCGGCGAGATAAACAGTAGATTCCGCGTCATTCGCCGCAAAGTTCAGCAGGAGAAGCCAGAGGCATGGGGAAACAGCAGAAGACTATTCGGCAGACCTCAAGCGGTTGTATGATAAAGGCCACGGATATAGGGACAGACGAACGAGAGATGAAGACCTGGTACGACGCTTTCTAGATGGATTGCTAGATGAAGAGGTCAGGTTCGAAGTGGAGTTCCATAAGGAGCCGCGCAACATTGACGAAGCTGTGTATCATGTAGTGAATCTGGTACAGATCAGGAACAGCTATAGGAGTGAGAGAAGAAACAGGAATAGTGCACATGTCCGCCGAACACATGACGCACAAGAGGGAAACATGGCATCGTACTATGACGACAACATTGTACCGGAACATACGTATGTTGTGAAGGATAGACACATTTCCAGTACGACGGAGGGCCACCGCAAGGATCGATTTTGGGAGCCACAAGGAAAGGAGTCGGATCCAAACGGGGAGCTGATGGAAATGGTTTAACCCGATTGGAGAAACTGGAGGGTAACAGCAGGACAAGAAACAAACGGGAAGTCGAGTGCTATAACTGTCACAAGCTAGGCCACTATTCCAGAGTATGCCCGGACAGATGTCAAGCCGGTCAGCACAGGAAGGAAACGGACAACTCAGCTGTGCAGCATCGGGAAGCTGTACACCATTTAAACTACGAGGGACCGACTCTTGCTGCCAAAGGGCGTCCATGTAGAGAAAGAGAGAATATGCCATGACGAAGAGAAACAGATAATAAGGAGGTTACCGGTACCTGCCAGCCGAGCAGAGACTAGAGACAAAGACCGGGGCGATGGTCTTTACATTGAGGGCTCTGTTGGGCAGATACCAGTGGTGTTCATAGCTGACACCGGAACATCCAATACCATCATTTCTACGAAGGTGTATGACAGCATGGCGGAGGTAGATAGACCGGAGCTGCAGAGGTCATCGTGTTTAAGAGGTGCAGGAGGGTGCCCTATTAAGGAGAGGTGCATGGCACATTTCAAGATGACGCTCTGGCCATTGGAGATCGTCAGTGAAGCAATCGTTGCGGAGATTGAGGACGATGCTCTTCTGGGCTATGACGTGCTCTCCGGTGGACCACGTGGACCTGCTGATATATTGTTGAGTAGAAACGTGATAGTTTTGGATGGTTACGAGGTGCCATGGCTGATGAAGGGTGATAAACATAGGACCAGGAAGGTCATTGTCGGAAAAGACATAACTATTCATGTGAATACAGAGGCGTTGATTGATGTCGACCTTGAGCCAGCAGATGGCCGTGGTGTCATTGGAGTAGCTGGCTATATGGTGGACCCACCGGAGGGAGTTCGGGATAACTGCCAGCTAGTAGTGACACCTGCGCCAGTCGACAGCAGTCGAACAACTGTGCCCCTAGTAAACGTGGAGAGCCTGTCTCCAGATTAGTCGTATCCGAGGCGGGTTACACAGTCCGTGACAGTTGAGTGGATCGATAAAATCGTACCTGGTGTCACCACTGATGGAGATAGTGATGACAGAGATAAAATAATCAGGATCCAGGGGGTGCGAACGAGCTCTAGGCGCACATACGAGAGGGACGCTGAGATCCACGCTGTGCCATTGGTGCGGAAACCGCGGCACCGAATGTAGCTCGGCATCATGCCAGAGGTTAGGGAGCGACCACACACACCGAGAAGTACCAGTGTTGGCGATGTAATACAGCAACGTATTGAACCAACGCCGTCGGGACCGTATGCTGTACATCGACGGAGGACAGTAGCAGCCAGCGTCCGTGAACACCAGGACGCATATGGGCACGACAGCCGTAACACTTCGCGGGCGCATTGTGGACCAAGTTCGTCGGCGTGGGAGAGGAAACCAAGATGGAAGTGGAAGCGACGACGTGTTCCGTTAATGGGATGAGTTTGTGATTAATGTGTTCATTAATATTTAATTAATGTGTTCATTAATACTAGTAGTTATAATAAATGTGAAGTACATGTATTCTTTCGATTTTGTGTATTATAACTGAAACGAACGTGTTATAGTTAATTCGTCACAAAGCAGTGGTTTACTGTAATTATTTAAAGTCATGTGTTTTAAGTGAATATAAATAATAATTGTTATATTAGTGTTAGTGAGTTATATAAACCGTATAATAATTCAGTAATACTAGAAGTGATAAGTGTGTTATGTGAATTCGTGTGTAATTATATAGGTGAGTATATATACACACGATTTAAGCAGAGATGCTTAATTATCGCTTAAGTTGTGTAGGTTTACATATGTTCCGATTTGGGAAAGACCGAGACGAGTTGGTGTACCGACGATATAGGGCCACGTCTTAGACGAGACGCGGACACAAGAGGGCAGCGCCGGAACAGCCGATCCAACGCCGATGTCTAAACGATGTAACAGCCAACAGTTTAGTCCATGAGCCAGGGCGTAAATCGTGGGATACAAAGTAACATCGGGGGACGTCATCCGCGTACCACGTAATGACGATACAATGGTGCCGACGATTACCGGGGGTATACAAACATCAACATTCCAGCGTATGATGCTCAGACACGTTGTATATGGCTGGACGTATCCAGAGGGCGCCATAGCCGGCGCTAATTCTTCAACAGCGTGCCGTTCGGGTAATCATGTGTTGTGAGAGCCGGTTATCATACCCACATGCTGCCGAGACCAGTCGAGCGTTCAGCATCACCAGACCAGAGTGCACGTTTACGGTGAGCATTATGCCGCTGCAAACGCTGATACATGACGCACACGATGGAGACGACAGTGGCACAACTGTTACCCTTACCAGCAGAGATGTCAAACAGCGGGGACCACCAACATGTTCTCGTCGCGGAGCAGACGTAGCCAATGATGGAGGTAGACGACGGAGTTGGCGAGAAGTGTTCCAGGCCACCGACAATTAGTGGCCCAGTGAAGAATATTTATTTATTGACAGTGACCGATTAGTGGCATACACTCATGTGAGTGGATACCAAATAGGGACACTCATTACACGCGTTTTCCTTTAGTGTTTGGCAACAGGAGTCTTGCCAAAGTGACAGGGGGGTAATGATATGCTCCGGCATATTTAAGTAACTTACCTGGATTATTTAGTTACAAACCACGCTGAATTAACTTTCATTTTTACCACCCAGCTTGTAGAATATCAACGTTATTTATTTGTGCTGCTTTGACAAGACGTGAAATGAAAACATACGCGATATGATCTGGAAGTGTACCCACAGACCAAAGACGCATGTTAAGAATCATGTCTGTCGGTTCTTATCCGGCTCCGCGTGTGGTCTTCAATTCACGCACCTGTCTGTCAAATCCAGAATACAACATTGTCGCAAGTTTAGCTCGCTATGTTAACCTGTGTACACAATGTCACTTAGACTATACTCTGACGTAGGTTGTAAGCTGTCGTTTCGCTAAATAACTTTATCCAACAATCCCTGTAGCCGCTATTGTGGTCGAAAATGTAACTTTTCTGTCCGTGCCTAACATTTTGATCTTACTGTCCGCCATTTTGATTCCTGAATTGTGGGATTGTTTGTCTTTGTAAATTTGCGTAAAGGAGTTTATCATGCCGCTAAAGAGTAAGTGTATACACGATAACATTGTTCTAGTACAGATTTCATATACTATTTATTAATTGTGTTTTTCATGCCCTGTCGGAGTGTTATCTGTCAGTTGTTTATTTGATAAAATTGAATGACACATTCGTATCTGCTGACGTCACTAAGAACATAATCTGTGATGTCATTTCCATAATTTGATGTCATTTCCGGCTAGTACATTTTTGGCCAAATGGCCAATTTCTGGCCGGTGACCCGTTTTTGGCCAAATGGCCAATATTGGGCCAGAATGGCCAATATTTGGCCAAGCGACCAATTTTTGGCCACTGTGACCATGCATGGGTATATAAGGCGAGCGAAATCTGCCATTCGACACTCTGGCACAATAGATCTTACAGATAAGACATCCACGTTAAAATTCGTGCGAACATGAGGTCTTTAGAATTAAATGTAAGCTAATAATAAGCATTGTACAGTTCTCATAGCAAGAACAATTAATTATTTTAGTATAAATTGATCTTGCCAGAGTCATTTGGACATTATTTAACCCTTGAGAGGGTCTTATCAGCAACATTGGACATTTTTGTGAATATTTCAGCAACGTTATTTGAACCGTCACTTGGAGTAATATAAATAAATTGTTAAAGTTGATTTATCTAATCTATTATCTGTTGCCTGGACTGTCAGACTGCAGCTACATCCGGGTTCCCGTACATATAGACGTGCAACGTTTAGTCCAGATCTGAGAGACACAGGTTGCAGGCTACACAGATCTACTGATTGGCAACTATAGGCAGACGCTACCACATTTGTCGGTCAATCAGTCATCTATAGCCCGCAACGCGTGTTAGAGGATACTGGGTAGTATACGCACAGCAAGGGGTTGGAACAGCGTGCAGGAGCTTGCAGCAACACACGTAGCATAGACTGGGTATATGCGGGTTCATATATACGCACCACTACCGGCGCGTAACAATATGAAAGACGTTAATAGTAAATGTATGTTGTATAAATTTGCGCTTGCTGCAACTAGGGATACAAATGCGAAAATTAAATGTAGCAGATTTCACCAAAATTGCAAAGTATACTTATCTAGCAATGTGTACTTTGAGGGATTAATCATTCCAGAAATGCATTATTTCGTATAGAACTGACGACTGCATATATTTAAACATTAAAAGTATGCAGAATTATTATACTGAATTTATTACATTATCACAGCCAAAAAAGCATTTTTGCAGCTCAACTAAGTAAATGTTCAAATAGTATTTTCACTAGTCAATTTGAAATTCAATACTTATTCTATACTCCCACTTTTGATAATCAATGCGTATTCTGCTAAAATAAGTACGTCAAATACGTCAATACGCACCTTATCTGGAGCCCTGAATTATAGACAGGCGTTCAATAGTTTACTGTGGTCTAGTTCTGTCGTTTTTGCGAAGAATCGATTTCCGTGCCGGTAGACAAGGAAATCGATTGTTCGCAAAAACGGCAGAACTCCCTACCACAAATGGAAGACTCGGACATATGACACGAAAAAAATGCCTATTAAAAAAATCCCATTACCCCACTCACTTGGTCTCGTACAGTACCATATTCTGTTATTGAAAGGTGATAAAGAATATGGCTATAATAGAAAGAGCCCTCTCTTTTCCGACTCGCACAAACACAATAAACATCGATTAAATGTATGACTTCTGTCTCTGGAAATCGATAAAGGTATTAGGTGTGTGAATATACTCACTTCAAATCGCTGTTTCCAGCATTTATTCAGTTATTCGCATTGTGCATACCCCATCCAAAGCGAAATTTGCCTGTACGAAAAAATCTCACACATAATCGGAGGCCGTCCGGCGTGGATTATCGGTCATATTTGGCCGATAGCTGGTCGCCAGCTCAAACTAATGACGTGCACCATGACCATATACATTAGAAACTCCAACCATACAAAGTTGGTCCAATTGTGATCCTTTACCTATCTAAAAAAACACTTTTTACAACCACCGAAGCGTCTATGTAAGAATATCTCTGATTGGCTAAACAGTGATGACGTCATTCAACCTATTTTGGGATTCCGGAAGACATAATCTGATAGAACGCGAATAATGAATGAAAGGGCAATGGAATTAGAACAAGAACAATTATAATATGAATGACCATGTTATAAAAGAACGCTTTGAGCGTATGTTATTATTATTGAGGCGAACTACATGTTTGCAAGTAGCATGTAAAGTCATAGATATCAGGGTATGGGATCACGTGGTTTCCGAACCTGATTTTCCGACGTGACGTATTCTGTGACGTCATTTTTACAGTTGATTTTATTGAAAATTTTCCAAGCAAACGGACGGATTTCGATGATATGTAGCACACCATAGAACTGAAATATGTGTTTATGTGTGCTCTGAAAGGTCTTTACGATAACCTATAACTGTCATGAAGAATCGAGTACCGTTTATTTCTTATATTCACGTTCTTTAGATTTTTATTCACATCCATAGTAACCGATTCTTCGTCAAAGCCATAAAATTATTAGATTAAAGCAAACTATACAATAATGCAAGAACTGGCATCATTAAACGCAGCTAATCCCCTCGCACTGGCATCATTAAACGCAGCTAATCCCCTCGCACTGGCATCATTAAACGAAGCTAATCCCATCGCTGGTAGCCTTGATAATAAAACAGAACAAAAGTACTGACTGACCTTGGTCGGTCGGACGTGGGTCGTATTCTAAACAATGCTCCATCCCTAGACACACATTATGGTAAAATCAAATCAAAATCGGTAAAGCATTTCACGAGTTATTGAAAAATGAAAGGTGTTACTAGCGTACGTACGCACGTATGTTGAACCTTATATGTCATAGAAACGAATATATCACACGTGTGAAGTATTCGTGCGAATGCGTCACACATTTCCGTGAATACTGGCCGAATTCGGCCGAATACATCACAAATCGAAAATCTCACCCAAATATTTTTCACTTTTTGGTATAAACGAATACGTCACACAATCGCAAATTTCAAACTTGACCGAATATGGTCATATGATTATCACATCGAATGTATCGACAAGACGATCACTTTGGAGCATTTATTGTCGAAATATGATCATTATACGTAATCCAAGATGACCACCGAAAGGTTAAAAGGTCATTAATTTATCAGAGATTTCAAACGTCTTATTTTCATGAACCGCCGGGCTGATATTGGGCAAACTTCACAGCTATGGTCCGTGGGTGAAGACATTTCATATTTGTTAAAATTCAGATCACCGCATAAACCATGTAATACTATTCCTTTAGCCCATTCAACATCACATACCTATAGACTGGAGTTTGCAAACAGTGTAGATCCAGATGAGCCGGCTCGTAACGAGCTGTCTCATCAGGATCTGCACTGTTTGTGACACAATTTCTATTTTTACAGCCAATATCTGACAAAAAAATGTAAAATGTTTTAAATTTATAATGAACATCTGATGGTTAATGGAATAGTCTGAAATATAACATGGAATATTCCATCTCAGTTACTTGGTGCTGAAAGGGTTATAATGAATACAAGTGCAGGAGGCAACTACTAAACTAAGCAGAGCAATATACGCCCGATGGTAGCTTTGAATGACACATTGACATTTAACATATTCGTTTAATGAGAGTTGTTTGCCAAACATATAAGCCCCCTCCCCTTCTGAAAAAGACACTCAGTGGTGCCACAATGTGCATAGTGACCTCAAAATCAAACGTTTGAGCATCCTAGCACCAATTGTTATTGAGTTATTAAGCCGAACTCGTGTTATTGTCCAAGGTCACCCCGCGACCTTGACCCTTCACCTACTGACCTCAAATCAATAGGGGTCATCTGCTGGTCATGACTTACTTGAAAACCAATACTGGGCATCCTAGGTCATGGCGTTCTCGAGTTATACAGCGGCAACTGTTTTATTGTCTAAAGTCACCGCGATTTTGACCTTTGACACACTGTAGTCAAGTAAAACTGGTCATACACTGGCCTGCATATTTTGTTCGAGTGATCGCATCTTTCGAGCCATCGCATCTTGCGAGTTTGGTATATTTTTCGACTACTGTGCCCGTCGAATTTAGGAAATAACGAAGCATAATAGAGTGTATCCATGTTTTAGATGATAATAGTATTTATTCGCAATTAAAGTTATGATGTAGAATTAAATAAACTATATTTAAATTCAGTAAGAGCAAAATTAATCCTTTTTGTCACGACCAGTCATCTCTGCCTAACTAGGAAGTGTGGTATTATTAATGAGCGTTTTTCGTTGTAACTTCCGAGCAGCCACTCGAATAACACAAGGACCACTAGAACAAGCAGAGTTACAACACCAGTTAAATACCTTTGACCTTTGAACCTTACTCGAGTAACTTTAATCGAACCCATGCCGTGTGGTGGCTTACTAGGGTTCTAACTCGACTTGAACCTGAGCAACGACTCTGGTTCTTCCAGTGAATGATACTCGGGTTATTAGAGTATAACCCGTGAGTTATCACAAAAAACGACCAATGACTTACGACAGACTCTATTAAATGTGCCGAGTTGCCGAAGCCCATAATATTTAATAAATTGCCGTATATCGTTGATCGCAATCAACAACGTTAACGACCAAATTGCACCACTTTAAGCAATTAACTGCACTGGAAAAGATACCACATTTCTTTGATCGTAATAAGTCTGACGCGGAGGTGCGAAAATTTGCCAAGCACAAACTTCGACATGACTTTCGAGTCATCGTATAGGAAAAATAGCGAGAAATGAGTCCGCGGGACTTCAACCATGTTTCGAGGGATCGCATTTTTCGAGGAGATGCATTTTGAGCCATCGCATGTAAAATACATTAAACATATAGGGAACATTATCGGGACCGCGACGCTATTTCGAGCGAGCCCGACATTACGAGCCATCGCATTTTGAGCGATCGCGATTTCACTGCATTTACATTTACCTTGTATGCATGCGTGGCATGACTTTCAAATAACCCGGCGAATATGCCTGCTCTATTCTGTTTTATTTTATCGCACTGTTATCCCCCATTCGAATGTTCATGTGACATATTCGTCTGGACAATATTTTATTAAGTTTTGTTCGAGTTTTTGTAACATGTGACACATTCGTTTTTGTTGCAAGGGTAGTGATGCCAAACGTAAACGTCAGACATTTGTGTGATGTATTCGTACGTATTCTTCATCATGTGTGACGCATTCGAACAAATATATCACACGTGTGACATATTCGTTTCTGTGCCATTTAAGGTTCAACACACGTACATGGACTAAAGCTATACCCCCTCTTGCCTATCAGTGAGGGGATACTAATTGGCAACCTACTAAGCATTTACTGCGTTATGTTGCATTAAACTCTGTCTTGCCATTATAAAGATATTACATTCAACATCCTACACCACTTTTAATTGAAATGGCGCAATCTTAAATATTGCGCGGGCCCGGAGGACGCACTGTCTTGCCATCAGTTTTAATATTTTTTCCCAATGTTAGTACTTTCCCCTAACAAAAGAAAAAGAGGGCCATGATGGCCCTAATTCGCTCACCTGACTCCATGAACACGAGAGGAGAATGTGACATTGAATTCATATGTGTTTTAAACAAATTGTGCTATTTTTAGATGGCGGTCATCTTGGATTAAGTGATGACTCATTTTACCAAATCTGAAAATGCTTCACCCGAGGATCTTAACTTACTATGAAGTTTGGCCAGCATCGGCCATGTGGTTCCTGAGAAAAGACGTTCAAAATCTCGAATAAATGGACCTTTTGGAGGCCATTATGGCTGACATGACATAATCATCCGATTCCGACAAATATTGCACCAGAGCAATCGCCTCATTGATACCTTCAATTATATATATGGCATGAGCATATTGAGTCAAAAATAAAATTTGACCCCACGGGCCACTCCCATTTTTGACCCCGGGGTCACCATTTAACACCTTTGTAAGAGCATTCTAAGTCGATCATTCCTACCAAGTTTCGTCGAAATCCGGCTGGCGGTTCATGATAAGAATAATTTTTCAGAATTTGTGCTATTTTTAGACGGCGGCCATCTTGGATTAGCGACGATCTACATTTTAACAAATCTGAAAAGGCTTCACCCATGGACCATAACGGTGAAGTTTGGCCACCATGTGACAAGCGGTTGGAGCGAAGAAGAATTTTGAAAGCTCTAATAAAATAACGACCTTTTGACCTTTCGGCGGCCATCTTGGATGAAATGACCATCCAATTTCGACAAAAAATGTACCAGAGCGATCACCTCTTTGACCCCACGGGCCACACCCATTTTTGACCCCGGGGTCAACATTTTAACAACTTTGAAAGAGCATTGTACATCGATCCTTCCTACCAACTTTCGTCGAAATCCGGCTGGCGGTTCATGAGAAGAAGATTTTTTAAAGATTTGTGCTATTTTAAGACGGCAGCCATCTTGGATTACATAATTACGTAATTTTAACACATTGGTAATCCCCCTACCTAAGGACCCGGACCATGAAGTTTGGTGACTATAGACCCAATGGTTACCGACGAGAAGACGTTTGAAAATGTTCACGGGAGGACGACGACGGACACATTGCGGTAAAACGGCATCTAGTCGCACGCTGACTGAGCCACGATCTATAAACTTACCCAGGGACATTACATTGCAAATATAGTGTAACCCGTCCACTGGCGGTTTGTTTCGGTGAGTCCGCACAGTACAACAGTTCGACTTGGCAACGCCACCTAGCGACTTATCACCGGCTCTGCGGTGCATAATATAAAAATCCTAAAACCATCAACTTCTAAAACTGGCGTTTTGAAGAAAGTCACGAAATATTCAATCTTAAATTAGATAAAATTGACGCAGTAAAATTTGAACAACGTTATAAGACAAAGATTTGAGTGCAAGAAATAATCCACATTCAGACACGTGAAAATGTTTGGCATTTCTCCATTTCATTGTCGAAACTCCAGACGGTTTTACAGAATGTGAAAACCATGGAAAAGGTATACTGGATATCAAATACTCCTACAAGCACCGATATGAACTTGTGAGTGAAATTCACGACAGGTCATACATAACATCGAAACAGAAACCATTGCCTTGAAAAAGTCTGAGAAATATTACACACACACAAGTACACATTCAAACAGCTGTATGTCAAAAATACTTCTGCGACTTTGCACTGCAGTGGAGAAGCCATGATTCTTGCAGGTGGTGCGAGAACATACGTTCAATTTCTTCCATTGTAGTGATTTTAAAGCGACAATTTTCACATATATTATACAGGTAGTTATTTCCCCCAGAAAACATAGGTTAAAGTAAAATAAGTACGCACCTGACCAAATGTTATGGGATGCAATCGCACCCAATACACATCATGTCACTGGACTTTGTACTGTACACCCACTGGGGAATCCATGTGACAAATGTTTTGTATGATGTGGTGTTTGTGAATGAGCTGATAAGTCAAGTGTCGTGCCTTTGAACTTAATAACTGGGTGCCAGACATCCTTCAGTAAAGTTGCAAATCATGATTTGAAGTTGGGTCACCTCTGTTTGGCACAAAGTGTTCTTTATGGGAATTAAATATTAAATAAGTATAATTATGTAACTATTCCAACAGTTTTAAAAATTATGAGTGCCGGCTACACAGAAAAATTCAATTAGTAATCTCAAGTTTACTGATAGAGAGGCGCGTTTGTATCATCGTGCTATTTTGATTGTAAATGAACAAGGTCATTTTTCAATTATTTATATAAAGTAAATGTGTCACCTGAATGAATATTTGTATTGACTTGTTACAAAATATGATCATTGCACATCAAAAGATAAATAGAGACAACAAATAGTTGTTTCCATTAACATTTTAAGGAGTCAGGGTTATCGCCCTTGATATCAAATTGGCAATTCAAGCTTGATATAAAAATAATAATAATATAAAATTAACATGGCTGATATGATTATTTTAAGAATTTTACCCAATTTTCTGCGACGGCCATCTTGGATTATGCGACAACCTCCATTTTAACAAATATGAAAATGCTTCACCCACGCACCACAACTGTGAAGTTTGACCAGCGTCCGCCAAATGGTACATGTGAAGAAGACGAAATCTATAATTAAAGTATGACCTGTCGGCGGCCATCTTGTATGATGTACCATCAGATTTTGACAACAAATTATCCAGAGTGATTGTCTCCACGAAACCTTCGATTTGATATATATCAGGACCATATTTGGTCAAATTGGAAATACAGCCATGAGCAAGATAAAAAATCAATGTGTGAAAAAACAAAGAGAGAACACTGGAATATTAGTGAGGCAAGAGTTGTGATAAATATACACAAATGAATTCAAGTTATGCTCTGGACACAAAATCAGTATGCGAACAAAACAAAAGAAATCAGTATGGTAAGAGATGTTCTTCTTGCTTTTAAGGACTAGAGCAAGTGAGCAGGGTCTCACACATACCCCCGGCCGCCGCCAAGTCATTTGGCCTGGACATTTGGCATGAAAGCCGTATAGGTGAGATATAGAATGAAAATATGGCTGTTGATAAAGAAGTATGTGACGTTTCCAGTCAATCCGACATACAGTTGCAGAGAAATTGTGTACTTAAAACATTAATGCTAATATTTCAAAACAGTTAACACAATTTGACCTTGACCTTGGGCATGAAAGCCGCATGAGTGGGCTATGAAATGAAAATATGGATGTTGATAGAGAAATATATGAATTTTCAATTCAATCTGACTTACGGTTGCAGAGAAATTGCTTTAACGCATATACTTCAAAACATTTAACGCAAGTTTCAAAGTAATTTCACCTTCACCGTGTGCACGAAAGCCGCATGCGTGGGCTATATAATTTTTGTTTATTGGTGTTTAACGGCCTATCAACAGCTATGGTCTAATACTCTCATAAGGGATATAACTGTCGGATTCAAAATGCCAAAGACGTATGGGAGGGCCAAGCCAGGTATCTAGTCGGAATTCCGGTAAGGATGAATCGCGATTGTTAAATTACCCATCACATGCACCCATCAGGGCTACAGAAAGAAATTATTGATCTTCTGACTTCATAAAGAAGTACATATAGAGCTTCAAGTCAACCGGACTTGCGGTTGCAGAGACATTGTGTACTTAAAAACGTTGACATGTTTGACGCAAATATTTCAAAACTTTAAGTAATTTGACCTTGTGCAGGAAAGCCACATCGGTGGGCTACAGTATAACAATATGGATGACGAAAAAGAAGTATACGAAGATTCAACTCAATGCGACTTACGGTTGCAGACCTAATGGGTACCCAAAAACCTTTAACGCAAATGTTACGGATGGACGAAAATACAAAAACTATATACACCTCGACATATTTTGTATGCCTGGGTATGAATCATGATTGAAGGTACTGTGTTACAGATGGTGCCTCAATATTTTGTTTCTCACATCATGCAAGTCAAAATTTATTGCAAACATGTAATTTGTTACAAGTTTGACCATTGGGCATTGATTTCAATTATAATCATGATAATAGCACAAAATACATCATTAATTCGTAAATTTCCGTTTAACTTCGAAAGTCTACAAAGTTTGTCTTCGGTCTATTCTGAATGTTTCTAGTAAAATCCTTTATTGCGAAAATAACCGAAACCATGTGAAACCAACCAAATATGGACTTTATAGACTGTGGACGTTAAACGCAAATTTATGAATCAAAGATTGAATGCAATACCTTAAATGCTAATCACTCTAGGTTGACGGTAGGATTTTTAAATTTGCTCAAATATGTGTATGTGACTGGAGAAATGTGGCTTATGGGATTTGCGACCAGTGTAGATACACATCAGCATGAGTATCCGCACAGGATTTGCACTGTTCACCATTGCATCAATGAAACCTCCATCATGCTTCTAGCAAGCCACATCATTATCAGGCTACAGGAGTGTACTATTTGATCAGAAGCTATACTGGTCACAAATTCCATAAACCGCATTATCCAGTCACAGCCACCGGGAGTTAAGAACCACACAAACACTGCCGCTAGCATGGATGGTACTCCGGTTAAATGGTTAAGTTGTTGTAACTGAACTTGTCTTTCTCAAGCCGTTCCTTGAGGGTTATATTTTCAGATGACAGTCGCTGCTCTTAAGATGACAGTCTGTCATGGCGACACTATCATTTGCTTGGTGTAGGTCAGGAACTGGATCAGTTCCCATTTCGCGAATGTTTCACAACTTGTTGCCCAGGTGGAGTAGTGTCTTTGGGCAGCGATTCTTCTGGTGGCCTTTGTCCTTCAACAGCAGAAAGAAAACCAATTCCCGCCGTATCTGCTTCTTCTAGGACCGCTCATATAATATCTCAATAGCCCTGCTGGTGTCTGCCTCGACTGCAGGGTGAAGTTCAAGATGCTCGACGAATTATCCAGATGGCTAAGATATGTAGACAGCTTCCCTGAAACAAACAATAACACACTACTATGTACATGGTTAGCCTTTTATTGAATTACTTACCAGTATTAACCATTTCTCAGCAAATGACTCCGCAACTTTCCAAAATGAAACAATGCTTAGAGATTTACATCCCACCAGGGCATCAAACTCACAACACTTGGATAAATGTGGTACAGTTGTTTCTGTCAAAATGTTCCGGGTTTATACGTGTACAAAGTGTTGTGCGTTGCGTATCCGTGGAGTTTCCGTTAGTTGCGTTTCGAACCGTGTGTCGTCTACGTGTAATACGTTTTCGGCCATGCGTTGCGTTTCCCCACTCTTGCGCATGCGCGAAAGTCGAGCAAACCGTGTTCAACGCATTGAGTTTCAAAAGTGTGTAATCCGTGTACAACGGTTGTAAACGTATACAACGGTTGTAAACAACGCATTGAGTTTCAAAAGCGTGTAATCCGTGTACAACGGTTGTAAACGTATATGTACAACGGTTGTAAACGTATACAACGCTAAGGTAAACCGTTTAAACGATTTAACGCTTTCTTTGACGAACGGTTACACGCTTCTACATGCACACAGCACCGTACAGATGAAACCGTGTTATACGTATAACACGTTTCCACGGGTTTTAACGCATTACACGTTTTGGTATGCCAACCGTGTATCGCGTAGAATGCGCAGCATGCTCAGATCGTTCTTCGTGTGTGTATATATACTTCTAGACTGCAGGGCTTCTAAAATTTTTTTTTCAGTTTTCCGGTTCTGGACCGATTTTTGAACTCTCAGACCGATTGAGATTTGAAAACTAGTCTTAAAAATCGGTCCGAGAAAAATTGCCAGTCGGCTGCTATTTCGTTATAAACCTTGTAAATTTACCGGTTTTGACCAAGTAATTTATGACACATATCCGCGGGCCATATCCCTGTTAAACCAATGTGTAGCTCGCTGTGTATTCAGTTTCTCCATATATCGATTTTTCTTAACACACGCTTGGGAGAGGTGTATAGCGGATTAGTGACTGAAATAGACTGGCTTCAGCGTAAAGATACGAGAGTTCCTAGATTCGCCATTTCTGAGGTCTACAAATACATTAAATATGCTTAAAAGCATCAATGAATGAAGAAACAAAATTAATTTTTATATGGAGGGTATAAAATAAAAAAAATATTATTTTGTTCATCATTAATTGAAGATTTTAGGCATATTTAATGTATTTATAGACCTCGGTCCACAGACGAGATTTGTGTGTCGCTTTGTGCAAAAAAATCGATAACACTAAGCCCTGTCAAATAACAGGTGCTTATTGTATGACATCATTCAGCACGAGAAATGCGTCGTGACCACTCCTTTAGGCTATGTTTTGAAATGTTACTGATTGGTCAACACGCCCTTTGATGTTCCGCAGACGTCGCGAACGTGTGACTCATGGGGCAATCATGCAGTAACCCATTTCATGCTGAGGATACGATTATGTTTGCGGGAACATATTTTCCTTCTATGCACTCAGAAGTATATGCCGCGAGCACCATTTAAACCGTCTCGTCGAGACGGTTCAAATGAGTGGTCACAACGTATACTTTCATTGAGAAATAACAAAAATAAAAATAAATTATTTAATAATTTCATACCCGTAAATGTGTATTGCGAAAGGAATGGATTACAAAAAAAACACTGGATTATACGCAGATCTGTCGCCATGTTTCGCCGATATTGATTTCGAAAATATTTTCCGTAAATGGTGTTGAAAAGTTGACACAAAATTCAGAGTTCATGCGGAATTTCGGTGGGATTATGCACGTATCAACAGCTAATCGTCCGCATGAATAGGCAGGACACGTGACCATTATTTATTAACAATTAATCCTTTTAAGCGCCTGTTGATCGCGAGCATTATACATTGTAATACGCGTCTGTCTATCGCGAGCACTATACAACGTACCCCGACCATCGCGTTATAATGGATGTGCGGAATGGTGGTACATGTAGGTGCGAAACGATCCGCCTGTAAACGATCCAGGCCGAACAGGTACATGTATTCGCGATATTTTAAAAGGGACGAAACAAGGCCGCCTCGAAGCGATCGGGGCCGAACAGGTATTCGCGTTAAAACGTGTAACCGTTGTACACGTTTCAACGCTTTCATATAGCTACACGCTTCCAGGTAAAGCGTTGTACACGTTTCGACGCTTTCATCTCGCTACATATGTATACGCCAAAGCGTGTTATACGCATTGATGCTAAAAGTATTACACGCTTTAAAACGGTTTGACAATGTGTATTACACGTGTACGAACCGTATTATACGTTTAAACAACGTATACAACGCTTTTAAACTAAACGGTTTGACAATGTGTATTACACGTGTACGAACCGTATTATACGTTTAAACAATGTATACAACGCTTTTAAACTAAACGGTTTGACAATGTGTATTACACGTGTACGAAACGTATTATACGTTTAAACAACAGTATACAACGCTACAGCAAACCGTTGCGTTCGCGTTGCGTTCGCGTTGAGTTTGCAAGTGTTGTCTACGGTGGAACAAAAACGCAGACTGCACTGTAAGCGAGTAAGTCACATTGTTCATAGTTGTGAACAGTAACTCTTGAAATCTACAACCGTACTGTCCGCATCAGAGTTACGTTTCCATTCATAGTCTTCCTCTACAGAATAGTGAATAAGAGTTCTGATTCGCAAATTACATGTAGCAGTTAAAGTTGGGGTCTCATCTGCAGGTTGAAGCAACGGACCAAGGTATATACATATGTATGTTATAGAGGGAGTAACAAAACATTTTTAGCTCCTTTTTCAGTTTATGGATGCTTTTAGGCATAGTTAATGTATTTATAGACCTCGGTCCGTTACTTCAACATGTGGTCCCATCTAGTAGGCATAACATTTTGTCTATAAGAATGAAATAAGTGTATAATTGTGTAACTACGGTACATGTATTCCGCCAGTTTTTAAAATTACGAGTACCGGCCCACTATACAGATATAATCATTTAGTAATCTTTATTTTACTGATAGTGACTCGCGGTGGTATCAGCCTATTTTGATATGTAAATGAAGCAGGACATTTTTAAATTATTTATACCAATTAAATGTGTCACCAGAACAAATATCTTTATCGACACATTATAAAGTACGATCATTGCACATAGCGAAACTAAGTAGAGATACTACCCAGTGGGCACACGGCGTCAGATTGACGTTGGATATTGGTTGGATTCACGTCGCGACGTCGCCAACCAAAATACAACGTATATGCGGCGTCAATACTACACCGTTGTATTTACGTCGGGATTTGACGTCAAAACAACGTCGTAAAACTGACCTGTTTCCACAGTGTTGAGATATTTTTTCATATTACCTGTACAAGTACATGTACATTTTCAAATACATGTACAAATGGGGGGGGGGTCCCAAAATGAGAACTGAATATTTACAATAACAAAACTATATATTCAGCCCTGAAATGAGAATAATCCGGATCTGATGCCAGGTCTTCGCCACACCAGAATCACTTGGCCCCTCCCAAAAGCAGTAGGATCAGTAATAATCTTACTACTTTTATAATGGGCAATAACCCAATTCAACTCACAGGTAACAAAAGAGCCAAAGATAAAAATGTACCGGAGGGTCAAATCAGGCAAATAGTGATTTATGGAGGAACCACTACCGTTAATTCATGCCGTCTCATTCGCCCGACCACCACCCACGTAAAGTTTTGTATTACTTTTATAATAGTTTTTTTTAGATGGAAAATATACAAATTAGGTCACAATTAACAACTAAAGTGTAAATCAGATCTGATTAGCTATTCTGTAGAGGAAGCCTACATGTATGATTTGTTTGTTGGTTCGGTTTAACGGCCTATCAACAGCTACGGTCATTTAAGGCCAGACCAATGGGTTTAGTACTAAATCCCATATATTAACTGTACAAGTACATGTTTAAGTACATGTTCAAGTATATGTACACATGGGGGGAAAATCCTAAAATCACAAATGAATATTTACAATAAAATAACTATATATTCAGCCCTGAAATCAGGATGATCCTGATCTAATGCCAGGTCCTCGCCACACCAGGATCACCTGGCCCCCTCCCAAAAGCAGTAGGAGCAGTAATAATCTTACTACTTTTACTATTGGAAATGTCACAATTCAACTCCCAGGTAACAGAAAGAGCCAAAGATAAAAACGTATCTGAGGGCCAAACCAGGCAAATCGTGATTCATATGTAATACTTTTATAATAGTTTTTTCAGATGAAAAATATACAAATTATGTTACAATTAACTAAAGTGTACATCAAATCTGATTAGCTATTATGTAGAGGAAGCCTACATGTATGAATGGAATCGTAACTCTGCTACAGACGGCACAGGAGTAGATTGCAAGAGTATTGTTCGCAAGTACAATAACATGGTTCAATAATAATGAGACATACATATCTGTACATGTATCAAACCATTGAAAACTGACATTCTGATCTGCATATAAAAAATGTAATTTCGGATAATCCTGCGCACCGGCTAATGCAAAATTCACGTAATGTTTTTCCCAGCTTACGTCAAAATAAATTAGGTTGATTTTTTAATAAACCAGTTGATTAACGGTATAATAAGTCACAATTTTATCCCATTTCGATAGTTTGGTAAAAGGTTATTCAGAACATGGTCACAGTGATTAGTGGTTCTGCTTACTAAATTAATAGATCAACATCAGCCCTGTTAAAAAAGCTTCATAAACCAATAATACACATGCAAATATACCAACATTCATTATCATTTTATTCCCGTATTATTCGCAAAACTCAAGGACAAAATGGACTGTTATTTTGACCAAATTTGGCTTGGTTTCCGCTAGGCGGATAAAGAAAATAAACGACAGATGAAATAGTAAAAGTCATCCGTTTAGCCGTGATTATCTCGGCTAAGAACTGCCTTGAATGTTCAGGGAATTTAGACTGAATATGGATATTTTCACGAAAAGAAAATTATTAGTAGGTGAGCAGAATTAACAGACACGATCGTAATCTCAACCAACATACAGTCTCCACCCCCGCCCATATTTCGTGAGGTCACACCAATGAAGCAAAGAAGTCCCTCATCACCACCCAGACCAAACATGGGTATCCTTTGTACAAATGATTTTTAGGAAGCCCACCCACCAGAATACAAATACTTAATACAAATACTACACTTCCATTTTTTTAATTGTTTGATCACTGTTGTTATAGTTTTCTAAATATTGTAAACACCTGACTTTCTGAAAACACTTGTCTTAAGAAAACAACAAGAATAATCAGACATGTAAAATATTGGTTTGTGCAAAGCCACATACACGGTGCGAAGCCGGGTACAGCTACTTAATAGAAATACTGTACCGGCCTATATTCATGATATTTTTGGGGAAAAGTCACCGCTGTGCAAATGCACAGTGTACCTGGATTCGCACGCCTCGATTTTTTACTTATTTGATCACTTTTGTTACAGTTTTCTTAACACATTTGACTTAAAAAAAACACTTGTCTTAAGAAAACTGCATGCATAAGCTGACGTGTTTTATTACAAAATATTGGTGTGTGCAAAGCCACATACACTGTGCGAAACCGTATACACTTACTTTAACAGAAATACTCCATCCCCACCCACACTTGTGGAATGAAAAGTATGTATTTTCTTGAATACAATGGTGTCGGCTAATTCTGCGCACATAAGGCTTTCCAAACAAATTGACAAGTCATTAACTTTCCCATATTCAGTCAAAACTTCCTGAATATTCAACGCGGTTCAAAGACGCCTGTGTCAGTGACGTAAATTGTGTGATGTATTACATCACATGCGTGTTTTCAACGTCACATATGATAGTGTACATGTACTGTGTACTGTAAACAAAATGGCGAACAGCATACTGGATCAGCATAGGAAAATTGGTATTAAATGTGAAGCACATATTTTATTGTGTTGTACGAAAGACTAAATTTGACATGAATGGCGCATTAGTCGATGCGCAGAATTAGCCGAAATGACAGTACTAATACTATAATAGGTCCAATAGTACTGGCCTCAAGAGGATTTTCCAATACAAACATGTGTCTTCTTTTTTTTAAAGTGGCTAAAAGCCTAAGTAGACAATAGTGACATTAACAATGTCAATGGGAGTTGAAAAAAGAGATTTGTTTTATTGAATTGTTGGACTGAACACATATATTCAAAGTGAATATACAAGTATCGAGGTGCCACAAACATACAGAGTACGAGATGCAGCATAATTTAAACAACAATTTTGAATTTGTGAAATTGTGGAAACAAAATTGGTCGCGAAAACCAATGACTCGGCACATGTTCAGAACACAAGGAAAACTGTTCAATAAAGTGTGTGTTTTTTTGGACACATTAATGATTGTTAAAAGTGCTGTCGTAGTCCACACGATTCAAATATTGGTCAACAGTAATAAAGAAATAATCCCTACCTGAAAGGAACTGTTTCGTGTCGGCAATATGACCAATCATTGTATTATTACGCGTTTGGCAGGTAAAATGAAATAAAGCAAGCAACACATAGATAATGACAAAGTTCACTTCCTAATATTATACATGTATGTTATTAGTTGATTGAATTCTGGACATAGTAAACGTGTCTACCTTTTAAAAGATTTTATTTTCGGAATTACTTTTTAGAGCGTAACTATAATTAACACGGAATATGGTATGACGTCACACATGTAAATAAAATCGCATTTTACAATAAATAGCTAACATTTTATTGGTTGGTATATTACATTAACAAAAAGTGTGGCTTTTAGTAAAAAGGTTCAAATATTGACTATATGGGTCGAGACGTTCTAAATGAGGCTCCATAAGGGATAATCTATTTAAACTAAATTTCATTGGGAAGCTATTTTTTTGCGAATTACATGCGTATTATTATTTTAATATAACCTATGTTTAATATATAATGTTTACAGGTGTTAGCACGTTTCAATATTGAACGAACATATAGCTTATTGGTATTGACACACTTTCATTTAACGAAGTTTCCCGCAGCGAACCCCATTCGGCCCCTGAACCCGTTGTAATTATAGAACGCCTGTAACTATTCACGAGAATATAGGCGTTCTATGAAAAATGTGTTTTTTAGATAGGTAAACGATCACAATTGGACCAACTTTGTATGGTTGGAGTTTCTAATGTATATGGTCATGGTGCACGTCATTAGTTTGAGCTGGCGATCAGCTATCGGCCAAATATAACCGATAATCTACGCCGGACGGCCTCTGATTCTGTGTGAGATTCTGTATACACAGAAATTTCGCTTTGGATGGGGTTTGCAAAATGCAAATAGCTGAATAAATGCTTGAAATACCTTTATCGATTGCCAGAGACAGAAGTCATACATTTAATCGATGTTTATTGTGTTTATGCGAGTCGGAAAAGAGAGGGCTCTTTCTATAATAGCCATATTCTTTATCACCTTTCTATAACATAATATGGTACTGTACGAGAGCAAGTGTGTGTGGTAATGGGATTTATTTCATAGGAATTTTATTTTGTGTCATAGGTCCGAGTCTTCCACCTGTGCTCCCTACCTGTATTTTCTGTGAGCCGTCGTATGGGCAGTTCAGGGTCACCGAATTGCCTCGTCGGATGGTACGGGAGTGTTGGTATGGCGTACAACCTGCCAAAGATCAAACTATCTGAACAGAAATTCCCGGGGCTGGCCGTGATGCAGATACTATTTGTGGCTGTGACTGAAGAAATGGGGCTTATGATTTTATATTGCGGCCGCTGTTGATCCAGTTCAGCTTGTGCATCCGCACAGTCTTTTCAGGATCTGCACTGTTCGCCATTACATGGATGAAACAACCGTCTTGCTTGTATCAAGAAATTTAGATCACTATTAGACTACAACAGTGTGATATTTGATCAGGAGCTATATTAAATTTCGTCATAATTCAAATAAGCCCATTTCTCCAGTCACTGTCACATTTGTGTTCTGTCTGAGGACATCAGAAACTGCAGCCGCGGCCCAACTGGCATCGTAAGTTTACCTAGTAAAGTATCTTTTGTTTTTCCTGACGGTAAATGCGAACGTTATACACCAGAAACCAATAAAGTATAAACGAACGTATGGTTGTAGATAACTATATACAACCATACACGACCTATATATAACCTTAATTAGTTATACTTTGTTGGTTTCTGATATGTACCACAAACATGCATAAATAGATTTTATCACATCTTTGACACATTTCCGGGTGTTGTTTCTTTATTAACACAACTCGTGTACAAGGTATGTGCATGAGGATGTGATAAATAAGTTAGATCACGTTTGTCCGCATGTACGAGCGATAATCCGCTCGCTAAAGCTCGTGGATTATCTCCTCGTACATGCGGACGAACCTTGATCTAACTTATACATAAAAGTTAAATTAAAAAGCCTCTCATGAGGTATTACATCCAATTAGTATTTCTTAGAGAGTCATGTTATGTGGCATTTAAAACACACATGTGACATTAAAGTAAAATAGGAAATCAATAGTATATATACCTACGTCTGTTACTGCTCCGAGTACTAAGAAAAGCTTCAGGAAAACAAAAGTCCCGTGCTTCCAGCTCATTGCATTCGCAACTGCAGGAATATAATCAACGTTATCCAAATCGCAGCCTCGTACACGTTTGACGAACATCCGGTTTCAACCGGCGACACCGACCATCATATAAGAACTAATGTTTACCATAAGAATGTCATATGTAAAATTCCAAGACTCGGTAAAGTCGTTTAAAACAGTATTTGGAACTGTAATTCCGACAGTTACATATACAACCAGAAAGTTCTGTCTGTAACGCAAGCCTGCGTTACATACAGCACGTTCGGGTTATTACATGTATGCGTCACAGACCGTTAGTATACGTTCACTTCGCATTAAACGTTTATAATAATGTCAGGCAAATTATTGATAACGTTTTCGGAATAGATGTATCTGAAAATAACACATATTCGTTGTTAATAATTAATTCTAATAACATTCTTCTTATCCGGAGGTGGAAATGAAACGGAAATACGAATTAAGAAGTCAGTCCTTATTACGGAAGTGACAAATAAGTACCAGTAAACAACTGTGTGACATAGTATGATACACTGCGTACTAGTGAATGTCAAGTGTGGGGGGCCATTACAAAACGGACACCATGTGTGGCTGTGGCTGGAGAAATTGCGGCTTATGGAATTTGTGACCAGTGTTGCTCCTGATCAAATATCACACTCCTGTTGCATGATGGCTATCTATATTGCTTGCTAGAATCATGACCTGTGTTTCATGATGGATAGGCGAACGGTGCAGATCCTTGTCAGATCATGCGGATCCACATGCTGGTCTGGCTCTACACTGGTCACAAAACCAGAAACCACAAGTCTCAATTCTCCAGCTACAGCCACATAGGAGACACGCCATATAATGTTGTACCTTCGGATATCTGCGTAATTTCATGAAATACGTTTACAAAATTTATAATATTTTCCGCAAATGGCGTCAAAAGTTGACATGCGGATATACTCTGAAATTTTGTCAACTTTTGACTTTATTTCTGAAAAATATTGTAAATTTTGTAAACGTATTTAATAAAATTACGCAGATATCCAAAGGTACAAAATCACATGGCGTGTGTCAGCTCAGTATTTACAGAAACTAAATGACGACGTAGATGCGGCGGTGGGCGTTGATGACGCGTTCTTCTGGAAGCAGGTTAAGTCGAGGCGGAATAATCGTCCTAGTACTGCAGGCCGTGAGATGAAATTTGGCGGCACTGTATATCGTGACCCAGAAGATATCGCGCATCAATGGGGGCGTTATTTCGGCAATTTATATATTGACTCGAAGCGACCAAAATATGACGACAAGTTCTGTGATAAAATAACATACATAGTGAATAGCATACGATCGGGCGTGAACAATGATTCGTGTACGGAATTAATAACCAATGACACTGTTGTTTCCGCATTAAAACATTGCAAAACAGGAAAGTCGTTTGGACTGGATGGAATTTACTATGAAAACATTATGTTTGGTGGAGATAAACTACATAGTCTGTTGGCCAAGTTGTTTTCACTGATGTTCAACAACGCGTACATCCCAGACTCTATGAAGAAAGGGGTCATAATAACATTACACAAGGGATTAGAAGCAGAAATAGACAATCGAAAATTATCTTTCTTGGGTCAGATGTGTTGTCTTAACAATGACTATGCCTTAAGGAAAAAATTTCTGATACGGCTGTGCACGTATTACTCGGCCCCTGATAGAGCTACTGGATTTATTCCGGATGTATGTCGGTTATTGGTAAAATATAATTGCAAACATATACCCGACACGTTCATGATCCATGGAACATTCACTGGCAAAGACACGTGGAAACATATTGTTAGATCTAGGGTAAAAATCATGTCCCATGAATTGTGGAGTGAGCGTACTTCAAGCAGCGGCTTTAGCAACTTTAAAGACACTCACACTGCTATAGAACCGCATAGATTATGGTATTTTAGTAACAAACATGTTCAATGCAAGAAACAGTGTAGATCAGTCATTCAACTGGTGGCTAGAATTGATGATACTGGTACATGCTTACGATGTGACAGTGAGAATGTGGAATTAATTGGCCACTGTATTAATTTCTGCCCACAAGGTATGCATTACAGAGCACTATTGACTTATGACCTAAGTCAGAAATTTCCGCCCAACATATCACGGTGCGTTAATGCACCTAGTCCTGTTAACCGAACAATAGTGTTGCTATCCGGTGACCCCAGCAGTAGCATCCAGCTCAGTAATGCTGATTAAATTGATGATTTCGTGGTAATATGTGTCAATGTGTTGCACTGTATGTGGACTAACTACATGCACGCTACTTAACACATTGACACATATTACACGTCCAGTCATGCAAAAGTCTGTTTGAAGATGACAAGTTATATTTAGGTGCTCGATCAGCGTAGTCCCAAATGATTCTGCGCATTTGCCCAGTATTATTCGGGCGTATTCTGCTCAGTGTGCGCAACTACACGATGTATGTGCACTGTATTCACCACACACTCACAACATAATTCGTCTGAACCCGGCAAATGTAACCATGCATGTTTGAAAATATTTTGTTTGTATTTTTCTTGTACTGTGACTCATATACACGTACTTGTATTATATGTTATGTAAATATTAAAATGTATGTGGTAATATGTATATCAATATGTTATACATGTCTGACATGTTGGCTCTCCATAAATGGAGGAAATACAGAATATATATATATATGGTACCATGGGTTCACATCTCTCCAGATTAGTTAATACCAAGTAATCGGTCAATGCGCAAGTCAGGACTGATATTGGGGCGAAATTTCCCAATACAGGCATATGTTGTTGAGATTTGTTTTTCAGTCTGGAACTGTTATTTTTTCAGTAGGTAATTGGTGAATGATTCTTCTGGGGTTTTCGTGGCATTTGTTTTATTTTCATGTATTTCACGCACTGTTGCTCCCCTTTTGGAACCGTACACCGCTAGTCGCGAAGGCTACTCCACGACCGCTGTGGGTGTGGCATGTGTTTATTTAAGGAATCAAATCATGGGCTGTTGCGTTTACTGAGGTACATAATACATTTGGTTTGTTCAAAATGCTTCGGACTCCACGCACACTTTAAACAGACCAAATGTACGACTTATATTTACACTGCATTTTCTGATAGTTTTAAAAATGTAAATAACCAAGTATGGCGTTAACATTAAGAATACTATTGTTTTACGTCAATGTTTCGCAATTCCTGGAACAGCGACGTTGCCGGTCAATAGCGTGCAGTTATTGACAACCTCGTGGAATTTATGGACGTCAAACGAACTTTAACCAATCAACAACGTCGCACGACGTCCCGTGGGTCTAATGTATTGTATTTGGATTTCAACACAATACGTCGAATGGGCGTTATGAAATATCATAATTATTATAATTTGCATTATGAATGCATAGGAGGTGTAAAATGTATGATGTATTTATTGCGTTAGTGTCTGTACATGGGCTATGGTGATTTGGACATATCTGTCTCTACTTGTTTGTTAACATTTTCTGGGTTTAGGTTCGAGCGTTCCATCTGTGGTCGTACATAAACACTTATCGAAAATATTGTATTACCCATGTTACTGGTTGATTTTCATGGCCAACACGTAATTCTGAGACACGCCATGTGATTTTGTACCTTCGGACATCTGCGGAATTTCATGAAATACGTTTACAAAAGTTACAATATTTTCCATCAATGGCGTCAAAAGTTGACAAAATGTTCAGAGTACATGCGGATTCCGCATGTACTCTGAAAATTTCATCAACTTTTGACTTTATTTATACAAAATATTGTAAATTTGCATGAAACTACGCAGATGTCCTAAGGTACAGAATCGCATAGCATGTTTCATATATGTCTGTGACGTGAAAACTAGGGGATATGGTATTTGAAACCGGTGTGGCACATTCGCGCAGCCTGAACAGCGTCTGTACTGTTCGCCATCATATCACTGAAATAGACACATACTACTCTCAAAGATCGGAAGTCGGTCAGTCAGACAGAGTAATTTTGCTACTAAACATTTATTCGAAACATGTCATACATGTACGATAAAAATACATGTCGTATCAGCCGGTGTAAACTCGATTAGCATATGCTATCAATTATGAAAGAAACCATGTGTATGGAAGCGTCCTGGTGCCAATGCTAGAATATATTTATCTCCTAAATTAGAAGATACTAACTCCTAATTAGGAGATTATCTAATTAGGATATAGTATCTTTTAACTAGGAATTACGATCTCCTAATTAGGAGTCAGTATATCCTAAATAGGAGTTAGTATCTCCTAATTAGGAGTTAGTTACTATATGTGTCAACGCTAAAAAATGTTTTATCTCCTAATTTATTAGCATTGACACATATTGTATGTCCTAATTAGGAGAGAGTAATTCCTAATTAGGAGACTTTAAGTCCTAATTAGGATATACTATCTCATTAAGACTTAGTATAGGTGTTAGGAGATAACAATATTTTAGCATTGACACCACGAGGCTTCCATACATGTGGTTTTGTATCTAAGAAGATATATGTAATTTTTCAGAAAATATATTTTGTAATTTGCTCTGAGCATGTCATCAACTTGTGACGTCATTTACGGGAGGTATCGAGAAATTTGTAAATATTTATCATGAGATATAACCCATCTTCTTAGGTACAAATTGTCTCAATGCATGCTGTCCACCACGCTAATACATTGTAAACATTCGACAACAAAACGGTGTGAACATATAATATAGAATAGAATAGAATATAATATAATCTATTGACTTAAACTCATACAAGTTTCTCCTTATATACACAAATACATGCATATAGACAATAGTAAATAGTAGTCCAAGAGTAACAACATTTACATTAGAGAATGGCTGATTTTCTGTACTCGAATGCTTCTTTTAAATATTTACACAAATTTACGGCCCAGGCGCCGGAAGCATCATACGATTGGTCCTGCGAATCAACTGGGCGCCCGGTATCCACCCAAAGTGTATGTTGTTACAACTCAATTGAACCATCTCGCCGACATACACTTTTGATAAGAATTGAGAAAATTTGCAGTTAAATATTTAAATTCCGTTTTTTTTTATACATGAATTACAACCTGTTCCGACGCCCATGCGGCCGTCCTGTCATGATATGTAGCTAATAGCGAAGTAAACTTGAATACGCTTGGTCTCAACATGTAGAATGATACAATATACTGCGATCTAATGTGTATATAACACGTATATAACGTTATTATAAGGATGCACGTATGTGCATCCATGACATTGTCAACTAGTTCAAGTCGATTACATTGAACTTATTTCTTATGTAATAGTTATAGTTCACATAATGAATGTTTAATAAAGTAATTTCGTAGCGAGCGCTAGCGATTAAAGAGTCAATATGTGAACTATTACTTACGTATTGTTTGCGCCCCATCGCGTGCACACGTTACGTTTGAGCGGAGCGCCGCCCCTACACGCTTTCAATTCACGATACTATTACGTGATTGACGGTTTTACAACGAATCCATCATGTACACGCGGTGACGTAGTCAATGTGAATTATCACGTGGTTACAACAACAACAATGTCGCTCACTCCAAAGTAAGTATTATTTGATATTTTCCTTAATATGAAACGGATTATGATGAAATATGGCGCAGCAAATGTGTCTTCAAGAGTTGCATTTGGTCGTCCAGGGAGTTCGGCAAAGACTTATGTCGTTTTTGCGATGAATACCGACACGGAAATCGATTCTTCGCAAAAACGACATAAGTTTGGGCCAAGGTACAGATACCACCAAATGCAGCTTAACAAGACGCGTTTGATGCGCCATATTTCATCAAAATCCGTTACGTAATAAGAACACTATAACAGGATACGTACTTTGAATCGGTACTTGTTGTTGTTGATAGTACCACGTGATAATACACAAGAAATTAAGGACACCTATTTCCAAACATAACTTTGCACATACTGCAACATTTAAATAATAGGTACATGTACATGCCCACTCAGCAGCCACAACATGTTTGTTATATCAGAGCCATCATCTGAGACATTTTCTGGAAAACTAATCATTCATTCACCATTTACCCTACGTATTTATTTGCATTATTATACAGTATATATCAGACGTAAATTTCCACACTGACATCAGGGGCGATAACCGTGTTTCCGGCCATTACTATTTATGTTAATGGACATTATTATTTATTGTCTGTTTTATTTTTTGATATGCAATGATCATACTTTATAATCTGTCGAAAATATTATTTTTTCAGCGTCACTATCATTAAAATAAATATTACTAAATGATTATATATGTATAGCGAACACACGTAATTGTTAGAACCTGTGGAATAGTGACACAATTATACACTTATTTAATTCCTATAAATAACATGTTGTGCCTACTGAGTGGGTATGTACCAAAGCGTCGCAATATGCTTAATTGAGACGAAATGTTGTGCTTTCATTGGTCGAGAAACTAGGGCAAACAATAAGCGACATGAACGATTACAAACACAGCCCCAGTTCTAATTGATATGTCATTTAGGCTCACTTGAGCAACTCCCCGTAGTATGTGGAGTCAACTATTCCAGTATTGCTCTGGCTGTTATCATGGTTAAGCAGGGCGTCTCAAGTCACACTGATGTTCAGCCGTGCAGGTCGCGATATACGCACACTTGTTGGGGTTCACACACATTTACAATGCGTATGTTACTGACATCGACGCAACTGATGTTTTTGTTATTTACATTATATTTAAGGGTCGGAATTGGCTCGCAGATCGTCTAAACCCGGGCATTTGAGCCCAAAAACTGTCAGTTCAATGGCCGTTGGCCCGTTTCTTTGCGAATTTACTAATATGTGCGATACAGACGAAATATGTGCATTAAAGAAGAAGGCTATGAGGCAGTTAATTTAACCTAGCTAGTTCATTCTCCTATCGCACTCAACTGATGGTGTATGGACAGCATAGAGTCTACAGTGATGGCGATAGTGACAGGTCAGCTGTAAATCTGCGCGCGGTTTATTGGATAGTTTAGGGTGTTATTCTCATACAAAATGTGGAAATGTATATAAGGAATACTAAAACAAATGTTGATAATTACTTTTCGTTGGATTATATTGTAAAATATGTAAAATATGCAAAACAAAAGAGGATTAATTGTGATTTTTCTCTGTGAACAATAGAAGACAACAAAGTGAGCCTTAATTACTGTGAACTATGGTGAACTAAATGTGAGCTTCAGTCACTGTCAGGTGCCAGCCATAGGCCTTATGAATAAGAATGCATGCTGTGATATTGACAATGTGATATACCTTGATTTGCAGTGAACAAAGCTATAAAACACTATATGGTCATTATATGGAATAAAAACGAGTTATAAGGTATTATAACACTTATTAATTATTTACCACTCTTTCAAACTGACAAAACAAACAGCATGTCACATTTATCTGTAAATGCAGACCAGCAGTTCAGTGATGTCAGTGACATTGAACCAAATGCTATGATACGTAAACGTAAGCTGTGTGCAACCTCCCCAGCTGGCAACTCGGACGTCCAGATGTTGAAGCGTCACAATTCAGTACCAGTAGCCGATTTCATCAAAATTGAAAAGTATACTTATCTAGCAAAGTATACTTTGAGGGATAAATCTTTTATTTTTCCTAAAATGCATTATTTCATATAGAACTAACAACTGCATATATTCGATGATTAAAAGTATACAGAATTATTATACTGAATTTATTACATTATCACAGCCAAAATGGCTGTGATATTGTAATAAATTCAGTATAATAACAAGTAATAAATTTATCCTTAAATTGAAAATGTCTCCCTCAATGTATACTTTGCTAAATAAGTATACTTTGCAATGTTTGTGAAATAGGCTACATACGTGCGAATTACACCAGTCCGGTCAACCAAACGCGCACAAACAACAACAATGCCTCTTAAGAGTAAGTTACCCCCAGCCGCACCATTTCGCGAGATGCTGATTGGTACGTGAACTACCCTCTTGAAATGATGGGTCCTTGAATTCAAGGACCCATCATTTCAAGAAGGTATTTCACCGATTATCAGCAACCTGGTGTCCCCATTAATCGAACAATCAATGCAATGGGCCGTTGACTCCGCCATCGCAGGGGTAAGAAATGAAGTTGTCAAACCGCTGGCAGAATTCAATGACAAGTTAACTCGGTTGGTGGAGGAACAAACCAACACAATTCGTCAACAGCAGTCACGAATTTCCGAGCTAGAGTCCGAACACGACCTACTTTGCACAGGGATGGACGACTTCAAGCTATCGGTAAATGACCTGGAACAATATGGCCGTTGTAACAACCTGAGGATATCAAACATGATGACCGGCCCCCCTAACGCCACGGAAGCCGAGGTAACGGAACACACACTCAAATTTATAAACAACTCGGTATTAAAGGCGACGCTGGGATCATCTGTTATATTACGCCAATAACCTCTGATCAGATCGACAGGTGCCACCCAGTTGGCCCAATGCGAGGTGGTAAACGAAATGTAAATCTAACTTAAAGGGCGATCTCCACAAAGGTACATTTCAGAAGACCTATCGCGACACAACTACGCGGTAGTACAAGAAGTAACGCGTCATAGACGAGTCGGACACATCGTATCATTCTGGACAAGAGACGGGAATATCTACGCTAAACAATCGCCAGACGTTCGCCCGACAATAATTTGCACATAATATAATATTAATGACTTAATTGGGTGACAAAATATACATCTAGCGCATGTTGTTCGTCGCGAGAGTGAACGCGAACGTATGAATACTCCTCCTCCTTTACGCCAGTGATCATGATATACACCCCATGTTGTTCAGCCACATATAAACTTCCACGATGCCTCTAGCTGACAGTGTAGATCTACGAATGACCAGGAACCACATTATATCTGATCAATCATCGAGTAAGCCTCTCTTTGTCATGACGCGCTACGCACACGCACGCTTACGATATGAAATATGCTCGTGCCAATATACCGAGAATTTGAACACATCTTTTTTTGTTGGTGACCAGTGTTGACCATACTATTAATGTGTAGTTGTATAAAACTCGTCCCGACTGACAATGATGTTTGTCCGTAGTAATAATAAGAACGAGTATATTACAGTCTCACCTTATTACTGTACAATGGACAACAAAATCAAATATTGTCAATTGTGATGACGACCGACTGTTAATTTGTGAAGTAACCTTTGCTTTTAATTCAACGCATTGGGACATTTTTACGTAACTTTATTCACAATGAAAACCGCCCACTCGATGTTTGAATGCTGACTTCTCTGTGCCTGACGAGTACACAATCGCCTGACTAAATCTTTCTAAAATTGTCAGCGTTTCGAAACATGTATGGGTAATCGCAATGAAGCTGTTGGTTAACTAAGATGTAGCACAGCTCACGCTCAGCCATTGGAGCCACTTGATGTCAATAAATAATATATTGACATACAGTGGCGCGATTGCTGCAAGAGGTAGTGTAAAGTCGATATTCGTGTTTCATATCTTGTCCGTCGTGATTCTCACATTTCGGTTTCGTAGTGAGACTTGCGATTTAACATCATACAGTCAGAATTTTTAGTATCCCATCCTTTCCTTCACATCCGTTATCTGAAGGGGAGCCATATGGGATCTTGTTGGGATGTTTTCGCACATCATGTCATCGTAACGTACAAGAACCTGATCCGACACTACCACTTAGTAACTAATGGAGTATACACTGAACAGAATATACGTTCGTGTGCAGGCTAATCTGGATATAAATTGGTTGTAGAACTGTGCTGTTCGCTCACCCAGTTGATACATTCTACCTTGGCAGGGTATACTTATTTATAATAGGAGGATTATACATGTTTGCGTAGTGGAAAACAGAGAATACCCTGATCAGACTGTATATTTGTGCATAGGCTGGTCCGGATATGCACGGGTTGTACATTATGTAATGGTCACTCATGTAATCGATATCCTGCCGTGTAACTTCATACTCTCGAGTTGCATGTAAGTTTATATATTTATAGCGGAATGTGAATCTTGTTGATAATACTGTGACATAATTGTCGTAAATAATTGAAAGTAGATCTCTTTTCCCAGTGACACGTGTGAGTGTTTTTTATGTATGTATTATTATAACAATAACATTATGTCACTGGATTAAATTCATGAGCCGTTTGGCTAGACATGCGATCTGATCGGGATATACAGTGTTCGTTAAATGACTTGTAACTAACACACGATACTTTGCAGTAGATATTGTATATGAGAATAGTTCACTGAACTATCCATCCCGCCACAAAAACCTGATCACCGTTCTGCATCACATGTTAGGAAGATATATTTGTATGTTGCATGTACGTGTTCCTACCAGCTTCAATATCATCTTGTTGTTTTTCTACTATTCCTTTTGTTTTTTACTCGCTCTATCTTCTTCAAACGTCCTTGCTGTTTGAATGTCACTATTATAGGCAAATGCACTATGCTGAGAAGATTTGTGAACATACATGTTATCTGGTGTTGTTGGGTGAGGTTGTCATTGTTGATACCTATGGCAGCTCTTCGCCGCGCTGATATAATTAATAAGCCGAATGGGTAATGATTTAACTTCCTGGAGGGCTGCTATAGGTAATTTTAATTGTACCACACATCCGATATTGCTTGCGTTTACAATATCTGCTAACATTTTATATATAATACTGAATGTGTTGGATCCGGATCCGGATCCGGATTACTATTTAACCTCAATATTTGTCTAGCAATAATATATTTGATTTTGCTACTGCTGGCTGGTGATGTTGAAAGAAATTCAGGGCCTGAAAATGAGATTGGATCTTTTTCAATGTTACATTTAAATACTAGAAGTATTCACATTATGGTCAGTTATATCGAGGACACTTTTACAGACTTCGATATTCGATGTTTTACAGAAACGCACTTATCATGCGCCATAGAAACGAGCAGTTTACAACTGAATGGATCTGGCTTACCATTCCGAAAGGACAAATCGCCACATTCTAGGGGTATATTAGTATATGTCGCAGACCACTTATTATCAGAAAGAATGCAACATTTAGAAATATTTTGGGATGAAACCATATAGATTCAAGTTAAGACAAACCGTAAAACGCTCTTGATTGACACGATTTACCGACCCCGTCGTCAAATATCGAATTTTGGGAATTACTTAATCGCAATCTAGAACTGGTATCCGATATAACAAATAAGATCATTATTGTTGGCGATGTAAATGTAGATCAATTACATGTACAAAACCACAAGTTAAAAGACGTAATGAGTATGAATTCATTGAGAAACATAATTACATCCGCAACTCGGGAAACAGCTACTACTTCAACCTTACTTGTTCCAATTATTGTTAACTAAGATCAGATCATTCTCACAAGCGAAGTATTATCTGTTTCGCCAAACATAAGTGATCATAAGGCTACATGTGTCATCATACCAGCTGAACGTTAATATAATAATTAATGTAAACGAACTGTATGGAACTATAAAAGAGCAGACTTTGCTAAATTTAACGAGCTCATGCTTAATACTGATTGGAAAATTTTAAATAATGCTAGTGTAGATGATGCATCTAATATATTTACATCTAAGTTCATTGAGCTAGCTAAGCAATGCATTCCATGCAGTCAAGTCACAGTGCGGCCTAACGATAAACCATGGTATGTTTCCGAAATTCGCAAAACAAGCAAGCTAAGGGACAAGTTACGAAAGAAAGCAATACAATTTGGACGGGTGGACGATTGGAATATATACAAAACAACTCGCAATAAAGTTAATAATATGAAAAAAACATGCAAGAGAAGCATTTTATAATGACATACAGTTTAATCTAACAGAATCATTTTCGAATAACAAAAGATATTTCTGGAAGCTAGACCGACACTTTGTGAAAAACAGCAAGTCAAGTGGTACTATTCCTCCTTTAAAAACCAATGACGGTAACAGCGAAAAATTATATTTGTCTGATGCCGAAAAAGCAAACTGTCTCAACAACTTCTTCGTTTCAATATCAACTGTTGATGATACTAACTCTACTTTACCACCGTTTGAATTAAATATTAACCAAGTTCTTGATACGATTAATATAAATGAATCTTAGGTTAGAGATATAATACGAATTTTGCAAGCTAATAAAGCTTGTGGATACGATCTAATTAGTCATAGAATGTTAAAGGGAACTATTACATCTGTGGAAATTAGCAAGTGTAATTCCTCTATTTAAAAAGGGGTGTCCACAGACGCCTTCAAATTATCGCCCGATATCGTTATTAAGCTTTCTAGGTAAGGTAATGGAGATAATAATGTTTAAACATATTTATAATCACTTGCACTCACAAAAATTGATTTATAACAGGCAATCTATTTTTTAACCAGGCCACTCAACGGTATATCAACTTATAGACATTCACCATCAAACATGTCAGGCATTTGATGAACGACAATCTACATGTATAGTGTTTTGTGATATTTCTAAAGCCTTTCATAGAGTATGGCATAAGGGGTTAATATTTAAGCTAAGGCAAAATTGATTAAATGGTTGTATTTTACGCTGGATCGAAAACTATTTGTCGAACATGAAACAGTCCGTATCAATACGGTCCACAACCTCAGATACCAAATTAGTTACTGCTGGCGTACCACAAGGTTCGGTACTCGGCCTATTACTATTTCTAATATATGTCAACGACATAACTGACCATCTATTAAGTATTGTTCGATTATATGCTGACGAAAGCTCTCTGTCCTTTTCTTCAACAAATTTTGATGATCTAGAAGGCATAATAAATCATGACCTGCTAATGATTTCTGATTGGGCTAAGCAATAGTTGGTCTGTTTCAATCAGAACAAGACTGAAGCGATGCTTCAAACATTAAGACAACTTGATCGACCCTTAAACTTAATCTTTCAGAACACGTCCATAACCTTTGTTGACGATCATAAGCATCTTGGTTTAACACTAAGCAATAACGGAAAATGGCGTACACACATACAACATATAACTAATTCGACTACGAGAGTATTGGGAATAATGCGTGACCTAAAATTTAAGATAAGCAGACAGTCTTTAAACCAAATATATATATCTTATATGAGACCTATACAAGAATATGCTTCATCAGTCTGGGATGGGTGTACAGAATATGAAAAGGATTCGTTGGAAAACAATCAGAATGAAGCCGCGAGAATAGTAACAGGTTTAACACGGTCAGTACCACTCGACAACTTAAGGCAAGAAGTTGGATGGCAACTTCTATCTGTTCGACGTAGTATTCAAAAGCTTTCGATCATGTAAAAGCCAACAATAATCAAGTACCTAGTTATATTTCTAACCTGATTCCACCCACTGTTATCGCTACAATCTTAGAAATCAATTTGATTTAAATGTCCCCATTACACGACTGGAATGAAACTAACCCGTTGCTGAGAAATGTAGATAGTCTTAGACACTTCAAAACATCATGCGCCCAACATCTATATACACAATATAATATACCACCATACTATTTAGAAGGAGATCGACTGTTTTCAGTTATGCATGCAATAATTCGAAATAAATGTAGCAGTCTTAATTGTGATCTTTGCAATAACCATATCAGAGAAACTTCCTTTCTGCGAATGTAGTGAAGTTGTAGAGGATGCTGAACATTCCTTCCTTGAATGTATTAAATATAATGCGCAACGTCTAATTTTATGCCAGTCACTGCGACAATTTTATCCTCTAAACGCACATATACTTTTGCATGGCATACCTGAAGAAAGTAATGAGTGCAATACTGTTATTTTTAAAGCTGTACAAGATTATATTAAAACTACGAAAATCTTTGAGTAACACACTTGGTGGATGCCTGAGACGCAAGCTCTGTCGGATACTTTCCATTTGCCAACATCATCCAGTACCACCTGATAACAACGAACACTGAAATCAACTGCAGTACACATCTATCTATGCATTAGGTTATATATATGTACATTGTGACACATAACTCTTTCATTCTTTCTCCCAATCTCCTCTCTCACTAATTTACTCTCTCGTTTTATCCGATTTTTCTTTTCGTACATTGTGGAAATATATATATATATATACCGCATGATTATTGGTATGCACCCATGTACATATACCTGTATACTTATCGCTATTGCTGTTAAATTGCTGTATTGTTGAAATACATGGGTAAGGGCTGTAACTAATGTTGTGAGAACTTGTAGCCCAAGCCCATTGTACTTAATGCAATAAACTATGTTTAAACTAGAAGTAACCATTACATTCGGAATACACCGTTACGGGTGTGAACTATTTTGAATATGAAATATATATATATATATACCGCATGATTATTGGTATGCACCCATGTACATATACCTGTATACTTATCGCTATTGCTGTTAAATTGCTGTATTGTTGAAATACATGGGTAAGGGCTGTAACTAATGTTGTGAGAACTTGTAGCCCAAGCCCATTGTACTTAATGCAATAAACTATGTTTAAACTAGAAGTAACCATTACATTCGGAATACACCGTTACGGGTGTGAACTATTTTGAATATTTCCTTTCAATTTTTCATATTTCTCAGTGAAACTATACGTTGTGACCACTCATTTGAACCGTAAAATATGAGAAAACATGTTATCATAAACTGACCTAATAAAGTGTGTAGTAGTAAAATTATTGCTGGTAATATCCGATTTTTCGGAAAGCAGTGGTGAGGTTACTGCAATGTCTACTGTCTGTTCCACGTTTTCCTGCCGACGAACATTTGGCTATTAAACAATTTAAATAACTGATTACATAAGCGTTATGACGGAGTAGTGTTTCCACATTTGCGCGTTAAGCTTTATTTGTTTACTTTCTACTTCGTGGAGACTGACCTACGAAATTGACCAAATACATGCTGATTGACATAAATCGACATATTCTGCATTTACTAGAAACGCATACTTCGGTGTCGCAACTACTTTCGTTACCGTACTAATAGCCGATTGAATGCCGTCAGTATCGTAACACAACGTAAACAAGTCCACGTTATTTTCAACGAAAACATATTTGCCGATAATCTCTCATAAAACGTTACCTGATAAAGATATATATATCGTTCTAGTGTGTCCTACTATAAAGTTTATCAGGCTCGTCTCGGAAACGGTAGGAATTCCTCGCCGAGCTGAGAAATTCATACGCGTTTCCTAGCCCCGCCTAATAAATATGTTGTCAAAAGACACTAACCTGGTAAGCTCAATGTTCTGGGTTGGTACTTTCGGGGACCGCACAAACAGGGCGCCGTTTCTGTAAACTTCGTACGACTAAAATGTTCGTAAGTGCAAACGTATGATAGTTTGTAAATTTCATATTAACAACGTTTTCTTGTAAATAATTATTGGATTTACATTTATTGAACATAGGCTGCATATGCAACCTATGCTCAATAAATGAAAATAAATCCATTGAAATTTCCAGACGATCATAAATTAGCACTTATGAACATTTTAGTCGTGCGAAGTTTAGTGAAATGGGCCACTGGTCCGCAGTTCGCTAATCAGGTATTTCATACTTACGGTCAAACTGTCACTACTGTCTGTTCCACGTTTTTCCACCGACGCACATTTGGCTATTAAACACATTAAATCTAAAACAATATTTAAATGTAAGTACTTTTTCATCAACAACCAAAAATTTACCCTCCCCAAATTGTTTTATTTGATGAAATTCCACCAAATATATATTTTATTGCAAAAAACGAATATTCTATTGGAATTTAACATGGGGCAAAAAGGGCAGGAGATCACATGGAGTGTCGAAAAACTAAAACAAATGGAAATTAAAACCGAAACCTGCTGAACAATTGAGAGCTTGGAAATGATGTAACTAAGAAAATAAAAGTTAGATTTTGAAAATCAGTCAATAATTTTAAAAAATCTTAGTGCCCATGTTAAATTCCCATAGGAAAATTAATAAAATTAATAAAAAATTTTGTTATTGATGAAAAAGTACTAACATTTAAATATGTTTTAGATTGAATGTGTTTAATAGCCAAAAGTTAGTCGGCAGCAAAACGTGGAACGGACAGTAAGAAACATACTGGGTATGCACATTTGATCACTAGAATCAGGTATATACAGGAATCTCTGAATATGTTTAAAGTGAGGTCCGATAAGAGAACATCAAACAATATGGAAAACGTGCATATGATCATATACACGCCGGATTACCAGAGGCATCCATGAGCGACCAGCACTTTGCAGTAATATTTGTTGTGGAAATACTGGGCATTTTAGACCAGTCTAGATCTCGATCTGCTAGAACTCTCCGGTATCCTGATATCGATATATACGTACAACTATTAGAAGAATCCCGGGTGTTTCACTGACGGAATGACGGGTGCACAGTCTGGTACCGTCGGATATCTGAGTAATTTCATTAAATACAAAATGTACCCTAATAATTTGCATAAATTAAGTCAAAAATTGACAAAACTTTCAGAGTACTTGCGGAATATAATTCCACATGTACACTGAACAATTTGTCGACTTTTGCCTTTGCCACCATTTACTGAAAATAGTTTAACTTTTGTAAACGTATTTCATGAAATTATGTCCGAAGGTACAACATCACAGGGCGTGTCTCATGTGTAGTTGAATCAGGACCAAGTTCTGTCTTATGTATAGCCATCGATAGAGCCACCTTGTAAGTAGGTTACCGCATTTGGACAATCTCGAGTAAAGATTAAGAGAACAACTTCCAAAATATCGCTTACATTGGAATTGGTGGAAATTGTAATTTAAATTAACCCTGTCAACACTGTAGGCCTGCATAATGGTATTGGCAAACAGTGTAGATCCAGATGATTACCATACGTTGTATTGTATAATACGTATCCATGATGGTGTCGCTATAGTTGATGTACGGTATACAGTTTATCTAACCAGGTGAGCTGTTTATCGTGAAATAAGGCACGAGTGATTAGGTCCTTGCTCAAAACAAACGACTGAGCGTAGCGAACCGAGTTTGTTTACCGATAAGACCCAATGAAGAGCATCATGGCAGTTTTGCAAGATAATCACCTCGCCTGGTTAAGTAAACTTGTTCTTACATTTCACGCACGAGACTTTATATAAAAACAAAACAAAGGCAATCAAAAATAAATATAATGTAAAATATCAAATAATTTCTTGCAAATATTTAAAAAGTTTCAAATACAAGGTGTGTGATCACGTGGTACTAACAACAACAACAAGTACTGACATTTCCAGATCCATCTGATTCAAAGTACGTATTATTTTATATTTTCCTTATTACGTGACGGATATTGATGAAATATGGCGCATCAAACGTGTCTTGTTAAGCTGCATTTGGTGGTCTTTGTATGTTCACCAAAACTTCTGTCGTTTGGGGCAAAAAGGGCAGGAGATCACATGGAGTGTCAAAAAACTAAAACAAACGGAAATTGAACCCGAAACCTGCTGAACAATTGAGAGCTTGGAAATGATGTAACTAAGAAAATAAAAGTTAGATTTTGAAAATCAGTAAATAATTTTCAAAAAATCGATTTTAGTCCCCACGTTAAATTCCCATAGGAAAATTAATAAAATTAATATTTGATGGAATTTTATCAAATAAATTACTTTAGGAAGGTGACATTTTTGTTATTGATGAAAAATTTACGGAAAATAGTTTAACTTCTGTAAACGTATTTCATGAAATTATTTCCGAAGGTACAAAACCACAGGGCGTGTCTCATGTGTAGTTGAATCAGGACCAAGTTCTGTCTTATGTATAGCCATCTATAGAGCCACCTTATAAGTAGTTTACCGCATTTGGACAATCTCGAGTAAAGATTAAGAGAACAACTTCCAAAATATCGCTTACATTGGAATTGGTGGAAATTTTAATTTAAATTAACCCTGTCAACACTGTAGGTCTGCATATTGGTATTGGCCAACAGTGTAGATCCAGACGAGCCGGCTCGTGACGAGCCGTCTCTTCAGAATCTGCACTTTTCGCAAGTAATTTCATATTTTTGAGAACAAAAATACCCCATTTCCATAAATGAACTAGTCTGAAAATCCTTTTGTGACGATTGGATTTGTTGGAAAATAAACGTATCAAAATCCATTCCAGTTACTTAGGGGTGAAATAGTTAAGAAACATGACAGTTCTAAGGCTGATGATGCCCTGGAAATAGTTATATTGTAAGTTAGTAGTGTTTTTCCAAGCCCGGTTTCCAATGCGACTGGTGTAGATATATATATATATATATATATATATATATATATGCCCCTATATGCCCCTATATCATAATATCATAAACGGGCATATAGGGGCATATATATATATATTATATGCCCCTATATGTGCCGATATCCTATAGGCCCATGGCGTCGAGTTCCCTCTGCATCTGGCAGATCCCGCACAGGGCGCAGCACGACATGGCGATGCAGTCGCCGCAGATCGAACCCTGAAACATAGCATCGTCATCAGTCAATCATGTCAATCCGACAGTTATAAATCAAATAGACAAACACTGTAGATCCAGATGAGACGGCTCGTAACGATCAGGATCTGCAGTATTTGTCTGTATTGTTTTCAGATATATTTTGTAAAATATAATATACTGTTTTAATTAATTACATTGTTCCAAACGAAAATGAAACATCTATTTAGGGGCGAATGGCTAAATAACAATTATGTCAATTGCCATGCAGTCATGTAACATAGGTCGGTGTGGCCATAGATACGGCACGTTGAACTCACTGACAGGTAGACAAAGCTGGTCCCCTGTGCGTCTGCTTGTTTATTTGACAACAAAATGAATGTCAGAGTCGCTCTGGTTTCAAAACCATCCTGTGTGATATCCTGAAAATGCGGAAATAACCCCACTGTGTCAGTACCATTCGGCACATTATTAAAGTGTCAAACCCAGATGACACGGACATGTCCATGTTTACACGACTATGCGGACGAATACTAATATGTACATGTACATGTTGTCGGTGGTCGGTCTGTTACATGCACACTACATTGTTACGGTGTCTAATATGTAATGCTCTAAAAGTTTCATATATGGACTAATGGAAAGATAGCAACAGTAGAATATTTCACTAAAATTGCAAAGCATACTTATCTAGCAAATTGAACTGCGAGGGAGTAATCATTTATTTTCCAGAAATGCATTATCTCATATAGAACTACCGACTATTTGATGATTACAAGTATCGCAGAATTAATATTCTAAATTTATTACATTATCACAGCCAAAATAGCTGTGATAATGTAATAAATTCAGTATAATAAAAATTAATAGATGTATCCTTTAATAGCAAATTTCTCCCTCAACGTGTACTTAGCAAGATAAGTATACTTTGCAATTTTGGTAAACACATTTGATTATTCAGGTGAAGAGATTAGACTGGGTCTTGTTGCTCAAAAACTTAAAAAGCTTAACGGGCTGTTAATTCCTTAACATGCCATGTTGCTCTAAACCTCTGTTAGCTTATCGGACTGTTAATTCCTTAACGCTGTTAAGGAGTTCACCCTTTGTACCCGAAAGTCCGCTATAGTGATCATATGACATTTGCAGCAATGTTTTGAGCAACCGGGCCCTGGTGTACGGATGAACGGGCGTGGACAGGGACTCACCTGGATACCACCCAGGGTTCTGATCCTGGCTCGCATGGCGATCAATGAGCCGGTCACACACCAGGGCATCAGCATACAGTCGCCCTGGCGCGACGCGATGCTACACAGGGCGCACGGCAGGCAGAACCACGTCAAGATCACTGCGGGAGATAGGTAGGCCCTGGGGTAGTTATGGTGGGTGGGCCGTGGATTATAGGTGAATTAGGGCATGTGATACACTTATTGCGTTTCATCAATGTATGTGTTCATTTACACAGTGGTTGGAATATAACATTTTGACGGTGGTAAGTGGATTGCAATAGTGGAATGGTGACCAGCGGATGTAATGGGCGTAATGCTTCACTGGACACGGACGACCTACTAATTGGCCAGGACGAGATAAATTGGACGAGGTAAATAAGACGAAAACTCACCAAAACATGATATTGCCCACTACTGTCTGTTTCACGAGACCTGCCCAAAGTATACGGCCATATAGACAATGCAAAAACAATACAATTTTCGATAATGTTAAATTTTATCAAAATTTAATAATGAGACTTCTTTTTATTTCATGAAAATTGGTCCAATATCGATTTTATTGCAAACAAAAGATGTCCCCATGTTAAATCCCCATATTTCAGAATTTCAGAAATAGTGGACCGATTTTCAATATGTAACTTTTGTTTTCTTAGTTACATTATTTCCAAGCTATCTAGCCAGGTTTCGGAGTAAATTTCCAAAATTTTCGTTTTTCGACTCCTCCCCCAGCTCCTCCATTTCGTTTCCCCCATGTTAAATTCCCATAGACAAATTAATTTTTCGTAATAACATCAATATTTTACCAAATTTCACGAAATAAAAAGGAGGCTCATTCTTAAATTTCAGTTTGCTATAATTTAATATCATCTAAAAAAGTATTGTTTTTGTCTTGTTTATATAGCCGTAACATTTTGGCAGGTTTCGTGAAACAGACAGTTGTGAAATAAATTGTATAATATTTTATCTCGTCTTGATCAGTTAGTAAGTAAGTCGCCTTGACACTATACATATTGCATCACGACGTCTTACTAACATTGGTAAATATGGGATAAATCGTCTTACTGTCTTTATCGACGAGATAATGTGTAGAATTTTAATAAAACTCGAGATAACTAGTGTTCAGTACCACGTTGTTGACAATATTTCATGAGAGTTATCGTCTTGGTTAGTCACATGTAGTACGGCGTCTTGGCACAATACCGTTGTAAATGTAAATTCTTTGATTTAAAGGCGGCAGTGGCTCGATGACCGTGCATGTCGTCTCCCAAGAACGGGATAAGTGAAGGAGTTGGAGACAGTGGAAACCGGCCCCAGGGGCCTAGCTCTTATTATAATAGTCTCCTCTGGTTCTTTAACGTGCACATACTCTCCTTGAAATCTTATACACGGGACCGCCTTTTAAAGTCCCCATCCGAAAGGACTAGTAGAGCAGGAAATACAAGGTATCTCAGAAATACTGCCGCCCAGGAACTGAACCCTGAATCGAACCCGTGTCGCCAGCGTGGCAGTCCGACGGTGTTATCCATCGGCCACGGTCTGCTCTTTGCATTCAGGACGTCTTATAAGGCGTAGTAAGTGGACTTAGGTATCACGTGATCACATTTATGGGGATGGCACAAATATGCCACTATTATCACTGTGGAGTTCGTGCATAATTATGATCTTGCAATTGTCAAGTGGTTTGCCGATATATAGATACGACAGTTATATTCATGTGTGCCTTCAATATTACAGGCTTTCAACAGTGATTCATAGCGAAGCCTTTGTTTACCTTTATCAAGTGTATGTTGGCGTCTGTTTACCATGGTGGAGGTTCCATGTAAAACTTTCTTTCCACATAATATATATTCTGCCATCCACATGACCAAGGTGTATGATCACTTGGTTAAAAGTACTTTTACTGCCAGAAGCCCTACGATTCAAAATACGATTTTTTTCATTTTGTCCTTATTATGTAACGGATTTTGATGAAATATGACCAGATGACGCATCAACGCATCTTCTTAAGCTGCATTTGGTGGTCTCGGTACTTTGGCCCAACTTATTTCGTTTTTGCGAAGAATCGATTTCCTTGTCTACAGACACGGAAATAAATTCTTCGTAAAAAATAACGTAATTTTTGCCAAACTCCAGTGACCACCAAACGCACCTCATGAAGACCCGTTTGCTGCTCCATATTTCATCAAAATCCGTTGCCTCTTCAGGAAAATATCAAATAATACTTACTTTGGAGGGGGCGCTCTTTCAACCCTTTCAGTCATTGTTGTTGGTGTTGTAACGTGATCATGCACCTTGATAACGTGACAACGTGATAGTTACGTCGTCTTACTACACCGTATGCATTTAAATTGCCTACTGGGGGATTGTGACTGATATATACATCGACATCAAACAGTAGATATCTGTTCCATAAACGAGGCATTCCAATGTGGCTGGGGTTATATCACGGCATGTATGTGATTCACGATGGGCAGAATTTAGAGAATAGTAAGTTAGTGGTGCCGTGAATGAGAAAATATCTGACAAGGCTTAGGAAACGGGATGGGCGAGGCTCTGCTGAGTCCATCCCGTTTCCGTGCCGCGCCAGATATGTTTTCCCATTCATTCACGGCACTAACCTACTATTCTATTTATCCCGTCAACATATACACATAGCTTTAAATGCTCAACATAAACCCAGCCGCATCCTCAAAATCGTAGAATCGACTAGTATGACAACCTCACATATTCATACGCATTGACTAGGTCGTATTGACAGGACATCAACAATGTTTCACGGCACCGTGTTTCACGGCACATATGCACTGTGTTGACGGGATAAATGTATATTCGTGCCCGGTTAGCTCGGATGGTTATACTTAGGGAGATGGTACTGTAAACCAGATGTCTCCAGTTCGATTCCGGGCCGGTGCGCAATTTTCTTGCCGTGTGACATGTTACAATTCGAGAAGTTTTATCTTACATAATTTTGGAACAGCGAAGTTGCGGGTCAGCAGATTGCCAGTTAGTCACAACGTCGTGGAGATGAATGGGACTAATGTTAACATTGTGATATACAAGGAAATCCCTCTAAACCGGACACCAAGAAAACATGTGTGATCATATGACATTGTTTGATTAGTTTCTTGGTAATTTATCTCAGTTGATAATGTATGTTCATGATCGCATAGCACACAGCTATGGCTAAGAAAGACCAATGCCTGATTAACAATGAAACCTCTCTAAACCGGACACCCTGATCCGGTTTAGAGAGGTTTCGCTGTAAACTCAATCCACGGAATTGGCACTTCAATTATGAAAGGTGTAACTATTTGGATGTATTGTTTACCCTCGTTTCTCGACCAATGAAAGCACAGAATATCATCTCAAGTAATCGCATGTTGCGACGCTTTAGCCAATATTTATTAAATTATTAAATATTTCAATATGTACCGTGCTATATTTAGAACTGATGTTACACCTTGGTACCGTCACTTCATGAAACCATGATACCCATATACGCGCACACATCGATGTCACACCGCCAATCACATACTAGTAGCGATTCAAATCACGTTTACTGCATGTTTAAAGGTACATGCCCACTCATTAGGCACAACATGTTCTGTATATCAGAGACATCATCTGAGACATTTTCTGACAAAACAAACATGCATTTACCATTAACCCACGTAATGATTGGCATTATTATTCATTTTATATCAGACGTAAATTTCCAAGCTGATACCAGGGGCGATAACCGTGTTTCCTTAAAATGTTAACGGACATTATTCTCTGTATTTATCTTTTGATGTGCAATGATCATACTTTATTATCTGTCGAAAATATTATTTTTTTCAGGTGACGCATTTAATTAGTATAAATAATTAAAAAAATACCATGCCCCATTTGCATATGAAAATAGCCGTATACCACCGCGAGTCACTACATCTATCAGTACAATAACTATTACTAAATGATTATATCTGTATAGCGGGTACTCGTATTTTTATAACTGGTGAAATAGTGACACAATTATACACTTATTGCATTCCTATAAAGAACAGTGCCTACTGAGTGGGCATGTCTATAACAAACTAATTCATTAAACATTCAATATGTGAATTAAAACTATTACATAAACGCAATACGCAATGTTGAATGGCCGCTTTCATTATGAATTTACTGACGGTTTAAATAATCGATGTTACGGGTATCGTACGTGATTTGCAGTCGGCACAGCAGGCCAACAGGCTGGAGCTCCAGTCGCGGTGGCCGTTCACGGAGCCAAGCAGCATTCCGCCGCCGCCGCCGCCTGGTTGATTGATGATCACCGCCATACTTCAGTCGTCACAGGGTATCGAAGTCAAAACTGAAACGACAGATAATGGTTGAAATTGCAACAATTCCTTACATGTCACCCTGTAGTCTACGGTGAATTACGCCACTGGGCAGCAGTAGTTTACACCACTCTCGTGATACCAGATATTATAGAGAAATGACGTTAATAACGTCGAAATAACGTGCGTCCTTCCAGCTATCAAATCATGTTCTCGGTCACACCCTCTGAATCGCGAGACAGTCGCCTTATCTACAAATCGCCCCCAGAAATTAATTCGCGCAACACAAGGTCATATTATACTGAACTTACTGAAATTACTGACGTCTCCAGTGTAAGTATTATTTGATATTTTCCTTAGTATTCAACCTATTTTGATGAAATATGGCGCAGCAAACGCGTCTTAATGAGCTGTAATTGGTGGTCCATGTAGTTCGGCACAGACATATGTCATTTTTGCGAAGAATCAATTTCCGTCGATTCTTCGCAAAAAACGACAGAAGTTTTGGCGAACATACAATACCACCAAATGCAGCTTAACAAGACGCGTTTGATGCGCCATATTTCATCAAAATCTGTTACGTAATAAGGACAATATAAAAGAATACGTACGTTGAATCAGATGGATCTGGAAGCTTCAGTACTTGTTGTTGTTGTTAGTACCACGTGATCATACATCTTGTATTTGGACATTTTTTAATATTTGCAAGAAATTACTTGATAGTTTGCATTATATGGGCCGCGCTCTGTGAAAACCGGCCTTAATGACAACATTTTGGATTTGCATTGTTTTACATTTCCTGATGCGGGCACCTTTCAAAAACCATATTCTAAAAAGGAAATGCAATTATGTTTAATAGTTTTTGTTTTATCTCACTTTTTGTAGCACCATGTGAATCACGCACGAAAAAAAAACGTAACATCATCGAGAAAAATGACTTTATTGAAACGCTGGCGTTTGTACAATGAAACACAACAGCCTACAGTAGACATGAGTGTTCATAGACTCATTGACTGTGATTGCTGTACACTGTGTTTGCCGATAAGGTACACTAAATGTATCTACAAGTGATAGTATATATACTATCAAACATTGAACAGAATAAAACTATGATATGTACATGTAGTGAACAAGTCAAACGCACAACTATAGATTTTAAATCTATAATTAGCCGACCTGTGGCTTCGTAATTTGCCACCATCGCCACAATAGATTCATATACGTGTGTCGTCAGAAAGATACAATGTAATTATTTCAGATTTGACGTCATTTACAGTTAATTGTGACGTCATTTATTGATTTAGGCAATACGTCACCAAAGACCAAAAAACTAAACGGCATTCCTGGTATGGAAATTGTAAATTATATGCACATCGTATCGGTGATTGAAACAAATGCATTTTATTTCTGTAGAAATGAATGACCAGAATTTGGATAGGCCTATGGCTGCACATATCAATGACTTCAGCGCCCGATGGGGTCTAGGGGGTAGTTGGCCACCACCGGGCATTTTGAAACAAAATAACAATCGACTGTCCATTCCCCGACTCTCGGAATTAAATTTATACATCTCAGAAAGCGGGAAGAACATTTTCCTGTATAGCCAATATGACTGGCGGACGGGCTAATGTACATGTACCCCGTACTGTATTGTCCGCCATGTTGCTGTTGTTGATAATACAAATTATTCTGTACTTGTATGCCCTCATATACCACGGTGTGGTCTGAGAATATTGCAAATAAAGGTTTTGTTCTGTTCTGTTTTGTTCTGTTCTGCAAAACTGTTCTGATGCTCTTCATTGGGTCTTATCGGTAAACAAACTCGGTTCGCTACGCTCAGTCGTTTGTTTTACGCAAGGACCTAATCACTCGTGCCTTATTTCACGATAAACAGCTCACCTGATTATATAAACTGTATACCGTCAATCAAGTATAGCGACATCATCCTGGATACGTATTATACAATACAACGTATCGACAGATGGATGTGTCAGAATATGCTGGCTTACAAGTACATGCGTAATGTTGTCCATTGTATCCCATTATCTGCATGTCCGGGGACTGGCTTTTAATGTGGGCTTCAGTTTGAGTCCATGTTCCATGACGCATGTCTTGTATTATTTGTTTATGCTATCGATTGCTTGTGTTCTTTTGTGAAACATAGAACACTCGCACCCCGGTGCCTGTTGAAGCATGATTACCACGGTATGCTTGACTATTTTATACTTATATATTTGTATGTGGATATATGCACGAGTTCCGCAGCGTGCGATATTGCGCGACTTTAGGAAGCGCGCAATCTCGTTGCGCGGCGAAACGAGTGGCATATATCTACATACAAATCGAATTAACCTTTTTATTATATCCGTAAATCAGTGGCAATATATATGCGCCGCAAAATATAGACAAAATATAATCAAAATAAACAAATTAGTGGTGATTTAGAAGGAACTATTTTGTGATGTGAAGCGTAGTTCCGGCACTGACCAATATGAACTCACGAAACGTCAATATGAAACAATATTGACGTGTTGCGTTGCATTGTGTTTCAATGGGAAACGAAAATACGTACCTAATAAGCTCAAATACTCATACAGTTAGCGTCCTGGTGCCAATGCTAAACTATTTATGATCTCCTTATTAGGATATACTAAGTCCTAATTAGGAAATATTGACTCCTAATTAGGATATAATAAGTCCTAATTAGGATATAGTAACTCCTAATTAGGATATATTAGTACTATCTCCTACTTAGGACCTAATATATGTGTCAATGCTATACAATGTTTTATCTCCTAATTAGGAGATAGTAAGTCCTTAATTGGAGCTACTAACTACTAATTAGGAATTAATATCTCATAATTATGACGGAATGTGACCTAATTATGAGATAATACGTCCTAATTAGGAGATAGTAAGTCCTAATTAGGATATATTATCTCCTAGGATTTAGTATCTCCTAATTAGGAGATATATATATTTTAGCATTGGTACCAGTACGCTTCCATATATAGTTGGACGTAGTTGTGCTCCTATGACACATTTGGCTGTATTTTTATATATTTATAAGGGATGGGTCCAAGTGTTAGGTCTAGAGCGGGCATGGATTCTCAATTGTAAATGAGATATACATGGCCGTCAGCCTTCCGAAAATACAAATATTTATTTCTAAAATTTTCCTCATTTCTCAACAAAGGTATATGTTGTTACCACTCAGTTGAACCGTCTTGAGACTGAGTGGTAACAACATACACTGTGTCTGTGCATGCATTACTGCGTACTATTTATGTCCAGCTTGAATGTATTCATATTAATTGCTACATGTTTCTTCGACAATGGAACTGTTGGAGAACAGTTGAATAAAATATCGGCGGTTTGTCAATAAACAAAAATTGAAATAATGAAATGCAAGTGTAAAACTGTAAACTATTTAAATATTTAAAACGGTAGAATAATTGAATTTATATCAGCCCTATTTAAATTTCGAAAATAATACTAAATCAATTAGTGTTTCTTGGACAATGTTGTCCTGTATTGTATTAATGCTTACCTATAAATATTCACAGAAATTCAGAAATCGTGCGTATCCGATCAACACTTGGGAGTCAATCCAAATGCGTTAATGGCGTTTAATGGATGCACATATCGATGCCGTTTCCTTGTCAATAACAAATATTTATTCAAGAATTGGAGACGGGTTGACAACCCATGAGAGATCGTCACGTGTTGCATATCGTCAGACACTTATTAAAGCAACCGTGTCGAAATTGAAACTACAATGATAAATAATGTATGGGCGTCTTGTACAGCATAAATAAAGAGCAATTATAATGCAGGTGCATGCGTGTACAATGTCCATTAGATGACCATTGCATATCGAAACTAGATTGTTATTAACGATATGCATTTGTTGATTGTACGTGTTAGCATGCATAGGTACATCGTCTCCATTGGACATGTTTTCCGATAGTGTCAGTGTTAGAATGAGTAGGTACACAGTGTCTCTTGGACATGTTTTGCAAATTATCGTAAAACATGTCAAAGGGATACGATGTACCTACATGCACCCATTCTAACATTTACGTTAATACAAATCTCATATGTATTACATAAAGTAGTTCATGTTGCTTAAAGGTACATGTCCACTCAGTAGGCACAACCTGTTCTTTATAGGAATTAAATAAGTGTACAATTTTGTCACTATTCCACCAGCCAGTTCTAAAAATGCCCGCTATACAGATATAATCATTTAGTAATATTGTCCGTGTAGTTTTAGAAAAGGCGGGTTCACTTCTCGTGACGCCGCGGACTCGGTATTGAATAGGTACATTCTACAATGTAAAACAGTATGTCTTTGTGCCGATAACGTTTTTTACAATATATACCGATTTTGAACGTAGCTACATGTTAAAGGGCGATTAACAAATACAACGAGCAGTCTGGTATCAGACGCAGTTATTGTCACATTATAGGGGTGCCTTTAATTTATCTTCAATCCAGGTAACGCATGCATGGTTTACTGAGAGACGGCGGTATTCTGTGCCCAACAAGTTGTAATATTAGTATAATAGATATACCTAGTTTCGGGTGAATATGTTCAACAAAGCTTCGCTATCCCTATACAATAACCCACCTTAATTATAATACGTTTTCAATACAACACAACACAATTCATATGTATTTACTTAAAAGTTTGTAATAATCGATTTGCATTTCTAATTAACTATCATACCTTACCGCCTTACAAAGAAATGTATTGAAGCAGACAGCGCGCATAAATTAGTATAATGAGGGATCGTAGTCAGTTATCTCAGTTTGAAAATGTATTTATAGAGATCCGGTCCTATGCTGTATTTCAGCGTTTATTTCTTACTGAATAGCACAAACACTGAATTTTGCGAACAAAGTAGACCCAGATCAGACTGCACAGTCTGATCTGAATCTACACTGGTTGCAATAACATTAAAAAGTGTGAAAATATGAATCTGATAAATAATGTATTCCGAGATAGGCTGCGTAGATACGTAAGATGATCTGTATCAACACTCGTCGAAATCGCTATAATTGCTACTATTCTCAACACATCATGCTACATTCGCCCCTTTTGACAAACAATAGGACCCTAAACTACACAATTTTAACCGGATTTCTGTAAATAAATTCAACGGGAGATAACTCGCTATGATCACTCATTGGGATGTTTTCTATGTGTAACTATTATTTATAGGGTATTGGCCGTATATTATGTTCTGTTCAGACAGTTTACTTTGTCTATGCTGGTTGTCGTAAGATACATAGCACATACATTTTGATGGAAAATCGATGGTGTGACGAGATATTTTAAAAAAGTTAATAATGAGTAATGATTATTTATTCACTCATACTAACTGTAACCCCAGTCTACTCTGTTTGTTATATTCAAAGGATAATTATGCTTGAATTCATTTAGCTTATCTTACTGTGTAATATAAACTGCGTATCCATGGTTGTGGCTGCGGAAAAGGGCCTTATGTGTTATGCGACCAGTGTACACCTGGATCAGCCTGCGCATCCGTGCAGTCGGATTACACTGAACATTGTTCGTCATTTAGTCAATGAGACTTCTATTATGACTCTATAAGACAATATATGTCAACATCAAGCTGCATGATTGTGCTGGTGGATTAGGAACAGTGTATGGATTGATCAAAGCCATATGAGCCCCTTTTCTCCAGTCACAACCACATATATAGGCTGAAGTATGATATGCACTAGTCACGTGGTTGTCGCAGTATGAGAATTGTGTTTTACATTTAAGTGAAGTGAGCTGACGTAAATTATGTCTGATGTTTATATTTTCAGGAAAACATGGTTTGGCAGCACATGGAACGTATTTCTATATGCAATTATTCTGGAGTGCTGCTAAATCTGTATTTCACGTAGCAGAAATGTATTAAACGGCAGCGGACGAACTGGATCTCCTATTCAACTATCATAAAACATCTCCGAAATTCCATGTGTATGAAAATACTCGTATGTGCCTATTTAATCCTGTTGTGGATCTCAGACGATAAAGACAGGGACAAATAAATGCCGCTGCGTTTGTAATCCGAAATCACCCACTTCGCCTATCTCATTGAATATTTATTTTTATGTACATACATTGTCATTTCGGATATACGTACTTTGACGGTGAATATCATTTTAGTTATATGCACTAAATATAACTAAAGCATATGTTGCAGAATGTAACGCCCTCACGTGCTTTCGCGTTTCGACTATATCGTGAGGACATTATAAATACGATTTTGCTTTAATCCGCAAAATCATACATCAGACAACTAAGTCCAACCCAAGTCTAGATCTACATACGTATGGAGATCGAGCACAGCTGGGTTAGCAAATTTCCTCAAGATATTTTTGTATATATATTGCAGATAGCTCCCGCCCACATGTACTTGTACAACATTATTGCTATTACATCATTTACTCTCCCCGCCGCCCCGCTCCCCCACCCACACATCGATTATCTTCCCGTGGACAGCTGTTGATGACGGGGCTACTACGAACGGACGCGTTCAGCCAGTATAGAATCGGTGAATTAATGTCGAAACCAGTGTGGCCATTGATCGGACTGCGTGGTCGCGTAGCCTGATCCGGAACTAGACTTGTTGAGCACGTTGTGTTTTCATGGTCTAGGTCATCGACCCATACCTTATGCCAGTATATACAGAAGCTTAGCCATGCTACATGTAATGTCATTGCATTTATGTATCATCTTCATGCTATATGAGTGTTGATAATGTGTCGTTTTGTTTTGTCCTGTATTCGTCTGTTACTATCTGATGGCAGTGAAGGATATATGACTCTACAACTCTACATTCAAGGTCACCGTTCCGCTGGAACCTCAAATTGTACAAGCATTTGGAATTGATGATTATTTGTTTAGGTATATTTACATATGGATGTTTTATATTGAACAAGCACAAGCACAATATATGACATTGCTGGCTCACCAGCTGTGATTTTCTATCTTCATAACTTCGGGTTCGCGCGGGAGGGTTACTTTTTGTGGACTTTATGCGACTCTCTTTGCTTGATCTGGACCTACACTGTTTGCTAGATTATTCCTTCACTGGTATTTGATGAGTGCTATTGACACCAACTTAAACGATATATGTATGTATGCAAGCTAGATGACTGCCTTCATGGCGAGCATGTATACAACCTGGCCTGGGTTATTTTATTTTGTTTGAATCTGGTATGAGTAAGCTACATAACACACTATATGTTCACATTTATGTCATGTTTTCTCCATTGTCGACCGAAATGTAAATGTAATGATTTAAATAACACCTTCGAACGTTTGATACCGCCGTGTTCACTGATCAGACTGCGCAGCTGCGCAGTCTGACCAGGGCCAACGAAGGTCAAACTCCAATGTTTTATATTTCATAATTTGAAATGAAATTTTGCTATCAGGGTCGTTTCTCACTGTGATCATGACGTGGTACTTACATGCGTCTATAACATAACTATTTGTATAAAATACATGTACATACATTAGACTTTGCTATCATAGTATTAATTATAAAGCGATTAGTTACAGCCTAAGATACACGCTCTTTGCAAATTCTTAATTTAGTATCTGAATAGTCTCTGCGTTTCATTTATTATACAATGTAAGCTCAGTAGCACATCCACTATTACTCCTCAGTATCATGGCATCAGTTACACTTCACGTTTCAAAGTTATTTGTTTGTATTCTGCTATTGTTCTGGATTTATTTTACCACCGTACCCTGGCCCCGGTGCGAAACTCACTTTAAAGTTTTTACCAATGTTCTGTTTCATATGATGGCTATTGTTCAATACATGTTATATATCTATGAACTTACATGATGCACACGGATAAATACTATTACGTAGCCATCATCGAGTCATTTCGAGTGTTGTTTTCAGTTTAGATTCTTTACGGTGTTCTTCTTTCTTCTGACAATAAGATCTGATACCTGTTCATCTTATCCTGCATTGATCTCTACAAGGTTACTTCCAAGTGATACTTATATACGAATTCCATTGACTCGTCATAAATTGACAGTTAGTATGGCACATATTAACAACATCATGTTTACGTTGCATCTTCTATCCATCTATTTTACTATAACATTACAAGTTCTCACTTACATCACATGTCATATTCTCCTTTCTGGTGATATCCACACTGATCCTTGACCAGCTAGCCAGCCATCAAGTCTCTCAAGTTCATCATCATCAACTTTCACTTCAACACCACTAGATCTTTCTAAACATATTTCATTTGTTCATTATAATGTTCAAAGTATTGCCTAAAAGGTTGACGTATTGTATGCCGAACTCTGCGACATTGACATTGTGGCTTTTTCTGAAACTTGGCTAAATCCTTCAGTGTCTTCTTCCAGCCTCTCGTTTCATTACTTTCAACCACCTGAAAGAAAATACAGGACATGCGATAGTCACGGAGGAGTTATGTTGTACGTCAAAGACAATTTTCATTATAAGCGACGTTCTGACCTTGAAATGATGGGTACAGAATGCATTTGGATTGAACTTGTTCTCTTAACTAAACACATCTTGTTTGGCGTATACTACCGCCCGCCAAACACACCATATCAGCACTCGCAAATCACTGACTCGATTCATCTAGCAGTTGATGCAGGAATTAGGAACATTGTCATTACTGGCGACTTCAATATTAACATGGCAAATTTTCTACAAGCTAAGAAAATTGATGACTTGTGTCAGATGTTTTCTTTATCACAATGTATCACAGAACATACACACTATACAGACAATTCTTCTTCGTTAATCGATATCATTCTTACATCGAATCCAGATATAATTTCATCATATGGTGTATCTGACCCATTATTAGAACAAAATCTCCGTTACCACTGTCCTATTTATGGATTATTTAACCTGAATAAACGTAAAAACAGATCCTTTAAAAGACATGTGTGGATCTATGATAAAGGTAACTATCCCCTCCTTAGATAGAAAACAGCTGATATCGATTGGCACTCATTGAAAAGCGAATACCTTGATATATATTCTGACAACATAACATCGAACATTCTCGCTATATCTAAAATGTGCATCCCAAACAGAGAAGTAACAATTATGCAGGATAACCCACCATGGATAACTACCGAAATTTGTAGGTGTATCAGGAAGCGTAAAAGATCATATAGAAAGGCAAAACGTAGTGGCCTTGATAGTGACTGGCATATTTTTAAACAGCTTAGAAATAAAACAACATCGTTGATAAAGAAAGCCAAAGCATTATAAATATCTAAATGAGAAGAATCTCTGAAATCTGCTGATACATTTTCCAAATCTTGGTGGACAACTTTACAAGCGTTCATTAAACCTTCCTCATCTGCATCTATTCCTCCATTACAATCAGGTGAAGACGTTATGTCTGATGGATATATAAAAGCTAACTTGCTTAATAACTTTTTCAGAGACCAAACCTTACTTGACTATTCTGCGGCTCCAAGGCTCCCCGTTTTACGCGATATGTTACATTTACAGTTAGAAAGCATTTCCATCACACCGGAAGACGCATCAGCCGTTCTAAAGGATCTGCCAACAGGCAAAGCATGTGGTCCGGATGCAGTAAACAATAAAATCCTCCGCGAACTTTCATCTCAACTATCTGTTCCTCTTTGTGATGTGTTCAATGCCTCTCTGGTGTCCTCTTACTTTGCTGATTCATTGACAAAAGCCAATGTTGTACCTTTGTTCAAATCCGGTGATCCTTCAATGGTCAATACCTATCGTCCCATATCGTTGCTTAGCACTCTTGGTAAAGTTTTTGAAAATATAGTATTTACACGCCTTTACAATTATCTTCATGAGCATCATCTCCTTACTCCTCTACAATCTGGTTTTGTTCCTGGTGATTCAACTGTCAACCAATTAACATATCTTTACACTGTATTTTCTGAAGCAGTCGATTCCGGCAAAGAAATTCGTGCTGTGTTTTGTGATATAAGTAAGGCTTTTTATCGTGTATGGCATAAAGGTTTACCGTTCAAATTACAATCCTTTTGTATCTCAGGTTGTTTTCTTAACTGGTTCTCTTCATATCTATTCCATAGGAGACACAGAGTAGTATTACCCGGAGTTCATTCACCGTGGACGGAAATAAAGGCTGGTGTTCCGCAGGGTTCCATCTTGGGACCACTTGTATTCTTGGTCTATATTAATGATATAGTCTATGACATAGGTGGCAATATACGATTATTCGCTGACGACACTAGTCTCTCTGTTGTTGTTGAATATCCAGATGTAGCAGCGCGCACTTTAAACTCAGATCTTAGTACTATTTCTAACTGGGCGAAGAAATGGTTGGTAACTTTTAACCCAAAGAAAACCGAAACTATCACATTTTCTCGCAAAAAACACGTACAGTCCATCCGTCAATCTATATGGCAGGCGAAACTATCGCAGATGTAAATTGTCATAAACGTCTTGGTCTTTTTTTATCCAGCAATCTTAAATGGCACCAGCACATTGCGTATATAAGGACCAAAGCTTTGGCTAGAATAAACATAATGCGGCAACTGAAATTTCGTCTCCACAGAGATGCTCTGGAAATCATTTATATCTCTTTCATACGCCAGATCATTGAATATGCTGATGTAATCTATGATAACTGCACGAGCTCTGAGAAGGACAAACTTGAGAAACTACAACAAGAAGCTGCTCGTATCGTTACTGGTACCACAACACTTGTATCTATTCAGAAACTAATCTATGAGGTAGGGTGGGAGACACTGGAAAGCAGACGACGTACGCATAAGTTAATTTTATTTTTTAAAATGCATGCTAAATTCTAGTCGTGAAAACGTACCGAAACACTTTTTGTTTGGCGAATGTAAATTTAAGGTACTTCTGGCTAGACTAACGACAAATTGTAATTCCCTTTCTCATGATTTGTTTTCCAAAAACATAGTTGACTCACCAAGCTGTACTTGTGGTCAAATAGGGACGACCCGACACTGCTTCTTCCATTGCAATAATTATAATCACATTAGACCAACACTGTTTGATAACATATCCAGATATTTTACGCTGTCACTGGAAGTAATCTTGAACGGAAATCCAGCGTTGTCATTTGAAGATAATTCGTCAATATTTTCTGCTGTTTTCGTATATATTGAAATATCCAAACGTTTCTGAATACCGTCTAGCTTAGAAGCCTGATTGCTTCCAAATATGTAAAATGTTGTTTGTCTCGTTTCCCTTGCATTTTATTTTTCAATCACTTTGTTTGTGTATCTGCAAACTTTTATTTGTCCCTTTTTCTTTTTCTTTCCTTTCGTATTTTTTTTATTTTTACCATACCAGTATGCCACTCTCTCATTTTCTCCTGCTAAGTCAGTTATACAATCGGTAGATGTAACATCTTTATTTTTGATGGTAAGTTACCAGAGAAACAAGTTGCTTTGTTTTGACTGATTTGCACATAGCATTTCTTTCTTAATGAATATAATACAATTAATGTTTGATATTATAACACAGTAAGTAGAAACTTGTATATTTCATACCTCGATGAAAAATACTGGTAGCTTGCACTATTTTGCATGCATAGTTAGCCGTGTACACATGTATGAACAATGTAATTTAATCACTTCACAAGTCGCCAATGTAACTGTTGCATAATGTTTTGAAAAGGATTTCAATAAGTTTGTATAAGCTTTCAATCCAATTCAAACTACTATCTATGTACATGTTTGTATGTGAATGCAGTTATTTTGTTGTCGGCATTTTTAGCCAACTCCTGGGATGAATCAAAATCAACCGGCCTAGGTAAAATGGCCGAAAAGGAAACTTTTATGGAGTATTGCAAATTCCTGATCAAACAAATTAAGTTATTCAATGCTGGTGGAAATTCATCGGAAGACAACTTAAACAAATCATTAGTGCCAACATGAATTATTACAAAGTCTGATGAAGCAATTTGGCGCTGCAAATATAAATTTTACTTAACTTCATGTCCTAAGCGTCCAAATGCTGCATCAGGGAAAAACTGTAAATCCAGGCCATTAACCCCATGCACGTGTTTACAAATCGAGTCAGAAATTAGCAGCACTCGTTTGGGTCCTCTAAACAGAAAGGAACAAATTAAAATTCTCTGAGCTGCCATGTGACAAATGTAAAGGCATCGGATGTGAAATGCCACACTCAACAACAACAACCAGCATAGAGTTAGATCAAAAAGTATCATCCGATAAACAACTTATGATAGCAACAATGTAAATCATGTTTTATCAATAAACAGTATAGTCTCCGGTCTGGATCTACACTGGCCGCACATGAAATGAGGCACCATCCCCCAGCCAAAAGTACACCAGCCAAGTCCAGATAAGTCAAATCTAAACCTGGGCAGCCCAGAAGACCACAAACTGATCACAATTAGGCGCCGAAGTGGGAAAGGCCGAAACCATATGCACCACGAGAGGCAAAATACAAATACTAAATACTGTGACTGCATAAATGGAGCCCCTGGGATCGGCGACCCGTATATAACCCGATCAGCCTGTGCATACGCACAGTCCGATCAGAATCTGCACTGTTAACCTCACCGCCAACAAAAACACCCGTCATGATTGTAATAAGCAATATCAATCGTATATGACTAAAGAAGTGTGCCACTTAATCAGGTCACTTTGAGTCCAGCGCAGACTCAGATCAACATGTGGTTCCGCACAGTCTAATCAGGATCTGCACTGTTCACCACCATACCTACGAAACACTTATCATGATTGTAACTAGCAATAAATCGTTATCAGACTACAGGATTTTGATACTCGATCAGGAATTACACTGGTCACAAATCCAAAACGCCCCATCTCGTCAGCCACCGCCACACATGTCATACAATACAATAAGCAAATTCATTCAATATGCGCGTTCATTAATCGCGCAACATCAAGCTTATCAGCAAGAGTGAAGCATAGCTATTTATTATACGCATCACTCTTCCAATCGCCCTGATGCTGAATTAAGTCGGACGGTACTCCAGCCTGAAAGGCTAATGTAGCCCCCCCCCCTCCTCGCCGGAAGCTATGCGTGGAATATTTTGAAGGATCTGAACCTATAGCACTGATTAATGATTTAAGTTTCTTCTGGAACATGGAATACGTAATGGCTTTAGTTTTCGAGGATGAAAAAAGTGGTTTATGTTTTGCTACCGATGACACTACATGTTGCTTATTTTTACAAGGCTGAGACTGGACACAATATTGAACCGGATTTTAGTAACGATATTTCTAAAACGCGTTCTCCATACAGCACTGTTTTTGTCCAATTTAAAGAAACAACCCAATTTTCACCTTGATATCTGACATTTTCCCTTAGTAAATACTTGCCAGATTCATCATTTTTACTTTCAAGAACTAAATTTGATTTACGAGCTAACAAAAAGAAAGCGAACAAAAACAATCACCAATAACAAACATCCAAAATCATCGAAAAATCCAATTTAGTATGAAATTTCAACAAAATCTGAAGAGTGATAGGTAAAGACTGTCGAATACATTGCGGTTTTAATCTACTCATACCTTTTAAACTCAAATTCAACAAAAAACTGTTTATGTCAATTTCAATACCTAACATTAAATGCATTGTTCGAACACCACTAATGTAGTTTCTAATGGAATCAACTGAATTAATTGACCGACTGAGAAATTGAGCATATAATGACAAAACTTGCGTGGTCATTGGCACTGCACAACAAAAAAAATAACAACAAAACAATAGATAAGATTCCCATTGAATCCTCAAGTTCTTTGTAGTACCTGAAGCGTAACCCAATTTTGTTGAAGCTTTCAAATCCGTCCTTAGCTCTGCCAACTGTGATTCTGCAAAAATACAAGTTAAAAACAATATATTGTTTGGAAACGTAAGACGAAAAATTACCAGGTATTGCAAAATTTAAATAAATATGCCGACATTCTGACCATAATTCTGCAATAATTCCTTCCTATGGCAGTCATTAATGTTCCACCGACTCAAATGATCTGCTGCACGGTTGTCTACTCCTTAAAGGAAATTTGCCTTCAATTCAAATTCAAATTTTGCTGCAAGGAAACATATTTCCCTTAAACATGATTGTAAAAATTCGTTTCTTGTGGAGCCCTTGTTAATTACAGCACAGGACGACTGGTTGTCACAATACACCACTAGTTTGTGTCCGTTTAACTGTGATGCCCACAATCTTAAACCTACAACTATAGTCAGCAGTTGTAACTGATTTATGGGTAAATGAATTTCATTTGTTTCCTCCGGGAATTCACAATGATGTGGACATCACACTGTCTGGTTCACCCCATTCATTTAACGACATTAATGATATGCCATTGTACTCGGGCAGGAATGTATCCCACCACAATAGATCCTTTCTAAAATATTCGGGAATATTGTAGCGTCTCGTATTAGATGTATAAATTTCGCGAAAAAAGCGTAACATCCGTTGTACAAATATCCTACCCGGTCGGACACACGCACTAACAAAATTTAATTTCCCTAAAAGAGATTGTAACTCTTTTTTAGTGGTTTCTGTTTTCTGCAACCACATTTTGGTCCCAGAACAGTTTCATGTTTAATTACTAAACACAATATTTGTTCAATTAGTTAGGGTAATCGCGTGCACCTCTGTGATTTTTGCATGTAAATTTCGAAGATCTAGTTGGATGTTCCTTAATACATCCCAAAGGAAATCAAAATTGCAACAAATCGCACAGCTCCGAGTCTCTATAATTTGACAAAATATTTCGCAATAACGGAACATTTAATTTATCATTGACTCGAATTTTAAATTTTTTACAATTTCGTAATTACATGAGCGTGTAACAAAAACTCTAACCTACTAGCACTCACATTGTCTGTAGCTGTAGCTGAACAGATGCAATCTTTGTGAAATGGACCAAATTTTATCTTATTGCTGGAAGGAGTCTTGGAAATATAATTTGTTTGCGCGCTTAACATGAATTATGGCAAAAACAACTCCACCATGCTTTTATTCTCTTCAAGGCGCTGTGTGATTTGATGAGAAATGGATCGTCATGCAATGTTGCGTGGGCATTTTTTAGAACATTCCTGATGTTTGACTTCCTTACTGTCCCTTAACATTCATCACAAATGTGCTGTCACAATTTCATTTTTCCTCTAATAACTTCCAGATGGTCATTGGTTTTTGCACATTTGTTGCGATTGTATAGTGGACAAAACAATACTCGGTCAACATTATCATCTGATTTCACCTGACTTTGACCCATATTGTCATATCCAACTTTAGAAATACGTTTATTCGGCATATTTTCTTTCAGAAGGTGTTAGACAAAATGGGTTGCTCTATCTGTGAAGTGTCGTCCTTCCATTTTCTAATTCCCAGTTCTATTCCGCGAAGAACCGCGGCATAGAATGCTCGGAGACCTTGGAAAGAATGTATGTCAGAATAATACGCAATTTTCTTTAGCAATTACACCCACCCTTCTCGTTCTTCCTTGGACAACTTTGAATTCGAAATGATCTCCAATTCACCAGCGACAAACAATTTAAAGTCCAAATCATCAAATTTGAGGGATTTGTTTACATACTCAAATTGCAAATTTGATTGTGGCAATTTTTGCGGATATTTGACGCTGTCAGAAGATGTAGGATCGATGCCCGATTTATGTTTGTGTTTTTTGGAGAATGTAGATCTCTTCGAAGCCTTAGTGTCCATGGATGAAGAGGATGCGGATCAAACTGAATATTGATCAGATTCTACATCAGAATCAGGCTCGTCTGAACTGTCACTTAAACAATCACTATGTTTATCGTTTGAAACTAATCCAAAATCCAACATTTTCTTAAAGACTTGTTTCCTAAGGGAATTGTTCTTCCTCAGATCCTTAATTGAAAGTTTGTCCCCTTCCGCAGTGGAGGATGCCTCTGGTATACGAAAGGATTTTACACGTTTTTTGTCCGTGATGGACGTTTTAGCAGGGGTGAAATCTGGTTTTGCGCCGCACAATTTATCTGAAAAGTTCCTTTCCTTCTTCTTTAATTTGTCCAAATCCTTCTTCGTTCGTTCCAAACGTAGCAACAATTCTCTTTTCTCATTGTGCACACTCAGACGATGTTTCTCCTCCTCCGCCACAAGCAATTCCTCCCGCAACAATTGCAGTTCTTCTTCCTCCTGGGAACCGGAAACGGGCACCTGCTGTTGCTTGATGTATAATGCGCCATTTGACGGTAGCCCCAATAACGGACTCGGCGTCGTAAGTTGGGGAAAATTTGACACTGCCCCCCTTCCATTGTTAGCATATTGTTTGTAGTCTGCAATTTTCGTAGCAGCTACTCTTTTCGGCAGAACTATTGCGCTGATGCAAATCAATCGTAATTATTATAGGTATGTAATAAGGAAAAGTTATATTCATTACGCAATCACGTCTTATTTGGAATTAATAAATATGTGAACTACTTTCGGCAAGGGAGATAATCAATATCACGCGAACTATTTTCATGCGAGCCAAGCGGATATTTCTGTTTATTAGTATATATAGTTTTAATGTATCTCCTGTAATATATAATGATACATTACTTCGATATGTTATGGGTACTGATACATGTTGTTTCAATAGCGTATCTCTGTAACGGTATCGTTGTAGATGGAGTTGCAAAATAATTTAATAATTATTACTTCAAATGGTTGCGTAATACTGATAGCACTTCTGTATAAATGTAATCGTCGTAAATGGCGCAATAGTCGCGAGGTTAAGGTCGCCGACTTTTATGATTTAATTACCGATTCCCGAAAGGTCGTGGGTTCGAACCTCGACTTGGTATTTTTTTTTTTCTCCATATATATTATTTTTCAGATTTTAATATATTCACAATTTTATGATTTTAATACAAATAGCTATAAATATGTTTTTTTAAGTTTGAGGTACTGTCTATACCATATAATTTTTTAATGTCCCAAAATCTATTTAATTTTCGGACAGCAAACATTTTTTTATGAATTTGAAATAATTATTGTACGTCCTCCATCTGATCACAACACTGTTGGAACTTCGCATGTGGCTACCACGACCAGAATTCACTGACAGCAAACACAGAATTTGGCGTCTATTTATTAAATTATTATTTTTTATTTTATTTGAATTCCGCGTTAGCGCTGAATTTTGTGTCAACACCATTTACCGAAAATATTGGTGATTTTCTAAACAAATATCGGAGAAATGCGGCTATATATTTTGTGTCAATTTTCAACACCATTTACGGAAAAAAAATACTGATTTTTTAAAACAATATCGGCACAACTAAATACGGTGATAGAATTTGTGTCGACTTTTCAACACCATTTACGGAAATTATTACTGATTTTCTAAAAACAATATCGGCGAAGGTGTACTGAACTACTTTTTCTTTTAAATAACCAGCCGTCTAATAGATCTGTGTATACTCGAGAGTATATCGTTAATTGTCATGTTGTCTCCGACAGTGAGGTGTTGCGGCACACATCAAAACGACACGTCAATTTCAAAACATTGCCTAAGGGTCAGTCAACATTTACTGTGTGGTGTCATCAGATCAACACCTCGTCACACACGGTTGCATTATCGTTTTTTTCCACACAAAGCGACGTGTATTTACAACTAGATCTGTGTAATGTGTCGGGTGTAGCCAAAGACCATACATAAATTCGTAATTAGTCACAGATGTAGCCTTAAAATATAATCAATTTCCTTAAATTACGTCCGCAAGTTGACAGATATTTCAGAGCAGACGTCATCGTAATTTGCCGTTATTAATTTCCAAAATTAACCGTATATTCTGTAAATGGCGTTGAAAGTTGATAATAAATTAAGACCAGATTAGTACGTTAAATCGCTATTTAGACGACAACAGACGACCCGATGAGAGAGTAATACCGTTTACGCGTATCCAATGTTAAATATACATCGTTATTTTTTTATGACTTTCGTAGTTTTTACCGAGAAATTCAAACCGTTTCTATTATTGGGGAACATAATATCATGATTAGCACGCCGTTTCACTAAGCTGGGGCTACTCAGGGAATGGGATTACACGGTCTATTGTTTACACTGGATTAATGGCGGTCCCCATGAGGTATCAGGTAAATCTTATTTTTCAATAATATGACTGTGGTTTATTCCTTTTAGTGATGACCATGTTCCAGCCGTTAACACTTATTTAGCAGCATTACTTATGTAGTTAGTCTGAACATTCTGCAGAGAAATTTGAATTGGACGGAATCGAGCGTTGTTTAAACTTAGTCCGGTTCATATGCACAGGCCAAAATATGAACTGAAAATGGCGCTTTGTGTGACAGAAATCTGTACGCAGACGAATAAAAAAAATATTTTGTTATAAATATCACATATAGCGAAACAGCGGTAGCATCTACTGTTTTAATAATATGCATGCATATTGTAATTAATGTTTAATAGTGATATTCTTATGAATAATATACGATACTATGGTTTATACTCCAGCACTATGTTTTAAGGCTGTGTGATTTTCCTCAATATAAGCTGGATTAAGTAATACTTATATTCATGCGCTTCATGAGAACATCAATACATTTAAAATATACAAATATTACTTAAAGGGGTACCGATATGATACATTTTAATAATATAAATATTGAAAATACACATTACAATCGCTTACAACATACGTTATTGATCGAAAATAGTCACTGCATCGTGACCTATTTGACCGTATTACCTATTGCGCGGGTACCTCATCATACCTACTGTTTACATAGGTAACTGGGGTTATAGTGAGGTATGCTCGCTAATACAATGTTTGCGTAATGTTTAATTCGTCTCTGCCATACTGCAGCTTGCAACAGACTAAGACAAGATGGCTGACTCGAATACAATTGAGAGAAAATTATTTCAAACTGTCACAATGACTGGAAAGCACAAACTGATGAGAGAAAACTGAGCGCTTGCAACTCCGAAGGGAAATAATTATTGATCAATGAAAAGCCAGAATCAAGTTGTTTGGAAGACAACTCTTCTATAATACAAATTCCAGATATGAACAAAACGAAAGCGCAAGGGAATTAATCACAAAATACAAATTTACATGAAACGAAATGACAATCTCTGTTAATAGTAATTAACATTTTGTATGCATTAACACATTCCCTATGTTGTTTTCCACTGCATACAACATTTTTCTGCAAATATATGGGATTTTGCTTTCATCTGTGTCATGCTGGCAACGATTTCAGTTGCAGAAGAGTACGAAACTGCTGCTCGGAATTTTCGTCCGAAATATTGGCAGCCATTTTATCTGTCACAAAGGCAGGTTTACTGCTCGAAAACAAAACGGTCGGTACCAGTACAGACTATGATCAGTGTGACAAGGTGTGATTGCAGAATTGGTACAATTAACAAGTATTAGTGCAAACTCCGCATGGGATATTTGAAATCCATGTTGTGAAATGTGTGTAAACACAGCAGAGTGCAGACAGCTTGTGTATTATGTATGAATTGGTTTTTGTTGTTAATATAGCTCTTGTACGTCAGGTAGCAAGTGCATGCAGCAAACAGATTATGTGAATATGTGAAGTAAACATAATCACAAATAAGTTTCGGCCTCGGTCGCAGGCCCGAAAACTCCATAAATTGCCTAAAATGTGTGAGGACTGCCACCAAATGGCATTATCGCCGAATAGTACCTCAATATACTACCTGTGAAATCACTTGGTATATCATGTCAGGCACATGTGTACATTATTATCTATATGTACCGCAATCTGACAGATCATTTAGCCACGTTTATAATTGGTCACTTTACTAGATGACATACGTTTGGAAAAAGTTAATTGTCGAAAACATCCATACAACCATACAGGGGCAAATGTACGTCAGTGTATCAAGCCGGCACCGCATATAAATTCTTGTCACACGATAGTTTTATAAGTTTGAATGTAACATGTATGTGTATAAGATAATTTCCAAAACATCCAGGTGTAGTATTTGGAAACCAGGTTCAGAGTAATTTCAAGGTGACTGAACTGCATGCATATTTGTCCGAATAACGATATTGTCAGGATAATTTGCAGTTCGCATTGAACTGATAACTGTATAAATTGTTCAAAAGATCTGAATAATATATATTTTGTATATTAATAGAAGAAAAACATACGTATGTATTCAATGCATGGCGGTTATATTTTCAAAATGGCCACGAGAAAACTGCTTTTTCATTCAAGTAGACTGGCCTGTGAATCACGTATCAGCGTAATTTCATGTATACATGCCTATAGTTGTCGTTCAAAGTATGAACTAAAAAATGTAGGCCTTTTCATATACTCTACACATTCATTACTTTGCTCTTAAGAAAGTGAAATAATTCAACATGATTCTGCTTTTCATAATACTTTATTTGATAGCAATGATTTAACAATCACGACAACCATGTTTAACATATAACTTGTGAAGTAGAGACCAAAGTAGAGAAAAAGTCAAATACGTGTACTTGATTTGGATGCCTGAATCCCCGTATTCAATACTAAAGAATTGAACAATACATCATAACGATATGTGTCAAGTATTGGATGAGTCTTGTCATGGATTATTGTATCATTTGCTAGTTAAGTATGTACATGCTGTGCATATATGAGGTACGTCAAGCTATATTCCGAACGAAAACAGGTAAAGCCTGTGGACCGGATGGAATACCGTAAGATGTAATACGTAATGACACAGCAGTATCATTTCTGCATATTGTGTTAACATATGTCTACGGTCTGGAAAGGTCCCTTCCGAGTGGGGGAAAGGTATCATTAATCCTATACCGAAGTTAGGCACCACGGATCATAAAGACCCACTTTCCTATAGGGGCATAATACAGGCTCCCGTTTTGTTTGAGCTGTTCCAGTTGCTAAAAATAACGACCCCATATGAATAAGGATGTTATGACAAAATTCAGACTGGACTTGACTATGAAAATTATCATAATATGTCACCACATTTTAGTAGCCAACGACTGATTTTATAGAGTGCATCTCTCTACAATCTCCTTAGCCTTCAAGCATTATGAAACTTTTCATAAGAATTGCTCTGTAATACCCAGTTCAACCACCGTTGTTACTCACATATTGAAGTCACTATGAAAATGTTCATAACATTCCGTTCTCAGACAAACAATAGTCATTATGAAAATGTCCATAAACCGTACTATCGCTCCACCTATTACATTTTTCATAAACCGTACTATCCATCTCACTATGAAAATTTTCATAACATGTAATATCCTTTTCGCTATGAACATTTTCATAAAGTGTAATATCACTCTCACTATGAAGATTTTTTATCAAATGTAATATACCTCTCACTATGAAAATTTTCATAAACCGTTCTATCACTCTCACATATTGAAGTCGCTATGAAAGTTTCATAACATTACAGTTTTCAGGCAAATATTGGTCGCTATGAAAATGTTCAAAAACGTACCATCGCTTCCACATATTGTAGTCGCTATGAACATTTTCATAACATTCCCGTTCTCAGACAAACATTAGTCGCTATGAAAATGTTCATAAACGTCACTATGAAAGCATAAAGCGCACATACGAAACTTGTCAATATATATTCTCAGACCAACTTCAAAACTACTCGTTTTTTCGCCTCTAAGCGTTATGAAAATTTGCATAGCAACTAATTAACAACATTCACCGGTGAAACTACCGTTGTAACGTTGTTAATCACATACATCTGATGAGGTCAATATGAAATGGTTCATACTATTTTCGTTCTGAAACGAGCATTTGCCACTATGAACTTGTGCATAAAATGCAGTTAGGTTTACTAATTTTTCCTATTGGCGGTTATTTGTCACTATGTTAATGTTCCAAAAATAAGTCAAGTTAACGGACTTTCTGAATTATACCATAACTGCGGCACGTGTAATACGCATTGTGAAATACAACACCTATTTAAGCTAATAACGATATACAATGTATCTTGCTTTAGAAACATGACGGGCGTTTCATTCATGGAATAGCGAACTGTAGACCCTGATGAGACTACACGGATGTGCATACTGCGCTGGTGGCATAACCAATATGCCCCATTTTTCCAATCTCGTCCACAAATACAGTTGTTATACGCAAACAATGAATAAGTACTAAACCTTGGATTTTAATGTGGGGCATGCACAATAAAGCAGACTGTCTATACATACATGCAAGTGTTGCCAAGTAACAAAACAGTTCAGTGAAATCGACCTTAAACAGTCGGACATGGTGTTCTAATTCACATGTATACACACGTGTCGTTATCAACTATAATTTGTCTTCCTTACGCATCAGTAATCAGAAATAAACGTTCGTTCCATCAAATAGATTAACGTATTCCTGTAGTATAAACAAACGAGTTAAAAGGTGATGTCACAAGTCATGATCGGAAACAGTGCAACATAGAAAGAAAGTCCCAAATAACAAATTAATCCATATGAAATTCATCACGCGCAAATGACGCCAACCTTACAGTATGGCTACATGTAGATATGATTATCATAATACGTGTATGTAGGGTTGACCCTAAGCCAAAATAATTAACGTATACATGCCTGAGTAAAAGTGATCCGCAGTAAAAACGAAAAGCGAGACGTGCCGCCGAAATTATACTGCATGGTCAGTCCAGGCTACCCAAGTGCCAGTCAGGGTCGGTTATCTAATCAATGGGTTCATACGTTCAGTCGGTCAATCAGATGGTTCATGATATTCGCGTTAAAAACGATGCGGGCGGGATTAAATGCTGCGCCGGTATTCATGTCTGGATGCATGACTAACCCTTACAATGCTGAATTCCATTTTGTCGTCTGCCTTTTATTATATTTTTTCCACCGGTATCGGTAGAGCCGGTGGCATATCGTGTTTGGACTGTGTGTCCGTGTGTCCGTCCGGCACATTAAGAAGTTCGCCGGAATTTCTAAAATAAATATGCCACCCTGTGGAATTCGTGTGCCGACAGGCACCTGATAATTGTCTCCAATGTAGACAATTATCATGTACTGTCCAACATGAGCATTGTTAAAACATATCTGAAAAATAAAAAAAGCAAACGATACAGTTAATTACATAAGTTTAGTATTTTTCATTACAAGACACGTGTATGTAGACACGTGTATGTAGACACGTAGACACGTGTATGTAGACACGTAGACACGTGTATGTAGACACGTGTATGTAGACACGTGTATGTAGACATGTATGTAGACACGTGTATGTAGACATGTAGACACGTGTATGTAGACTGTATGTTGACACGTGTATGTAGACATGTATGTAGACACGTGTATGTAGACATGTATGTAGACACGTGTATGTAGACATGTATGTAGACACGTGTATGTAGACATGTATGTAGACACGTGTATGTAGACATGTATGTAGACACGTTTATGTAGACATGTATGTAGACACGTGTAGTGTATGTAGACACGTGTATGTAGACACGTGTATGTAGACAAGTGTATGTAGACTCGTGTATGTAGACACGTGTATGTAGACATGTATGTAGACACGTGTATGTAGATATGTAGACACGTGTATGTAGACACGTGTATGTAGACACGTGTATGTAGACTCGTGTATGTAGACACGTGTATGTAGACATGTATGTTGACACGTGTATGTAGACACATGTAGTGTATGTAGACACGTGTATGTAGACACATGTAGTGTATGTAGACACGTGTATGTAGACACGTGTATGTAGACATGTATGTAGACACGTGTATGTAGACACGTGTAGTGTATGTAGACACGTGTATGTAGACACGTGAAGTGTATGTAGACACGTGTATGTATACACGTGTAGTGTATGTAGACACGTGTATGTAGACACGTGTAGTGTAAGTAGACACGTGTAGTGTATGTAGACACGTGTATGTAGACACGTGTAGTGTATGTAGACACGTGTATGTAGACACGTGTAGTGTATGTAGACACGTGTATGTAGACACGTGTAGTGTATGTAGACACGTGTATGTAGACACGTGTATGTAGACACGTGTAGTTGTATGTAGACGTGTATGTAGACACGTGTAGAGTAGTAGACAGGTAGTGTATGTAGACACGTGTAGTGTATGTAGACACGTGTAGTGTATGTATACACGTGTAGTGTATGTAGACACGTGTAGTGTATGTATACACGTGTAGTGTATGTAGACACGTGTATGTAGACACGTGTAGTGTATGTAGACACGTGTAGTGTATGTAGACACGTGTATGTAGACTGTATGTAGACACGTGTATGTAGACTGTATGTAGACACGTGTATGTAGACTGTATGTAGACACGTGTATGTAGACACGTGTATGTAGACTGTATGTAGACACGTGTATGTAGACTGTATGTAGACACGTGTATGTAGACTGTATGTAGACACGTGTATGTAGACTGTATGTAGACACGTGTATGTAGACTGTATGTAGACACGTGTATGTAGACACGTGTATGTAGACTGTATGTAGACACGTGTATGTAGACTGTATGTAGACACGTGTATGTAGACTGTATGTAGACACGTGTATGTAGACACGTGTATGTAGACTGTATGTAGACACGTGTATTGTAGACACGTGTATGTAGACTGTATGTAGACACGTGTATGTAGACACGTGTATGTAGACTGTATGTAGACACGTGTATGTAGACACGTGTATGTAGACTGTATGTAGACACGTGTATGTAGACACGTGTATGTAGACTGTATGTAGGACGCTGTAGTAGACTGTATGTAGACACGTGTATGTAGACTGTACGTAGACACGTGTATGTAGACTGTATGTAGACACGTGTATGTAGACTGTATGTAGACACGTGTATGTAGACTGTATGTAGACACGTGTATGTAGACTGTATGTAGACACGTGTATGTAGACTGTATGTAGACACGTGTATGTAGACTGTATGTAGACACGTGTATGTAGACTGTATGCAGACACGTGTATGTAGACACGTGTATGTAGACTGTATGTAGACACGTGTATGTAGACTGTATGTAGACACGTGTATGTAGACTGTATGTAGACTGTATGTAGACACGTGTATGTAGACTGTATGTAGACACGTGTATGTAGACACGTGTATGTACGTGTATGTAGACACGTGTATGTAGACTGTATGTACACGTGTAGTAGGACCGTGTATGTAGACTGTATGTAGACGTGTATGTAGACTGTATTGTAGACACGTGTAGTAGCACGTGTATGTAGACTGTATGTAGACACGTGTATGTAGACTGTATGTAGACACGTGTATGTAGACTGTATGTAGACACGTGTATGTAGACTGTATGTAGACACGTGTATGTAGACACGTGTAATGTAGACACGTGTATGTAGACAGTGTATGTAGACACGTGTATGTAGACACGTGTAGTGTATGTAGACACGTGTATGTAGACTGTATGTAGACACGTGTATGTAGAAGACACGTGTATGTAGACATGTATGTAGACACGTGTATGTACGTGTATGTAGACTGTATGTAGACACGTGTATGTAGACACGTGTATGTACGTGTATGTAGACACGTGTATGTAGACTGTATGTAGACATGTGTATGTAGACACGTGTATGTACGTGTATGTAGACACGTGTATGTAGACACGTGTATGTACGTGTATGTAGACACGTGTATGTAGACTGTATGTAGACATGTGTATGTAGACACGTGTATGTAGACACGTGTATGTAGACACGTGTATGTACGTGTATGTAGACACGTGTATGTAGACTGTATGTAGACATGTGTATGTAGACACGTGTATGTAGACATGTGTATGTAGACACGTGTATGTAGACACGTGTATGTACGTGTATGTACGTGTATGTAGACTGTATGTAGACATGTGTATGTAGACACGTGTATGTACGTGTATGTAGACACGTGTATGTAGACTGATGTAGGACAGTGTATGTACGTGTATGTAGACACGTGTATGTAGACACGTGTATGTACGTGTATGTAGACACGTGTATGTACGTGTATGTACGTGTATGTACGTGTATGTAGACACGTGTATGTAGACATGTGTATGTAGACACGTGTATGTACGTGTATGTAGACACGTGTATGTAGACTGTATGTAGACACGTGTATGTACGTGTATGTAGACACGTGTATGTAGACACGTGTATGTAGACTGTATGTAGACACGTGTATGTAGAAGACACGTGTATGTAGACATGTATGTAGACACGTGTATGTACGTGTATGTAGACTGTATGTAGACACGTGTATGTAGACACGTGTATGTACGTGTATGTAGACACGTTGTGTTAGACTGTATGTAGACATGTGTATGTAGACACGTGTATGTACGTGTATGTAGACACGTGTATGTAGACACGTGTATGTACGTGTATGTAGACACGTGTATGTAGATCTGTATGTTAGACATGTGTATGTAGGACACGTGTGTAGACGTGTATGTAGACACGTGTATGTACTGTATGTAGAAACGTGTAGTAGACTGTAGTAGACATGTGTATGTAGACATGTGTATGTAGACATGTGTATGTAGACACGTGTATGTAGACACGTGTATGTACGTGTATGTACGTGTATGTAGACTGTATGTAGACATGTGTATGTAGACACGTGTATGTACGTGTATGTAGACACGTGTATGTAGACTGTATGTAGACACGTGTATGTACGTGTATGTAGACACGTGTATGTAGACACGTGTATGTACGTGTATGTAGACACGTGTATGTACGTGTATGTAGACACGTGTATGTACGTGTATGTAGACACGTGTATGTAGACATGTGTATGTAGACACGTGTATGTACGTGTATGTAGACACGTGTATGTAGACTATATGTAGACACGTGTATGTACGTGTATGTAGACACGTGTATGTAGACACGTGTGTAGAACACGTGTATGTACGTGATGTAGACACGTTGTATGTACGTGTATGTAGACACGTGTATGTACGTGTATGTAGACACGTGTATGTACGTGTATGTAGACACGTGTATGTACGTGTATGTAGACACGTGTATGTACGTGTATGTAGACACGTGTATGTACGAGTATGTAGACACGTGTATGTAGACACGTGTATGTACGTGTATGTAGACACGTGTATGTACGTGTATGTAGACACGTGTATGTACGTGTATGTAGACACGTGTATGTAGACATGTGTATGTAGACACGTGTATTGCCGTGTATGTAGACACGTGTATGTAGATGTAGTGACACGTGTATGTACGTGTATGTAGACACGTGTAGTAGACACGTGTATGTAGACACGTGTATGTACGTGTATGTTAGACACGTGTATACGTATGTAGACACGTGATGTCGTAGTATGTAGACACGTGTATGTACGTGTATGTAGACACGTGTATGTACGAGTATGTAGACACGTGTATGTAGACACGTGTATGTACGTGTATGTAGACACGTGTATGTACGTGTATGTAGACACGTGTATGTACGTGTATGTAGACACGTGTATGTAGACACGTGTATGTACGTGTATGTAGACACGTGTATGTACGTGTATGTAGACACGTGTATGTAGACACGTGTATGTACGTGTATGTAGACACGTGTATGTACGTGTATGTAGACACGTGTATGTAGACACGTGTATGTACGTGTGTAGACACTGGTATGAGACTGTATGTAGACACGTGTATGTAGACGTGTATGTACGTGTATGTGACTGTAGTAGACACGTGTATGAGAACAGGTGTATGTTACACGTGTATGTACGTGTATGTAGACACGTGTATGTACGTGTATGTAGACACGTGTATGTAGACACGTGTATGTAGACACGTGTATGTACGTGTATGTAGACACGTGTATGTAGACACGTGTATGTACGTGTATGTAGACACGTGTATGTAGACACGTGTATGTAGACACGTGTATGTACGTGTATGTAGACACGTGTATGTAGACACGTGTATGTACGTGTATGTACGTGTATGTAGACACGTGTATGTAGACACGTGTATGTAGACACGTGTATGTAGACACGTGTATGTACGTGTATGTAGACACGTGTATGTACGTGTATGTAGACACGTGTATGTAGACACGTGTATGTAGACATGTGTATGTAGACACGTGTATGTACGTGTATGTAGACACGTGTATGTACGTGTATGTAGACACGTGTATGTAGACACGTGTATGTACGTGTATGTAGACACGTGTATGTAGACACGTGTATGTACGTGTATGTAGACACGTGTATGTAGACACGTGTATGTAGACAGTGGTATGTAGCAGTGTATGTAGTGTATGTAGACACGTGTATGACGTGTATGTAGACAGTGTATGTAGACACGTGTATGTAGACATGTGTATGTAGACACGTGTATGTACGTGTATGTAGACACGTGTATGTACGTGTATGTAGACACGTGTATGTAGACACGTGTATGTAGACATGTGTATGTAGACACGTGTATGTACGTGTATGTAGACACGTGTATGTACGTGTATGTAGACACGTGTATGTAGACACGTGTATGTAGACATGTGTATGTAGACACGTGTATGTACGTGTATGTAGACACGTGTATGTAGACACGTGTATGTAGACATGTGTATGTAGACACGTGTATGTACGTGTATGTAGACACGTGTATGTACGTGTATGTAGACACGTGTATGTAGACACGTGTATAGAGATGTGTATGTAGACACGTGTATGTACGTGTATGTAGACACGTGTATGTACGTGTATGTAGACACGTGTATGTAGACACGTGTATGTACGTGTATGTAGACATGTGTATGTAGACACGTGTATGTACGTGTATGTAGACACGTGTATGTAGACACGTGTATGTACGTGTATGTAGACATGTGTATGTAGACACGTGTATGTACGTGTATGTAGACACGTGTATGTACGTGTATGTAGACACGTGTATGTAGACACGTGGTATGTAGACACGTGTATGTAGACAGTGTATGTAGACATGTGTATGTAGCACACTGTGTAGTACGTGTATGTAGACACGTGTATGTACGTGTATGTAGACACGTGTATGTACGTGTATGTAGACACGTGTATGTAGACATGTGTATGTACGTGTATGTAGACACGTGTATGTACGTGTATGTAGACACGTGTATGTAGACATGTGTATGTACGTGTATGTAGACATGTGTATGTACGTGTATGTAGACATGTGTATGTACGTGTATGTAGACACGTGTATGTACGTGTATGTAGACATGTGTATGTAGACACGTGTATGTACGTGTATGTAGACACGTGTATGTGTGTATGTACTGTGTATGTACGTGTATGTAGACACGTGTATGTACGTGTTGTACACTGTATGTATGTGTATGTAGACATGTGTATGTATACACGAGTATGTACGTATGTGACACGTGTATGTACGTGTATTTAGAAACAGTGTATGAACGTGTATGTACGTGATGTAGACACGTGATGTACGTGTATGTAGACACGTGTATGTACGTGTATGTAGCACGTGTATGTAGTGTTTGTAGGACATGTGGTATGTAGACAGTGTATGTACGTGTATGTAGACACGTGTATGTACGTGTATGTACGTGTATGTACCGTGTGTAAACTGTATGTAGACACGTGTATGTATTGTTTGTTACGTGTATGTAGGACACGTGTATACGTGTATGTAACGTGTATGTAGACACGTGTAGGTAGACAGTGTATGTAGACACGTGTATGTACGTGTTGTAGACACGTGTATGTAGTTCATAGTGTGATGTAGACACGTGTTGTACGTGTTATGGTAGACACGTGTATGTAGACATGTGTATGTAGGACACGTGTATGTACGTGTATGTAGACAGTGTATGTAGGACGTGTATGTAGGACCGTGTATGTACGTGTTTGTAGTAGACACGTGTGTACGTGTATGTAGACACGTGTATGTTAGACACGTGATGTAGACCATGTGTTATGTAGACACGTGTATGTACGTGTATGTAGACACGTGTATGTACGTGTATGTAGACACGTGTATGTACGTGTATGTAGACACGTGTATGTACGTGTATGTAGAACGTGTTGTTCGTGTATGTAGACACGTGTATGTACGTGTTATGTACGTGTTGACGTGTATGTAGACACGTGTATGTAGACACGTATGTACCGTGTAGTAGACAGTGTATGTACGTGTAGTACGTGTTATACGTGTATGTAGACAGTGTTTGTAGTGTATGTACGTGTATGTAACGTGTATGTAGACACGTGTATGTACGTATGTACGTGTATGTAGGACACGTGTATGTAGACACGTGTATGTAGACAAACGTGTATATAGTGTATGTAGGACACGTGTATGTGACATGTGATGTAGACACGTGTATGTACGTGTATGTAGAAACAGTATTGTACGGTGTATGTAAGCACGTGTATGTAGACAGTGTATGTAGACAGTGTTATGTATATTGAACGTGTATGTACGTGTATGTAGACACGTGTATGTACGTGTATGTTAAGGACACGTGTATGTAGACACGTGTATGTAGGCATAGGTGTATGTTTAGGACACGTGTAATGTACGTGTAGTAGACACGTGTTTGTTACGTATGTAGACGTGTATGTAGACACGTGTATGTAGAAATGTGTATGTAGACACGTGTATGTACGTGTATGATAGATCGTGTATGTAGGACAGTGTATGTGCATGTGTATGTAGACAGTGTATACGTGTATGTAGACCGTAGTATGTACGTGTATGTAGACACGTGTATGTACACGTGTATGTAGGATGGGTTTGTGAGACACGTGTATGTATCGTGTATGTTAGTACACGTGTATGTACGTGTATGTAGACACGTGTATGTAGACACGTGGTAGTACGTGTATGTAGGGGGGGGAATGTGTATGTAGGCAGTGTATGTACGTGGATGTAGACAGGGTATGTAGCACGTGTATGTCGTGTATGTAGACATGTGTATGTAGACAGTGTATGTACGTGTATGTAGACACGTGTATGTAGTGATGTAGACACGTGTATGTAGGCACGTGTATGTTGACATTTGTGTATTGTTAGAAACGTGTATGTACGTGTTTGTTAGAAACACGTGTAAGTACGTGTATGTAGACACGTGTATGTAGACATGTGTATGTACGTGTATGTTGCGTGTATGTACGTGATGTAGACACGTGTATGTACGTGTTTGTAGTGTATGTAGGAAACGTGTATGTAGACACGTGTATGAGACACGTGTATTTGTATGTGTATTGTAGGACAGTGTGTAGGACATGTGTATGTAGACACGTGTATTTGTAGTGTATGTAGGACCGTGTATGTACGTGTATGTAGACACGTGATGTAGACAGTGTATTGTTACGTGTATGTAGACACGTGTAGGTACGGTGTAGGAGACACGTGTATGTATTGTATGTAAGACACGTGTAGTAGACACGTGTGTAGACACGTGTATGTTACGTGGATGTAGACACGTGTATGTAGTGTATGTAGACCGTGTATTGTACGTGTATGTACCGTGTTATGGTCGTGTATGTAGGACGTGTATGTAGACACGTGTATGTACGTGTGTAGACAAGTGTTGGGTACGTGTATGTACGTGTTATGACGTGTTATGTAGACACGTGTATGTAGACACGTGTATGTACGTGTATGTACGTGTTGTAGGACACGTGTATGTAGTGTATTGTAAAAAAACGTGTAGACGGGTGATGTAGACACGTGTATGTAGACACGTGTATGTACGTGTTGTAGGACACGTGTATGTAGACTGTGTTATGTAGACACGTGTATGTAGTGTTTGTAGGGACACGTGTCATGTACGTGTTATGTAGGACACGTGTATGTAGACAGTAATGTAGACATGTTGTATGTAGGACAGTGTTATGTACGTGTAGTAGACACGGTGTATGTACGTGTTATGTAGACACGTGTATGTACAACGTGTATGTAGACATGTGTATGTAGCAACGTGTTGTACGTGTATGGTTAGGGCCGTGTATGTACGTGTATTTAGAACGGTGTATGTAGACAGTGTAGTAGATCATGTGTATGTAGACACGTGTATGTACGTGTATGTAGACAGTGATGTAGACCACGTGTATGTAGGACTTGTTATGTAGACACGTGTGATGTACGTGTATGTAGACACGTGATGTACGTGTATGTAGACACGTGTATGTAGACACGTGTATGTAGGACACGTGTATGTAGTCCCCACGTGTATGTACGTGTATGTAGACACGTGTATGTAGTGTATGTAGGGAAACACGTGTATGTGACACGTGTATGTTTTACGTGTATGTAGGGGAATCGTGTATGTACACGTGTATGTAACGTGTATGTAGACACGTGTATGTAGGAACACGTGTTAGGTGTGTATGTACTTGTGTATGTGGACACGTGTATGTACGTGTATGTTGACCGTGTATGTACGTGTATGTAGAACACGTGTTTGTAGACAGTGTAGTGGACATGTGTATGTAGCACGTGTATGTACGTGTATGTAGACACGTGTATGTACGTGTAGTAGACCCACGGGTATGTAGACTGTGTATGTACGTGTATGTAGACACGTGTATGTACGTGTATGTGGACAGTGTATGTAGAACATGTGTATGTACGTGTTTAGTAGAACATGTGTATGTACGTGTATGTAGGACTGTTGTTTGTTCGTGTATGTAGACAGTGTATGTAGTATGTAGAACATGTTTGTGACAGTGTGTACGTGTATGTAGAACACGTGTATGTACGTGTATGTAGACACGTGTATGTACGTGTATGTAGACTGTTATGTTACGTGTATGTGACACGTGTATGACGTGTATGTAGAACTGTGTATGTAGACACGTGTTATGTACGTGTTTTAGACCACGTGTATTGTTTTCGTGTATGTGACCGTGTTGTACGTGTATGTCGTGTATGTACGTGTATGTAGACACCTGTATGTTGACACGTGTATAGACACGTGTATGTTACTGATTTAGCAGTGTATGTACGTGTATGTAGACACGGTGAATGTACGTGTATGTAGTGTATGTTAGACACGTGTATGTAGACACGTGTATACGTGTATGTAGGACACGTGTATGTACGTGTAGTAGTGTTATGTTTAAACGTGTATGTAGACCGTGTATGTGACCGTGTATGTACGTGTATGTACGTGTATGTAGACACGTGTATGTACGTGTATGTACGTGTATGTACGTGTATGTAGACACGTGTATGTAGACACGTGTAATGGGGTAACGCTAGCGCATGTGTGAGGGATGCTGACGTCACGCAAATAGTGAAAAGCATCACCACGGGACACGAACTCCGGTTGTATAATTGTTTGTATCAACAAATAGATTATTAGTACTACATTTCTATTTACATAACATTTACACACTATTACACAGTACATGGATTCAACAAAACCCTAGTGAATTATTGCAGTTCACAATATCCGGGACACTCTTCCTTTCACGGATAAATACAACAACGTGCGGATAATGCAATGCAAAGGAGACGATTATCATGAACCAAACATTTTCGCACATTAGTTCATATAACTCTTGATCGAGTGAAATGACAGATTGAACCAAGAAGCATTCTAGGATAAATAGACGTACATGTACTAAACTCTATTTACACACTTACAATATTAATTATCAGTACATAACTATAATTGTATTTATTTACACTGCATATATAAGCGTTATCACGGAGTAGTCCTTCCAAATGCGCGTTTGTTTCATTTCTACTTCGTGGAGAGTGACCTAAAATATTGCTAATACACACTTTCTTAGCTAAGTTTATGGTAATAGAGTTTGTGTCATATTGTAGAATTGTCTCTCAATAACAATATAGCGAAATATGAACGTCAACGCCCTGCACGTTTTCCCTATATTTTAGTGCGCGACAAGTAAATGCAATTACGCAATTGTTTACCGTTGACCGTGGTGTAGCCATAAAGTGCATCCTGTGCAGCTAATGAAAAATATGACGATAACCTACTGGGATATGGTCCCAAAACGTTTACAATCAACGGATCGTTTGTCGCCGTCACACTGTACCGGCAATCATACCAAACGAATAAGTATATCACTAGTAAATTAAATTACAACGGTACCACATGTTTTATAATTATCATGAGAAGATTCTAATCAATCCAGTTCACCAAGTAACCACATGAGGCGATTCTCATGTACATTTCTCAATTACTATATCTATTAAAAATTGGTGCATTCACTTAGCCAATAAAACATGATGAAATAGATCTTATGTGCACAACATCCGCCGGACGTCGTTCTAAAGTAAACGGACTGTGTAGACAATCGGATCGATATGGATCCTCCAGTACACATTGTCAACAACTGATTACACTAGCTCACATATACTATGCAACATTTATTCAGTCGTGCATCAATTTAGGCACTGCTCAAACTACTCCCATAGAAAATTATCAGCTCTGACTTCACACAGAACTGATACATAGTAGCCGCTGTATATTATATTACAGATACAATAACACACGCTTATGTCACAATGCAATTATGCGTACACAACAAATGCGCAGACAGCATACTTGCCTATGCTGTTACTGATTTAGCATTGCCACGGTAGACCTCATTTGCTCACTGATATGTTCCTGTCTAACATCTGTCCGTTCATGGAAGAAGGTAGCAGACAACATTTTCAACGAGTGTAGCCCTGGAGCAGACTGCACAGAGGGTGCATCTAATCAGTGTTTATCATATCTGTCAATTTCCCGGAACAGACGATGATACACAGACAATATGCAAACAGTGGAAGTTCTAACCAACCTGCGCAGCAGCGCAGTCTGGTCAAACGAATTCCTGTTTACAAAGACTGCGACCATTTCTACTGTTTGTTTCACGAAAGCTGCCCAAATTTTACGGCTAAATAAAAAATTCAAAAACAATATTGTTTTCGATAATATTAAATTAAAGGAAAATTTAAGAATGAGCCTTCTTCTTATTTCGTGAAATTTAGTCAAACATTGATTTCATTACCGAAAAGACTATTTCCCAATATTACATCCCCATAGACATCTTCACAGAGTGAAGATGTCTATGGAGATTTAACATGGGGAATTCTTTTAGAATTTCATAAATACTGGACCGATTTTAAAAATTTAACTTTTGTTTTCTTAGTTAGATCCTTTCCAAGCTATCTAGCCAGGTTTCAGAGTCAATATCCAAACTTTTTGTGTTTATTTACTTCTCTCACAGCTCCTCCACATCTTTTTCCCCAACGTTAAATTCCCATAGACAAATACATTTTTCGTAATAAAATCAATATTTGACCAAATTTCACGAAATATAATGAAGGCTCATTCTTAAATGTTGATAAAATTTAATATGATCCAAAAAATACTGTTTTTGTATTGTTTATATGGCCGTACAATTTGGGCACGTTTCTTGAAACAGACAGAGTAGTATAGAGGGAGTCAAAATGATATCACCTAACGGTGGCATCATTTCTCCACCCTCATACTACTCCACCACCCCCCATCAAAAATCAAAAATTGGTTAACGAGGAAATTGTCTCCCACCAACCACGAAAAATTCAAAATTGGTGTCAAAATACATCATGTTGTTTTCACGTCCAATTGAACTATAAATTTAATAGGTTATAATAAAAATATTATAACAAAATGGATAATAAAAATACACAACGAATTGGAATTGTATAATGACCTTGCTGAAGAATTTTACGCCGCTGTTTCTACAGTATTAAAACACGGTAAAATATGACAATACTATGTGGTATCGAATACAAAATGATATCACCTACGGTGGTATAAGTTCCACCCCTCTATACTACCCCCACCACCCCCGAAAAATCAAAAAATTGTTTAACGAGAGTAGTATATAGGGAGTCAAAATGATACCACCTGTGGTATCAGTTTCCACCCCTATATACTACCCCCCCCCCCCCCGAAAACCCCAAAAATTGGTTAACGATGAAATTGTCTCCCTACAGCAAATTTATGAATTGTTGGAGAAAATAATTTTGAATAGAAGGAGTCAAAATGATACCACATCCAACCAAAAGTTGGTGGTGGTATTGAACGATAAAAAAGTAAAAATCATTAATGCAATTTCAATGTGCCCACGAGTGATAGTTTATATTCCAACACCCCATTTTTCTCCTCCAATATAGCTAATTTATTTCGCAGATCAGCAACTAATTTTACCAGCTCTAGTCTACCACATTCACCTTTAGCCACCTGACAGCGCAGTTGCTTATGTCTACAAAAAGTTTGGGCACTAACGAATTTACAAGGGCATCTGCGGTATTGAAATTGCGGGGCGACACAAGGAAATTTTCTACGTCTCGATAGATGCCTTCGTAGATATTCTTTACACGTAAAAGTCTTACAACAAATCACACACTCGAAAGTTTCAGAAGAGAAGCGGAATCTCTAGGGATTACTTATAGTAAACGGTTGAGAGTTAGGGGGTTGAAAAAGCGGATAAACGCCACAAAGAATGAGGCGTTTGTGAAGCGGTTTACCCGCGCCCACAAACGAGGAGCCTTTAAAGACCTCTCACTAGCAGAGGTAGTTGGTAACATAATTAAAAAAGAAAGTATTGTGGGGTTAAAGGCTAGTGTAATAAAACATTCAAGCACCAATTCGAGACGCACAGGTGACCCAGTACCAAATTATAAGAAAAAATATATCGTTCGCCCGATAGTGGCAGAAGGTGAAGAAATATTGGGGTCTCACGATGAAACATTGGAAAAGGTAGAAAAGGGAAGACGGGTAGTTACATTATCCTTTCGTAAAAACATTGACATTAACGAGCCTGAACGCATGTCCGATAAACTCGTTCCTTATCTAACAACCAATTTTTATTTGAGATATTCATATTCTTACAAGCTAGAACATATGGAGGAAACTAAAAATGGAAAACCTATAACTATAATATTTCACAAAAATCTCGGTGGTAGCGAACCACTATCATCAATGAAAACCGTTAAAAAAGGGTTGTCAGATAAGGAGCAAACCCGAATAATGTCCGATAAAATAGACAGACCAAATACAAAGTGGAAGTTTGTAAGATGGATAGAGGTTTTTGTAAAGCTAAAATAGGGCAGTAGGGGAATAGATTTGGGACTATAATCCAAAGAAGCAGCAGGAGGAGAACTTAGATATATAGCCACCCACCGAATGTGGCATATGGTGGTTGAAAAAGGTACCAGCGCACTATAAGGCAATAGGTAATAAACCAATGACAATAGTACTGTTTAATAATCACGCATTTCTGATAAAAAACCTTAAAAACCTATCTAAAATTTATGCCTGCGATAATTTCAAACAGAAATTCACGAAAGCGAGTAATATGAAGAGACACGGACCAAAATGTATGAAAGGTGAGACAAAAGTAATATGTGATGGTAATTATTTAGAGTGCCTGCGTTCGTCGTTCGAGAAAGCGTTTTACCCAAAAAGTTCTAACAGGTATGGGGCGATCGATTGGATGTACTCTGTGGAAAAGCAGGAGGGAATTCACATTCACCACGAACAGTGTGGACATGGGGGTGAAAGATGGATTTTAGGAGCTCCAGTAGATGGATACTGTCAAGAAAACAATACGGTATATCAATATCACGGCTGTTACTGGCACGGGTGCGAGAATCATGCAAAGCATAGAAAACAAGAACGCGCATCCACTATGAGAAGAGATAAATTTATTAGAAGCAAATAATTCAACCTAGTAGTTATGTGGGAATGCGAATTTCAAAGAACGGGTAAAGACATAAAGATCGGTTGCGACACTACTCTTTATCCATATCAGATAGTATACGATTTTGAGGCATATCTCAACCCAAAATTTGAAACTCTCGGTAATAATATAGAGTACGAAGCTGAGCACGTTCCGGTAAGCGTTAGTATAGGAGATAATTTCTCAGGAACAGTAACTCATATTTGTGATAAAGATCCCGCAAAACTTATAGAAAAATTCGTAGAAGATTTGAAAGTCAGGGGAAAAGCTATAAGAGAAGAAGTATGGTTATAGGTTTTAACAGCAGTAAGTACGATATAAACTTAATAAAGAAATATCTAGTAGGCGAACTGGCATCAACAACAAAGAAAGTAATGGTCGGAAAACGGGCAAACGCAACAATATTTCTATTCACTTCAGAGTTTAGATTTCTTGATGTAATACTTTATCTAGGACCTGGTGTAAGTTACGATAGTTAGATAAAAGCCTACGACAGCAAAGGACAGAAATCCTTCTTTCCCTACGAGTGGTTCGATTCTCCAGACAAACTGGATTACCCAGGACTGCCTGATATAGAGAAATGGTATTCCAAACTATCTGGGAAAATGTTAATAGATGAAACAGAATTAAGTAAATGTCGTAGAATTTTCGAAGAAAATAATATGAAAACTTTCAGAGATTGGTTGAAATATTGTAACGATTTAGATGTAGCACCGTTCCTACAAGCGGTGGAAAAAATGTGTGAATTTTATAAACACAGAGGTGTGGATATTTTCAAAGATGCGGTAACACTACCTGGAGTAGCTATACAATATTTATTGAGAGGAACCATTAAAGAACAAAAATCTTCAAAGACGACTATACCGGAGGATGCTCTATATGCACCAAAAGAAGAAACATACGAAATGATGAAAGACGCTGTAGTTGGCGGTCCATCAATAGTATTTACACGATATCCAGAAGCTGGTGTTTCAAATATTAGAGTGGGTTCCAAACCTTGCAAGGCTGTTTTGGGGTACGATGCAAACGCGTTATATTTATCTACGTTAAATAAAGAGATGCCGTGTGGGAGAGAAACTATACACCATATAGATACCCCACATAACCCTAAATTTATTAAAAAGTTTTGTAAAAGAGTTTTATCTGGAGACTGGTTTGGGTTTGCGGAGGTGGATATAGAAGCTCCACACAACTTAAAAGATATGTTTTCTGAAATTTCCCCAATATTTATGAACAGAGAAGTAGAGGTTGATGAAGTTCCCGCACACATGTTAAAATATTTTAAAGATACTGGCCAAACAAGAGGAGATGGAAAAAAATTGGTGGGATCTATGACCGCCACTAAAGTATTGCTGTACGCGCCACTGTTGAAATGGTATTTAAAAAACGGCCTAGAAATAACTGGAGTTCACCGTGTTATAGATTATATTAGTGGAAAACCATTCGAATGGTTGGCAAAAGAAGTTACAGCCGCAAGATGAACAGGCGATGTAGAACCAAATAATAAACCAATAGCCGACATAATGAAATCATTAGGAAACTCGTGTTGTGGAAAAATGATAGAGGCAACGGAGAGACATTTAAATACGACATATAGACAAAACGAAACCTGTGTTGACAAAGCATTAAGATCTGCATTCTTTGACGATTTGGAAGAGATAGGAGATGCGTACGAAAAATCTTCAAGAAAACCCAGGTGTGCGGTAAAGAGACCATTCAATTGTGGAATAGCGGTTTATAAACTAGCTAAATTGAGAATGTTGGAATTTTACTACGAATTTCTAGACAAATACGTAAAAAGAGAAGACTTTGAATAAATACAGATGGATACGGATAGTATGTATATAGGAGTTAGTGGAAACATGATAGAGGAATTGATTAGACCTAACTTACTAGACGAGTTTGAAAAAGAGAAAAAGAAATGGTTGGCTTGGGATAAATGGAGCGAAAGAGAGCCCGGACTTTTCAAAATGGAATTTAGCGGAGATAGGGCGATAGCGTTATCTAGTAAATGTTATTTTGTAGAAAAATTTAATTCCACTAATTTTGATAATTCTAAAGAATTAATTAATAAAAACTCTGCGAAAGGAATGTCCAAGAGAACTAACAATTTAAATTGGGATAGATATAAACGAGTACTAAGTGAAACTACAGATGATGGAAAACACATTATAGATGTAGCACGAAACAGAGGATTTAAAATGAAAGACGGCGTTATGAAAACGTACTGTCAACACAAATTAGGACTCTCGGCATACTACGATAAAAGACGCGTGCTACCAGACGGAATACATACAGAACGTCTCTAACGATTTCTTAATAAATCAATATAAAGACTCTGATGATCCGGGGGTAGCTGGGTGTCAGAAGGCACCGCAAGAAGTTCTTCGCGAACAAAACCGCGAGATGGACCACCATCCAAATAGTAGAGCACGGGCTCATCGGGTTGGTTGGTAATAGATCGATCCAGATGATATACATTCAGAGACCACACTTGATCAGTCGCGCGGCGGCTGCCACCTTCGAGCTCTCCCGGTTGATAGATGTAACGGACGTCAACATCCGATGGAAGCCGTTGCTCCTCTAAACCAACGGGTCGCCCGCGCGAGACGGCAGAGGGCTTGCTCGTAACCTTTTTAGACTTGATCGCATCTACAGGCTTCTTACCTATCAATCTGGTCACCTCTCCGTTCAGTGGGGCGACCGCGGCGAGCAGTCTGGCCACCCACTCGGTCGATCGCGAATGAGGGTCTACAAGTTCTTTGGCATATTGGTGTCCGAACAGCCTCTCAGCCAGGGTTCGATTGAAGCGTTCCACGATCCCCTGGTCCCGGTGGATGTTGACGCGGCCGCGTCTGATAGAAACTTTGTGCTTAGACAATAGATGAGAGACCGTGCCCATGAACTCGCGGCCGGGATCGACCTGGAGAAGATTCGGCCATTTGAGAGGACTCCTCTTATATATTCGGGAAAGAGCCTCGGCCACCTCCTTAGACTCTTTAGTGGCCAACGGCTCAGCCCCCTTATAACGACTCGCTACGTCAACGATTGTCAGTGCGTACTTGTACGTATTGCGACCGACGCGATCGTGAGGGAGAAACAGGAGATCCGCTTGGTGAACTTGGTTCGGCACCGACACGTCGAATTTCGGGTGCGGAATATTGTGAGGCGTGGGTAAATAGATCTGCCAGATGGCCTACTTCTTGAGCCATTCCTTGACAGCGTTTTCTGAAACATTGGTCGCCGCCGCGAGGCTCTTGATGGCCGTGAGTCCCTTCCAGTAGCCGCGGGGGCTGTAGTACGTGTTCGCCAGCTTTTACGTGTTCGCCAATGCGTTTACAAGCGCACCACCTATCATTATTCCGATCGAAGCCATTTATTTCCATATATTAACAGGTAGAATTCCAACTTTAATTAGATAATCCCTGGTCCCAACTGCGGCCGCTACATCTAAGGTCGCGAGCCCTACGTCTCTCACAGTAAAGTCCAATTTGGGAGCGGACCCTTCTAGGGCCATATTTGATAGTCGAGCATACCCGATACTGAAACCTGATATCACCACGGCGTGATAAAGCGCATTCACTATCATTTTGCCATCTTGCTCTGCCATTGTTGATAATTATAATTATTGCATATAAAAGTGATCGCGATCAATGTTTAAATGGGGCGCATCCAATTGCGATTGGTATTTCGTAACTGTTTTTGGATGAATTGATGGAGGTTGTTTTTTCGATAAGGATTGGTGTAATAGGGGTATTTCCACACGCACAGGTCACCAACAACTGCCAGACCACCACAAACAACCCAACTCCAAATCGTGAATTGGGGGTGTTGGGGTTCAATCGGATTCAACACTGTTGAGTGTGCTTCCAATTCGTGAATTGGGGGTGTTGTTGCAATTCTCGATTGCTCTGTCTTCAGATGTTTTGCTGTGTCCGTCCCCGATTGCAACGACTGTTTGGCCTCTCGAAGCTCGGCGAGTATTTTATCTTGTTTAACTTTTCGGGCGGCAGCTGCCGCCGGCCCAGCTGCCTGTCTTTTTGGGTTTTTATGTCATGCAACCGGATTCGTTCAATCTCGATAGGGTGTTGAGGGCTCCTGTGGAGCTGCAGCAATCCCCGATTGAACCCCCGACGTGCTCGGGTTCAACAGTGTTGAAGTTGCAGATTGTGGGTCCGTCACTCTCGCAGGTGTGTCTTGTGTCATCATTTATAATATTAATATTAGAGCTTATAGTTCGTGGGCATATATATCCAAATTGACAGTGTTTACCCGTGGTCAACGCGGTTGTCAGCGGAGCTAAGTACATTCCAAACTTGTGATAAATTGAGCAGCAGGCTGTTCTAAGAGTATGTCCTATAAGAGGGTCAGTCTCTAGATCGCGAATCAATCCCGCGGTGTTTGGTATAGGGAGAAGTATACTAACGGCGGTTGCGTACAAATGAATAGCCGCTGATCCAAGAGTTTTTATCATCTCCGCACCTAACCTAGATTCGTATCGCGCATACATTTTATCAATCTCCGCATCTGGCAACTTATCCAGCTGACAAACTGAGAGACGTCTGCCGAGATAATGCTCCGATTGTCCCCCAGCAACCAGCGCAGCTAGCCGTTCTCGTCGCGCCCCATTTTCATTTTCATTCGTATCGGCAGGTGTTGAACTCAACCCAATCGAAATTGGAGTTGATTCCGATTGCTCTGTCGGAGTTGATGTTTCATTATCTTTCAGGAAAGATACCGTGTCGGCAGTCGGAGTTGAGGTTTCTTCCATTAGCGGATCGAGACATTTGTCGCAGTTCATTATTGCTAATTTTCTTAAAATTAATTTAACTATTCTTACAAGTTTCATAACTTTAACATATTGCCAAGCGCACCACCCGATACTTATGATCACCGTTATGCTCGCAACAAAGCTCGCAGCGGAGCACCAAATTGTTAACATTGTTAACCATTGTTCAGCATTTGTTCAAAATTTGTTAAGCATTTGTTCAGCAATTGTTAAGCATTTATTCAGCATTGTTCAGCAATTGCTAAGCATTGTTAAGCATTTACTCAGCAGTTACTAACGAGCGTTAAGTAATTGCTCAGTAATTAATTGATAACTTTATAAGAAGTTGGTTGATCAGTCTTTAGCAGAAGCTTGGCGTGCTTAGTTTCCGAAAGCATCTGTCGAATCTCCAGGCGCTCCTCGCGGGTTGGGATAACGTCATTCTCTCGAAGACAGTCATCGAATGAGTCTCGGTCCTTGCAGTGAAAGAGGGCGACCCATTTCGTTTCCTCGCGCAGATCCTTGGGGACGGCGTTGTACTTTTGAGTGGATATCCATACGCTTTGCCTAGCATGGAGGCCAGAAAATGCGAGCTCGGAGAGCATTTCCTTCTTTTTGGTTATCGCCGCCTTGGCTGAACAATCGTCAATCACATATAGGATGGGCTCACCCTGTAATCTTTGGTATAAAACACGCAACCAATCGTGAAGCCTATCACCGGGGTCAATAACGTATACCTCAGGGTCGGTCCATATCAACGGGCGCCGCTGATAAGTATCGTTGTGCCGCACAGTGGGACACAGGATCACAATGTCACGAAAGGCATCGCGGTAGGACCCCTCGAGCAAGTCGAGGATGAAAACCGTTTTTCCACATCCTGTCTGCCCACATATTATGGCAGAGTGAGCATCTCCAATCGTGAATTGGTATTGATTGCTAATTTTCTTAAAATTAATTAATAAATCGTTAGAATGATTGCTAATTTTCTTAAAATTAATTAAATCAGTAGAGTGCTGAGACGTATCGACCATCTTCGATGTTGAGTTGTGCGTCTGTAATTATATGTAAGTACACGTTCAATGGCCCATTTCCATCCGCCTCTTTGGCTATCTGGATCGTCACACCCTCACTAGCGTTCTCAACTTGGCGTCCGCTGCCGTGTATTTGGTCGTCGTCGCTGGCTCGCATGTCTAGCCATAACGCGTATTTGGTATTCAGGAACTCCGCGAGGGAGACGGCCGAGAGCTGCAGGTCTTTGGCAACCGCGGCAACCTCCGGAGAGCGCTTAGAGCCGGCAGAAAACTGCTTTCTTACTTCGTCCCACTGCTGGTGCGCGCGAAGGCCCGCGCTGCAGAGTTGATTGGGTACTCCCTCGATCGTCACCTCTACCTTTGTGATTTTGGGGTTATATAATTTGTCGTTTTTTCTAGCCCCAAGCGCGAACCGAGCCTCCTCGAACAACATCAGTATACCTTTCATCGGGCGGGCGGGTACGTTGACATTAATATTCCACAATGTGTCGCTTTTGTCTTTCGTCATCTTGCAATGGCGAAGAACTCGGTCGTAAAGTATGGCAACGCGTCCGGCGTACTGGGTTCTGATCAATCGCGCGAGTTCGGGCATCGTGACCATGTCGTACTCCAGCGAAACATTGTCGATCGTATACGTCGAAGCTATGTCGGTGGCTATGAGAACACGGCCGTAGTCGTTGAACGTTAGTTCGTATTCGAGGCTGTCAGCCAAAGCACTCTGATAGTAGGGCATGTGACTCTCCAGCAACTCAAAGTCGAGCGGGATATAGAAGTGGTTGCCTTAAGCGGCCGCGGTCGCGTTGTCACTCGCGTTGTTATCTGCCTTGTTATCAGCCCCGATTCTAAGTTTGGTTACGTTCTTATTTTTGCTGGTGTCAATACCCTGATAGACCGCGTTTTAGCGCTCTTGCGCCGTCTTCCACATGTCCTGATAACAATGGTAGACGTCGCTGTCATCGATCGACATTACCTCATTACCAGAAATCTTTATAAATTGTCTTCTTGACGATGTCGCGACCCAGGTTCTGAACGACGGTTCGGTTCGCGTCGGTCGACGTCAGCGAAATAGTGAAAGCGAGGCGAACAGTCCCCGGCACAATGACGTCGTTAGCTCCGAGGTTCGGGAAGCGGACTAAGAGCTGCTGGTTCTGGTCGATCGTCGATGGGTTGTTCGTAATAACGACACTCTGTCTCACGCCTTTTGCCCCGAGGGGCTCACGCTGTCTGCGGTATGGATTGAGTTTGCGACCGTATTGACTCGAAGACATAATTTAGTGAAACTATTAAACTCGTATGGTTTTGTCTTTAATACATAATTATATAATTATAAAGATGGCTGATTACGATATTGACATGGACGAAGTTGGCCGAGACGATTACATCGATGAGGATGATGATGACATCGATGATGATAACGATAACGAAACGCCCTTCATAGAGACTCCAGTTCCAATCCAATCGCAATTGGTGGAACTAGGTGGCACCACCACTAGTCAAAGTCGGGAATTACTCGAGGGAGCTGTAAACGACTACTACAACGGTTTGGCAGAAATCGGTCTGGTCCCATCTGTCGGCCGCGACTACTCCAAGTTCGGATTGGATCTGAAGGGTAGGTTGCGACTGAAAGCATCAAATATCCCAATCGTCAACATGAATACCGGAAAACCCCTAGCGCTGAAAACCATTGCCGGAAACCGGGGCGGTGGCCAAATCGTAAAGAACGAACTAGGATTCGTAGATTGGAAGCGGGGTAAAACAGTTATGCCCACCCGCGCTGTAGAGGCCCTATATTCTACCGACAAAACGATGGCGAAGACGGCAGCCGCGATATAAACTGTTGAGCTCAGCGAGGTCCCTCGTGTAGCCACCGACGCTATTCACACGGTGGAGACCACGTTCAGCGAAATAGACGAAATATTCAACCTCGACCAAGGGTCTAACGATGACCCACCGTTACCTCTTCGCGAACTCCGTGGACTTGATAAGGCTCTGCAAACAGTCCGGGCGAAATGGTTCTTAACCTTTCCAAACTCACGGCGCTGGTGAACATATCGCGATAGAAGAAAGAAAACTTGGGGAAGCCGGTGGCGATAGAGAATTTACCGAGCGGATCACCGAACGCCTGCGGTCGATGCAGAAAGAGAAGCTCGCTTGCAGGCTGCATCCGCTTGCCGTGAGGCTCTCCGCAAAACAATCTCGAGGGAACTGCACGAGGAGACGACACTCGGTGAGAGTTTTCGCACTCTGTTCAAAGAGCAGGGTGTCACGATAGCAAGCATCCTCGTTGCTATCGGCATGACTATATCGACCATAGTTCTAGCTTTCACTGGTGGCGCGACGCCACCACCCGCACCAGTACCCACACCAGCACCCGCGCCATCCGGTGGAGCCAAGGAGTGGGTAAAAAAACAACTAAAAGCCCTCGCCAGTCTCCTGATTAAATTAGCCGAAAAGGCGGCTGCCGCACTACCTGGACTGATCGGAAGTATCGTTTCTTACTTCCTATCTATATTAGCAAAAACGGCCGGATGGCTCGCCAAAAATACTTGGGCCTTAATCGTGGCAATCGCCGGTCTCCTACTTTTACTCTTTCTCGAGTTCCTAAAACCAAAGCGCGAGTAGTCCGATTGCCACGAGGGCAACGACGAGCCCTAATTTCTCCTCCTCGTGTGTTGTGCTTCCAATCTCGATTGGTGTTTCCGCTCCTGTTCCAATTTCAACATCGTTGATGATTGGATTGTGGGAACTGGATGGTGCATCCAATTTGCGAATTGGGGGTACTGGGTTCAACGGAGTTGAGGGAGATACATCCATTTTGTGTTTTGGGGGTTTCACGTAATAGGTTCCACTTACAACTCCGCGCCCGGGCATCTTGGGTGGGAGCTTCATGATACCTGTGTTCACGTTGCCGTTGCGGCCGATTTTTTGATTGGTGGTTGCGACTACGATCTGATTATTGTAACCGTCAACCGGGTCGTCTCGTAGTATCATATTGCTCGGCGCCATATAAAGACCTATTCCAAATGCGTAGTCTACCGGTGTGCGGGCAGTCTGCAAAACGTCTTGATAATTCTGGATCGCCTTCTGGAGGTCCACCTTAGCTGAGATGGCGTCCTCGACAAGTGCCAATAACTGTTTTTGTGCGTCAAAGGCCGTTCCCGTACCCAGTATAGCGCTGCGCGTTTGCTTCTGTGATGCGAGGATTGCCCATACGTATATGCGAATGGAGTCTTTGAGGCGAATAACCCCCGCCCTGTGGAGTATCACCCAGGTCTAGGTATTCCACGTGGGCTACTTTAGTAGGTAGCCAATGACAATAACCGTCTTTACACGCAAGCCCTCCAAGCACTTCATCACCGAACGTCATCGTATTCAACTTATAATTATATTTAGTCCATGTTGCCATTTTTCTAACTGGTGGTGGGGTAGCTCCGAGAGCACTCCACAACCCTGAGAAATATGCGGGAACTTTATCAAGATGCCCACCACTAACTAAGCCTTTAAGGTGAACTAATCCTAAACTGTTGGTTGGGGTGTAATACACATGAAAGTTGTAGACACTTCGGAGCATGACATTCTTGGATGTGAGATGGTCTTGATGCGAAATTCCACATCCGGCTGTAGCGCACCATACAGCGAAATTTAGCTGGTTCTGCCAGAAGTTCATATGGGTAAAATCCCATCTTAGTATTACATCTTGACTAGTAGTCTTTGGAACTACATATTTCTCAAACGTGTTAGGGAAATTGGTGGTAAAGCCACTGTCAGGTCTAACTGTTTCAGTTGGGTGTACAAGGTGGTTAACAACGTCTTTTTGTGTGTATTTACCTCCGACTGCGTACTTTGCATTATAATTAAAGCTAAATGCTTTGGTATCCATTGAAAGATATTATTATGTTTACTACTATCACTAATGTTCAAAAAGAGAGTTGTGAACTTCAAAAGTCAATCGACAACTGCTGCTGAAAATGCCAGGTACGCCTCAGATCGATCACGTTCACAGTTGGATGGAAAAACCTTGAAACGCTCGAGTTTTTCTCATCAGTTATCGATGACGTCGACTTCCAACGCCTAGATAGAATAGACCTAGCTAGACTCATAGAGAGCGCAAGTGCCATAGTACCTCATGGTCTTTGGAGTTTCGGAGATATACAAGCTTTTGTTGCGTCGAAGCTTGCTGGTGTAACCACTCTCGCAATCTCGAAAGCCACGGGGCTTGCGACATTGACCGTTAACGGGCGTTTAAGGGTCTCACCGGAGTTGGGTTCACTGTTAGGATTTAAAATAACATACCCTGCCAACAATGATGGGATGTTTGAGAGCACGTCGGCACGGCCCCAGTAAACTTTGCCTCCACGAAAACTCTCGGGGTGCACCTGGATCGGGTGAACACATCGTACAACACGGTAGACGGCACTCCCAGCACATTACTGAAAACCATGCCCGCCAGCGACTGTTTCTTTGGGGAGACTGTGACCTTAGACTTCCCACACCCGGAGATGAAAGTTTTGGAATCGGGACACATCCAAGAATTTACGGTCTCTATTCTTGATGATAAAGGGCGAGAGTTGAAGAACGATTACCCGATTTCGGTCGTCCTAGAAATTTCAAATTAATTTTAAGAAAATTAATTAGAATTAAACGCATGTTCGTAATTTATATATATATATATATCAACATTATTGAAAATGAGTATATACGGACCAGGTAGTTCTTCTGATTGGGTGACAAATTCAAAGAATTTGGAACCGACAGAAGGGGGATTCATCCCGACAGAGAGCGACTTTTTAACTACTGAAAAAACAAAGGCCTTGATCAATAGAACTATATTGGTGTCCACGGACGTGATTCACAAGAGTCTACTATCAACAACTTAGAGAATATGCCCCGGCTGTGAATACACAAAGTCGTGAAGAAATGCATACAGAACTAAACGAACTAGGTGAAAAAATAACCGAATTTCGGGAAGAGGCCCGGTTGGGGATTGAGGGAGTCCGAACGGGTGTTGAGAAAGCCCGAGAAGACCACCAGGCGGACCTTACGGATGTGTATGGGATGTTGCGCTGAGAGGACTCTCTCATCAGAGAAGCGGCACTTACCGAACTAGGAAAACAAATAACCGAATTTCGGAAAGAGACCCGGTTGGATCTTGATGGAGTCCGAACGGGTATTGATGGAGTCCGAGAAGACCACCAGGCGGCCCTTGCGGAGGCTTATGATGTGTTGCGCTTAAAAGACTCTCTCATCAGAGAAGCGGCACTTACTGAACTAGACGGAAAAATAATCGATTTTCGAAAAGAGACCCGGTTGGGGGTTGAGAAAGCCCGAGCAGACCACCAGGCGGCCCTTGCGGAGGCTTATGATGTGTTACGCTTAGAGGACTCTCTCATCAGAGAAGCGGCACTTACTGAACTAGACGGGAAAACAACCGAATTTCGGAAATACGCCCTGTTGGGGGTTGAGGGGTTCCGAACGGGTATTGATAAAATCCGAGAAGACCACCAGGCGGCCCTTGCGGAGGCTTATGTGGTGTTGCGCTCAGAGGACTCTCTCATCAGAGAAGCGGCGGTTGCTGAACTAGACGGGAAAATACTCGTACCACCACTGGAAGAGAGAACACAAATATAAATTTTCCTAATAGAACAATTGTTTTTATTACATTTACCTGTGATGTTACTTTTGCTACTTCCAGCTTGAATATGCCCAGATGTAAATTGAAAGAGCAAGGTTGAAGGGAGATCAAGGGAGACAATGAGGATAGAAGGAAGAATAGAGCCGTTAGAAGAGACAAATTCTTTAGTTAAAAAATGAAGTCTAGAAAGGTAACTGTTAAGCTGTAAGTAGCAAAAGAACATCACATGGTAAGAAATAAAAACATTGATATATATTCACATGATACAGGATTAACATACCGTAATTATGTCCCCCCACGTGCCACTGTGTTGTGAATGCTGTTGCTATCGTCATTTCTTGTTGACATTTCAGTTCATGAAAAAAAGCTTAGTTTTTTTAAATCGGAACTTCTAATGAGTGGTAATAACCTGTACCTTCATTGAGAGGTGCAGCCATGCAATAATTACAGCAGTTATTGCATGACATCTCATTAAATTAGACTCCACCCCTTTATTTAAACCACATTCTATGCTCCACCCCTTTAGAGATACATAACAACAATTTTGGATATTATAGCAGGTGCATGTATAATGCTGAAGGTCTTGTGGCTATGATACAAGTTTTTGTTAATCAGCAAAGATTAACCGATGGTCGTAGATTCGCCGGATGATTACCATAGGAATACATTATGTGAACTATCAAGACACTCCATCAAAGGAAACAGAAGTTATTCCAAGTTAACAAGGCTTTTAAGTTTTGTGATGGACAACTGATTCCAGTATATCACACCTCCCCTCAACTTGTTGCAGAGGGTATAATTATGTAGGGCTTACCTCGCGGTTGTTGAAATTTAACTTGCTGTGCTTCGGCCCAATTTTTTATTCCATCCAAAGAGCCTAGAAAGAATTAAAACATCCAGAAAATTCACGTTACAATTGTGACATGTTAAAATTGGCAATATTCTCATGTATTGTACAGGGCGCAGACTGATATTGGATTGAATAGTAATATAAAATGCATAGCTAATGTTAGTGAACATTTCAATCAAGTTCGCCCTTCGTTTTACAAATACAATAAATTGCTAATGCAATTAGTCAGAGTGACATGCAACAAAACACATGAGAATAATATGCCATTACAATACTCCCACAATGCTCCCACATGCCAGTCCTGTAATCGTTATCATTTACACGTAAACACGACGAATTAATGAATCAATAATATTTGATTAAGGTAGATAATCTTCAACAGCGGATACATGCCGTACGGCTTTTATTGACCAAGCGTTTGGTCGAAACGGGGCCAAATAACTCAGGTAAATTAAATAGTGCAGTATTATCGAGGATACGATAACACTGCGTAGAATTGCCGGTCTTGGCAAGATTCAGACTTAAATGGCAGCATTGGAAACTACAAACATATGTACTCACCAATTCCCAGTGAATACTTGCGCTCCAATGTCACAATAATGTAATTGAATGTCCGACTGATAGTATATGGTGCTACAACGAATATATACCCCACCCTAGTGCATGACTATCCCATGTAGTCTGCTTGTCAATGTAAAACTTATGTGCCAACATTTGGCTTACAATTATGCGTAAGTGGACTAATGTTCTGACAGTCAGTCTAGCTCATGAGATATCTGGTGAATTAGTCTGAAATACTTCAGTCATAAATAGGTATGATCTACTAGGTAATTAGGCTAGCATCCCAGTCTGCATATACAGTGTAGATCACCCAGATATGACCAGTACAACATCCAATACTATTGGTCCGTGCGCGGTTTCGGATAAAGCGCTATTCTCTCCAGCGGTGTATTCCACGGGCGATATTTCACACACCATACCTATTCGATCGTCCTGTACTAGAATATTCGATTACTGCTCTAGACTATGTGACCCGTGTTACAATTAATGGATAAAGAAAATAGTCGGCTACGATTCGTGACAATTAGACAGTGCGCGTAGTGAATCAAATTAGTTTCGCATGGCGGCCATCTTGGACCGGGAACAGTCCACTTTCAATAGGTCAATATGCTGTGATAGAGTGTGGTTATATTTCTACATATGGTATAGCTATTGATAACATTACATCGCTGCATGTGTGTACGTCATTTGATGTGTTTAGCTCCCCCCGGATATAACTGTGTTTTCTTTCAGTGCGTACTTTGGAGAAATTGTTTAGTGGATTAGTTTCGATTCGGATCATATTTAAGGGTGGGAATTGGCTCGAACACCATAACCGGTTGTTTTGTGGATCTTTCGTTGGTGTTATATTTTTTATCTATTGCGGTGTTATTTTGCATTGGGGCTGTATACTGGTAGTTGTGGACGGCTTTTTTGACATGTTGTCGATTTACAACAACCTAATGTTTAGTTCTCTTTGTCGCTGTTCACATTAATGTATTACCAAAAGACTCAAGCTCATCCGTCTATACATTCATTATTAAATGCCAAACATGCTTCTAGTTCGATTATGTCAACCTGCAAACTGTTGTGAATTTTGGCCTATACTCTATGTGTAATGGTAGATACTGTAACGTCGTTTTGACGGCGTTTGACGTCAGTTTTACGTGACGTCTCTTTTGCTCAAACGACCTGCATAGTGGGGTTTCATAACGTATATTTTAATGAATATTTCAGATATTTTGATCAAATAAAAAGTGTTCAATTCATCATACAAAATGTTAATTTGACTAAAAATTTCCCGAAGACAGGTTTTCCCGTGACGCGGCTCATTTTAATGACGTCAAACAAACTTTAACGAATCAACAACGTCGCGCGACATAACTTGGGGCTAATGTAATGTACTGAGATATAAACGCAATACGTTGAATGGGCGTTTCGATTATGAATGATAAAGACAATGTAAATGTTACTGTAACCATAATCATTTCGGAAAAGTGTGCAGGTACTGCTGTATGAAATTATACTTAGTCTAGGAATTTCAGTTTAATTTCACATAGTCGTTTAATGTTTCTGGGTTTTTCTGCCGACCTACGTTTGACTAGTATTAAATTAGTATGCTAGTCTTATATCGTGATAAAGCATCGTCAAATGACAAGGTCGCAGTACATTCTGAAAATCTGTTCGCGATGTATGTATACAACAGGGGCCCGTTTCACTAAACTGCAAACGGCTAATCAATTCATAGGTGCAGAACTAAAACTTACCCAGTTACCATTAGCAGCCGATTCTGATAACTCTCTGATGGATTTGGTCAGATTTACTGACGCCAACATATCCGTTCGGTGGAAAATTGTAGCATCAGTGCATTACATTAATGTATGAAGTACATATAGATATATTATTAAGAACACTTTTATAGTACGAAGCTTAGTGAAACGGACCCCAGCAAAGAACAACACTAGCAACTACTTACAAACAATACATTCAATGAAAATAACAACCGATGTTTGCATTGCGCCCTCCCTCAACCACCAACTATAATCAGTTTTTTATTTCTGTCAAACCACATCGAAAACAATCTGGATAAACGTTTCGACAGTTCTAGAGTAATTGTTTTAAAATGTTTGAGAACATTCTCCAAAATGAATGCTCTCAAATAAATTCAAAGAACGAGCTGTGTCTTCACGAAGCTCAACGCACGCATGTACGGGCACGCACATGTGTATTCAATGCATGCTACTGTCTGGTCCACGTTTGCTTCCGACGAACTTTTGGCCATTAAACACATTAAATCTCAGAAATATTTAATTGTAGGTACTTTTTCATGAATAAAAGAATCACACTCCCCAATTTGTTTTATTTGCTGCATGATCACGTGGTTACAACAACTACAACAACAATGGCTGGGAGTTTGGCACGGACTTATATCGTTTTTGCGAAGAATCGATGTACGTGTCGGTTTGGGCCAAAGTACAGAGACCACCAAATTCAGCTTAAAAAACGCGTTTGATGCGCCATATTTCATCAAAATCCGTTACATAATAAAGACAAAATAAAATAATACGTACTTTGAATCGGAGGACTTCTGGAAGTTTCAGTACCTGTTGTTGTGGTTGTTGTAATCATACACCTTGAGCTTGATGATCCATACAGCTTACAATTATAAATAGTATACACTATTCACATATGTTATATTCATATATCACATCACGCTTATGAAGCAATTATCATTGCAGTCAAGTGTATCTATCTATCACATACTACCTTAAAATGTGTCTGACTCGTTTAATAAATCTCATATGAAAATGAAATTCGTTTGAGATCCTCTATTTATTTTATTGTATAACTGTGTTGATAAACCGTGTATACACATTTTATATTTACTATGTTTACATGTACACGTTGACGATTCATACGCCGGAATATTAAACAGTGGGATTACTTCCTAGGAGCGTTTAATCATTTATTATGTACAGTAGAACACCTCTAAGCCGAACACCCTTGTGACCTCAATATGTTTAATTGGAATGGGTTTCACTGTCATTTCTTTCATTGTCGTGTTTTTTCATGATTGAAAATGACAAAAACCGTTCATTGAGTGCTTATTTACAGTGGCATCTCTCTAAATGATACAGTGGAACCTCTGTAAACCGGACACCCTGGGTACCTCCCAGGGTGTCCGGTTTACAGAGGTTCCACTGTATCATTCAATGCCTATGTCAGAGTACGTGAAACAGATAATTTGAAAATAACACCGGTCATAGGTGAATACCTGGTGATGGTAAAACGGTTATTAAATCATCCTGTTTATGCTTAGTAACCAATATAAAGTAAGAGAAACATTAGCATCGTTATCACTAAGCTAATCACCTCGCTGGCAGCCTTGATAATATAAAAAAACCTTTAACATGTTTACAAACAAGGCGAACATAAGACCTTAGTGACCTTGACATTGGGCGATCGAACGTAGATCATATGCAAAGCATAAAAAAGCACCATCCCTAGATACACATTGTGGCACGTACGTACGCACGTACGTACGGCCTTTGTTTTGTCTGTCGTAATGGCGGTGCCCATGAGGTCTCGGGTAAATCTTATTTATTATTATTACGTTGCGGTGTCATCCTTTTAATGATGACCATGTTAACACTACGAGTACGCAATACCATATTGAGCAGCATTACTTATAAAGTTAGTCTGAACTTTCTGCAGAAAAAATTGAATTGGAATGATAGTAGGTAGTAGTAGTAGTGTCACAGAAATCATAGATACAGAGCTTGGTTATTGTAGGGCAATTATACATATATGGTATTTTAGTACAGTTAGGTGTAAATAAATATGAGCGGGTCTTTAGACAGTAGGGAGGGACATGTTGCATAAACTTACAAGGGGCTATTGATCAGAGGTCAGATGACAATAGGCTCAGGTAGATGTATGGTACTGTGTAGCATAACAATGGGCATTTAGTGTCCAGGCGAAGGTGTGAAGATTATGTATTGTGTTTGAATGCAGGTTCGTGAGCTATTGTGTGAATTGTTGCTGGTACATGTATTGTGGTGAGTTGACAACATGCATTTGAATAGATAGGTTGTGTTTGTATGTGTGTGGGGAATGGAAGATTTGATATTGGATTTTACAAGCTGAGAATTGTCAGGTAAGATAATTATTGTAGTTTGTAGACTAGTGAAATGTCTATCGTGTATGGAATTTGTGAATTGTTGGGTAGCGACAACATACTTCGTAGTGAAAGTTGCCTGTTTCAGCACCCAGGGTCGGTCCATGTCGGAGTGTTGGTGTAGTAGATGGTAGAGTTGAACCGGAGCGATAGCGGGGCCCGTGACGATAGCGAAGTTGGGGAGCAGTATATGTTCGAGTATACACATGCATGCAGAGATAGCGCTCCAGATGAGCCAGGAATTATTTAGCAGACAGACTACAGTTTAGTCGTATGATTAAAGATGGAACAACGAATTACCCATTGATGACATAACAGTGTGATACTCTAACTGATAACAAATTCGACATGGAATTTGATTATTAGTCCAGGATCTATGCTTCAAATTTGATATGAAATTTGATAGTTAGTACAGCAGCCGAGGGGACCTATATTGTGACAACAAGTTGACATGAACGTTATTTCTTAGTATGGGAGCCGATACTGTATATTTACATGAAACAAATTCGACATGGAATTTGGTTCATAGTCCGAGAACTAAGGGGTTATTCTGGTGAAGATTGACAGGGTGGTGAACATTGACTGAATATGAACAGGAATTTTACATGTGTAATGAGAGTGTGAAGAAATAGTTTCATTATTTCTACAATTATTTTGTCTGAACAATTTTCTTCGTGTGTGCTAATTAATTGTATTAATTGTTGATAACAGTACTGATGACTATTATACAGACTACAGTGAACTCAGAGATTGAACTTACAGTAGTGCAATATTTGTGACGTGAAACTACTTGTTGAGCTTTAGGTGGTGATTTAAGTTCAGACAGCATATCAAGTGATATTATAGCCAGAAGTCATAGACTTGCGAACATAATCATGTAAACGAAACTGTAATTTATATTATACATGTATGTCTTGGAATGTATGGTGTGAATGTGGAATGTATGAGTACATTGCTTGTATTATAGGTGTGTATAGCGTGGGGTTGTGTACATAAACTGATAATTTGACATTGATAACTACATTGTATATTTCATCCGGGCTTAAGTCTAATTGACCGCAGGCACATATCATATCTTGGCGTAATAATGGTGTCAGAAGTGGGGTTTGTCGGTTTGATAATTGCATAATACTATTTCAAAAAGCCGGTTACACATAGATTTTTGTCTCTAGATGAAAATAGCTGGATACTATACATTATATTTGTTAATAGTGATACTGAGTAGTATAGGATAGTCGAATCCGAGTAAACCATGTCAACACTTAAAAACTTGACAGAGGCATGGAAGGCAATAGGTTGAGAAGGTAATGAGTTGCATGCTTTTATTAAGGACGAGCAAGCTAGAGAAAGACAGGAACGGTTAGAAGCTAGGGAAATAGAGAAAGACAAATTAGAAGTAGAAAGGCAAGCAGATAGAGATAAGTTAGAGTTATAGAAGCTAGCTAGGATGGCTGAATAAAAGGAGAGAGATAGACAGCTAGAAAAAGACAGACTAGAGGTAGAATTGGCTAAAGAAAAGTTTGACTATGAGTATAGAATGCAGGAATTACAGTCGAAGCAGGCAGTGTAAATGGTTAAAGTTGAAAAAGGGTTGGTAGATGGTGCGAGTAGTGCAGTACCTGATCACAGAAGGATTAAAGGTCCCAAACTTCCGTGTTTTGATGAAACAAAAGATAGTGTTGATGCGTATTTGTACCGATTCGAGCGTTATGCGGAGTTGCAGAATTGGCATCGAGATACATGGGGTATTCAGCTTAGCTCTTTGTTAACAGGAAAAGCACTGGAGGTTTACTCTAGGCTTCCACCTGATACATCCCTTGTGTATGAGACATTATTGACAGCACTTCTCAATCGGTTTGAGATTACAGTAGAAGGGTTGCGGAAGAAGGTAAGAGAGAGTAAGCCGGAGCGAGGTGAAACATTTGAGCCGTTTGGGGAGAGATTAAAGAATTACCATACAAAGTGGTTGGACTTGGGAAAGGTACGTCACACATTTGATGAATTGCAGGATTTTCTGCTAAGAGATCAATTTCTCCAAATGTGTGGAAAAGATCCAGCAACCTTTCTTAAGGAGAGAGTGTTTGAGAATATAGGTGACATGACTCGACAGGCGGACTTGTATGCGGAGAACAGGGGTGGTGCATTCATGGTAGTATCAAGGGGTTCAAAGGGACCAGATTATACAAAGGTAAGTACGAACCATGGAAATCACACAGCTCAGGCCACAAATAGGCACAATTCAGGTCGTTCAGGTGATATACTTTGCTTTGCCTGTGGGAAAATGGGGCACATAGCTAGGGACTGTCCAAATAATAGACGCCCAAACAAGGGTGCAGCAGCTGTGGGGCAAGAGGTAAGTGACAACTACAGTGCAGTCTCCGTTTTTGTTCCACCGTAGACAACACTTCCAAACTCAACGCGAACGCAACGCGAACGCAACGGTTTGCTGTAGCGTTGTATACGTTGTTTAAACGTATAATACGGTTCGTACACGTGTAATACACATTGTCAAACCATTTAGTTTAAAAGCGTTGTATACGTTGTTTAAACGTATAATACGGTTCGTACACGTGTAATACACATTGTCAAACCGTTTAGTTTTAAAGCGTGTAATACGTTTAGCTTCAAGGCGTATAACACGCTTTGGCGTATACATATGTAGCGAGGTGAAAGATTTGAAACGTGTACAACGCTTTACCTTGAAGCGTGTAGCTATATGAAAGCGTTGAAACGTGTACAACGGTTACACGTTTTAACACAAATACCTGTTCGGCCCCGATCTCTTCGAGGCGTCCTTGTTTCGTCCCTTTTATTATATCGCGAATACATACCCTCAGATCGAGTTCAAAGTACATCGGCGGTGTGATTTAGCACTTCAATTGATCCCTAATCCCTGATGACTAATGAGTCACGCTTTTAACACGACAGATGTACCTTGTCGTTTATCAAAATGTTTGAGAATTGTAGATCACGTGAGCCGGCTCATCAGGATCTGCGGCATTCCTATGTACATTTTATATACACAAAAATGACGCCTAATACAGCGTAATGTAACAGTTCCTAACTTAATATGGAATAGCCCGGGCCGATAGTCCGTGTCAGTTAATTGGGGTGAAATATTACGAACACAGATAAACACAGTGCATGGTTTCTTTATTTTATTTTACATCATCAGAAATGGCGAGTCTAGGAACTCTCGTATTATCTTTACGCCGAAGCCTGTCTATTTCAGTCACTAATCCGCTATACACCTGTCCCACGCGTGTGTTAAGATTAATCGATATTTGGAGAAACTGAATACACAGCGAGCTGCACACTGGTTTAACACGGATATGGCCCGCGGATATGTGTCATAAATTACTTGGTGGTCAAAACCGGTAAATTTACAAGGTTTATAGCGAAATAGCAGCCGACTGGCAATTTTTCTCGGACCGATTTTTAAGACTAGTTTTCAAATCTCAATCGGTCTGAGAGTTCAAAAATCGGTCCAGAACCGGAAAACTGAAAATGTTAGAAGCCCTGCAGTGAGTCTAGAAGTATATATACACACACGTAGAACGATCAGAGCATGCGCATTCTACGCGATACAAGGTTGGTATACCAAAACGTGTAATGCGTTAAAACCCGTGGAAACGTGTTATACGTATAACACGGTTTAATCTGTACGGTGCTGTGTACATGTAGATGCGTGTAACCGTTTGTCAACGAAAGCGTTAAATCGTTTAAAGGGTTTACCTTAGCGTTGTATACGCTTACAACCGTTGTAGACGTTTACAACCGTTGTACACGGATTACACGCTTTTGAAACTCAATACGTTGTTTACAACCGTTGTATACGTTTACAACCGTTGTACACTGATTACACGCTTTTGAAACTCAATGCGTTGAACACGGTTTGTTCGACTTTCGCGCATGCGCAAGAGTGGGGAAACGCAACGCATGGCCGAAAACGTATTACACGTAGACGACACACGGTTTGAAACGCAACTAACGGAAACTCCACGGATACGCAACGCACAACACTTTGTACACGTATAAACCCGGAACATTTTGACAGAAATAACTGTACCAAGCATATGGATATGAATGGAATCGAGGCAATCGTTCCGAGGTCGTGGAAGGGGTGACAGACCACCACGAGGTGGTGGTAGAAGTAATGGGATTAATCGAGGTGGGGACTATGACCGTGCTCGAGGAGGAGTGATGGGTGTATGTGATCTAGGACATGGCGTGCTTGGAGGCATAGCTAGTGGACACACAATAGGAGGGTTAGTTATTCACGCAGGATGGGTGAATGGTATGATGGTGGAAGTATTATCAGATTCCGGATGCAATTGTATTGTGGTAAGGAGAGACCTGGTATACCGCGATCAGATGTTAGACAGGCAGGTGGAGTGTCGCATGATCAATGGACAAAAGATCATTGTTCCAGTAGCAAGGATTTGTATAGATACACCCTTTCTGCAAGGTGAGGTTGAGGCTTGGGTTTTGGACAACCCTCTCTGTGACCTGATCATTGGAGATGTCCTAGGTGTTAAAGAAAGAGTCACATTAAGTCCAAAGACAGATGCAGTAGCCCAGGCAGTGGTAACCAGAGGACAGGCGGCTAAGTAGAAGCAGGAATATCCGCAGTTGACAGTTCCGGAAATAGTAGGTCTTGATAAAAGTCCAGAAGAAGTTAGACTGTTACAAGGTAACGATGATACATTAGCAAGTTGCAGAGAACATGTGAAGAACTCTACAGTGAAACAGACAAGGTCGGGAGAAACCAGGTGGGTTTATATAGATGGCACATTGTACCGAGAAGTTCAGGGATCAGACAGGCGGAAACACTATCAGTTGGTAGTGCCTAAAGTTCTCAGAGCAGGTGTGATGCAATTAGGACATGAAACCATGATGGCAGGGCATTTGGGAACTCGCAAAACAACATACAGGATTTTGTCAGAGTTTTACTGGCCAGGATGCAAAGGTGACATTTCCAGGTTTTGCAGATCGTGTGATATATGTCAGCGCACTATACCTAAAGGAAGGGTAAGTAAGGTGGAGCCAGGTAGGATGCCACTCATGGACACACCGTTTAAAAGGGTAGCAGTGGATATAGTTGGCCCTATATATCCGGCATCAGAGAAGGGAAACCGATACATTTTGACCATGATCGACTACGCCACAAGGTACCCAGAAGCAGTAGCATTACCACATATAGACACAGGACGGGTTGCCGAGGCAATGGTTGACATGTTTAGCTATGTCGGTGTTCCAGAGGAGGTACTATCGGACAGAGGATCTCAATTCACCGGAGACATGATGAAGCAGGTAAGTAGGTTGTTGTATATCCGTTCACTAAAAACCACACCGTATCACCCTCAGTGTAACGGATTAGTAGAGAAATTTAATGGAACGATTAAGAGTATGCTGCGCAAGATGAGTGCGGAGAGACCAAAGGATTGGGACAAATATCTCGGAGCAGTGTTGTTTGCGTACAGAGAGGTACCGCAGGAGAGTAGTGGGTTTTCACTGTTCGAGCTATTATATGGGAGAACTGTTCGAGGGCCCATGTCAGTGTTGAAGGAGTTATGGTCAAAGCCGGTAGAGGATAGTGAGCTGGAGACGACATATCAGTATGTTGTAGACGTAAAGCAGCGACTGGATAACACTTGTCAGTTAGCTCAGAACAATCTACGCGATGCCGCTAAACACTACAAGAAGTACTTCGACAGCAAGGCTAAAGACAGAAAGTTCAAGGTAGGACAGAAGGAGCTGGTATTGTTGCCCACAACAACAACAAACTACTCATGAGATGGCAAGGACCTTACCCGGTAGAACAGGTAATCAATGAGGTGAATTACAGCATACAGATGAAGGAGAGGAACAAAACGTTACATGCAAATATGTTGAAGGTATATCACGAGAGAGACATAGACCTAGGAGAACCTGAAGGAGCGGCATTAGTGATGGAGATAAACCAGGACAGAAAGGTAACATATGGGAGAGGAGCAGGAGATGAGAGGGTAGCACTAAAGAAGACAGACCAGGAGTTAACCAAGGACAGACAGGTAACAGATGGGGGAGTAGCAGGAGATGAGAGGGTAGCACTAAAGAAGACAGACCAGGAGGTAACCAAAGACAGAACAGACCAATGGGAGGAGGTAACAGTAAGTAAAGCAAGTCAGGATAAGACGGAAGATCAAGCATGGGGAAAAGTATTTGTGGATGTCATTGAGGAGTACGGTAATAAGGAACAGTCGAATAGAGGTGCAGAAGAGGAAACGAATCAGGAAGAAATAAGTGCATTACTTTGTCCTTTAAGTGAGCAGGAGTCATACGATGATGTTACGATTGCTGATGATCTGAGCATAGGTCAGCAGAATCAGGAAAGATATCTAATACAGGAGTTTCATGATGTACTCACAGATGGACCAGGGAGAACAGATTTAGCCAAGATGGAGATAAAGGTAAATACAAATGAGCCAGTTCGCCGTTCGAGGGGATATCCATATCATGTCAGAGAGCAGATACTATCGGAAGTACAACAGATGGAAAAGTTATGTGTCATTAAAAGGTCAGAATCGCCATATGCATCGCCATTGACTTTAGTGAAGAAGAAAGATGGGGGAATTCGCACATGTGTAGATTTAAGAGCATTGAACAGAATAACCGTCTTTGACTCCGAGCCGATGCCAGACCTAGAAAACATATTCTCACAAATGGGTAAAGCAGGTAAACGTTATTTCACCAAGATTGATTTATCGAAAGGTTACTGGCAGATACCACTCGAGAACGACTCCAAAGAGAAGACCGCTTTTACAACACCGAAAGGTTTGTATCAGTTTACAGTCATGTGTTTTGGTCTAGTAACAGCTCCAGCAGTGTTCTCGAGTATGATAAGGAAGCTGCTAGACAACATAGACGACGTAGACAACTTCATTGATGACATTATGGTATTTCCGAGTACGTGGCAGGCACACATGGACACATTGAGACAGGTATTCACTAGGTTACGAAATCACAAGTTGACTGCCAGACCAACAAAGTGCATCATTGGTGCAGGTGAGATTGAGTGTTTAGGCCATAAGGTCGGACGAGATGGAGTATGCATGGTACCAGAGAAGGTTCAGGCTATAGTAAATGCTCCAAAACCAAGCACAAAGCGGCATGTACGTGCATTTCTAGGACTTGCTGGATTCTACCGCAAATTTATACCAGACTTTGCAGCGATCGTGGTTCCGCTAACAGTCCTCACAAAGAAAAGTGAACCCAATAAGGTAGTATGGGAAGGAAAGCACGAATAGGCATTTCAAAGGTTAAAGACAGCCATAGCGAAGGAGCCGGTGCTACAAGGGGTTGACTTGACAGCAAGGTTCGTACTACAGACTGACTCATCTGATGTAGGAGTGGGAGCAGTTCATCTCCAACCAGGTAAAGTCAATGATCAGTTGCTTCACCCAGTTACATACGCCAGTCGAAAACTGAAAGTAAGTGAACGAAACCTTGCGGTGGTAGAGAGAGAGTGCTTGGCCGTTGTGTTGGGGACACTGAAATTTCAGAAATATCTGTACGGAAAGGAATTCACTCTACAGACTGATCACCAACCTTTGCGGTACATGAAAACGGCTAAATTGGCCAATAGCAGATTGATGAGGTGATCTCTCTTGTTTCAACCATTTCGGTTCACAATAGAAGCGATCAAGGGAACGCAGAATGTCGTGGCAGACTATCTCAGTAGGGTGGAAACAGAGTAGGGTTGGATAGTGATAGGAAATGAAAGTAACCACGAGTGTAGATTTCTGAGGTGTGTGTCAAAAAAGAGTGATACTATTTTTGTCCTTAGGGGGGAGTATTGTCACAGAAATCATAGATACAGAGCTTGGTTATTGTAGGGCAATTATACATATATGGTATTTTAGTACAGTTAGGTGTAAATAAATATGAGAGGGTCTTTAGACAGTAGGAAGGGACATGTTGCATAAACTTACAAGGGGCTATTGATCAGAGGTCAGATGACAATAGGCTCAGGTAGATGTATGGTACTGTGTAGCATAACAATGGGCTTGTAGTGTCCAGGCGAAGGTGTGAAGATTATGTATTGTGTTTTAATGCAGGTTCGTGAGCTATTGTGTGAATTGTTGCTGGTACATGTATTGTGGTGAGTTGGCAACATGCATTTGAATAGATAGGTTGTGTTTGTATGTGTGTGGGGAATGGAAGATTTGATATTGGATTTTACAAGCTGAGAATTGTCAGCACCCAGGGTCGGTCCATGTCGGAGTCTTGGTGTAGTAGATGGTAGAGTCGAACCGGAGCGATAGCGGGGCCCGTGACGATACCGAAGTTGGGGAGTAGTATATGTTCGAGTATACACATGCATGCAGAGATAGCGTTCCAGATGAGCGAGGAATTATTTAGCAGAGACACTACAGTTTAGTCGTATGATTAAAGATGGAACAACGAATTACCCGTTGATTACATAACAGTGTGGTACTGTACCTGATAACAAATTCGACATGGAATTTGATTATTAGTCCAGGATCTATGCTTCAAATTTGATATGAAATTTGATAGTTAGTACAGCAGCCGAGGGGACCTACATTTTGACACCAAGTTGACATGAACGTTATTTCTTAGTATGGGAGCCGATACCGTATATTTACATGAAACAAATTCGACATGGAATTTGGTTCATAGTCCGAGAACTAAGGGGTTATTCTGGTGAAGATTGGTAGGGTGGTGAACATTGACTGAATATGAACAGGAATTTTACATGTGTAATGAGAGTGTGAAGAAATAGATTCATTATTTCTACAATTATTTTGTCTGAACAATTTTCTTCGTGTGTGCTAATTAATTGTATTAATTGTTGATAACAGTACTGATGACTATTACACATACTACAGTGAACTCAGAGATTGAACTTACAGTAGTGCAATATTTGTGACGTGAAACTACTTGTTGAACTTTAGGTGGTGATTTAAGTACAGACAGCATATCAAGTGATATTATAGCCAGAAGTCATAGACTTGCGAATATAATCATGTAAACGGAACTGTAATTTATATTATACATGTATGTCTTGGAATGTATGGTGTGAATGTGGTATGTATGAGTACATTGCTTGTATTATAGGTGTGTATAGCGTGGGGTTGTGTACATAAACTGATAATTTGACATTGATAACTACATTGTATATTTCATCCGGGCTTAAGTCTAATTGACCGCAGGCACATATCATATCTTGGCGTAACAATGGTGTCAGAAGTGGGGTTTGTCGGTTTGATAAGTGCATAATGCTATTTCAAAAAGCCGGTAACATATAGATTTTTGTCTCTGGATGAAAATAGCTGGATACTATAAATTATATTTGTTAATAGTGATACTGAGTAGTATAGGGATAGTCGAATCCGAGTAAACCATGTCAACACTTAAAGACTTGACAGAGTCAGGGAAGGCAATATGTTTAGAAGGTAATGAGTTGCATGCTTTTATTAAGGACGAGCAAGCTAGAGAAAGACAGGAACGGTTAGAAGCTAGAGAAATAAAGAAAGAAACATTATAAGTAGAAAGGCAAGCAGATAGAGATAAGTTAGAATTACAGAAGCTAGAAAGGATGGCTGAAGAAAAGGAGAGAGATAGGCAGCTAGAAAAAGACAGATTAGAGGTAGAATTGGCTAAATAAAAGTTTGACTATGAGTATAGAATGCAGGAATTACAGTCGAAGCAGGCAGTGGAAATGGTTAAAGTTGAAAAAAGGTTGATAGATGATGCGAGTAGTGCAGTACCTGATCACAAAAGGATTAAAGGTCCCAAACTTCCGTGTTTTGATGAAACAAAAGATAGTGTTGATGCGTATTTGTACCGATTCGAGCGTTATGCGGAGTTGCAGAATTGGCATCGAGATACATGGGGTATTCAGCTTAGCTATTTGTTAACAGGAAAAGCACTGGAGGTTTACTCTAGGCTTCCACCTGATACTTCCCTTGTGTATGAGACATTATTGACAGCACTTCTCAATCGGTTTGAGATTACAGTAGAAGGGTTGCGGAAGAAGGTAAGAGAGAGTAAGCCGGAGCGAGGTGAAACATTTGAGCCGTTTGGGGAGAGATTAAAGAATTACCATACAAAGTGGTTGGACTTGGGAAAGATAGGTCACACAATTAATGAATTGCAGGATTTTCTGCTAAGAGATCAATTTCTCCAAATGTGTGGAAAAGATCTAGCAACCTTTCTTAAGGAGAGAGTGTTTGAGAATGTAGGTGACATGACTCGACAGGCGGACTTGTATGCGGAGAACAGGGGTGGTGCATTCATGGTAGTATCAAGGGGTTCAAAGGGACCAGATTGTACAAAGGTAAGTACGAACCATGGAAATCACACAGCTCAGGCCACAAATAGGCACAATTCAGGTCGTTCAGGTGATATACTTTGCTTTGCCTGTGGGAAAATGGGGCACATAGCTAGGGACTGTCCACATAATAAACGCACAAACAAGGGTGCAGCGGCTGTGGGGCAAGAGGTAAGTGACAACTATCAAACATATGGATATGAATGGAATCGAGGCAACGAATCGTTCCGAGGTCGTGGAAGGGGTGACAGACCACCACGAGGTCGTGGTAGAGGTAATGGGATTAATCGAGGTGGGGGCTATTACCGTGGTCGAGGAGGAGTGATGGGTGCATGTGATCTAGGACATGGCGTGCTTGGATGCATAGCGAGTGGACACACAATAGGAGGGTTAGTTATTCACGCAGGACGGGTGAATGGTAAGATGGTGGAAGTATTATCAGATTCCGGATGCAATGGTATTGTGGTAAGGAGAGACCTGGTATACCGCGATCAGATGTTAGACAGGCAGGTGGAGTGTCGCATGATCAATGGACAAAAGATCATTGTTCCAATAGCAAAGATTTGTATAGATACACCCTTTCTGCAAGGTGAGGTTGAGGCTTGGGATTTGGACAACCCTCTCTGTGACCTGATCGTTGGAGATGTCCCAGGTGTTAAAGAAAGAGTCACAGTAAGTCCAAAGACAGATGCAGTAGCCCAGAGAGTGGTAACCAGAGGACAGGCGGCTAAGGAGAAGCAGGAATATCCGCAGTTGACAGTTCCGGAAAGAGTAGGTCTTGATAAAAGTCCAGAAGAAGTTAGAATGTTACAAGGTAAGGATGATACATTAGCAAGTTGCAGAGAACATGTGAAGAACTCTACAGTGAAACAGACAAGGTCGGGAGAAACCAGGTGGGTTTATATAGATGGCACATTGTACCGAGAAGTTCAGGGAACAGACAGGCGGAAACACTATCAGTTGGTAGTGCCCAAAGTTTTTAGAGCAGGTGTAATGCAATTAGGACATGAAACCATGATGGCAGGGCATTTGGGAACTCGCAAAACAACAGACAGGATTTTGTCAGAGTTTTGCTGGCCAGGATGCAAAGGTGACATTTCCAGGTTTTGCAGATCGTGTGATATATGTCAGCGCACTATACCTAAAGGAAGGGTAAGTAAGGTGAAGCTAGATAGGATGCCACTCATGGACACAATGAGGTAGCAAACACGTTTCAGAAGCTACACTGGACACATGCGAGATAAGCCACATTTCTCCACATGTATCAACTGAGGATGTATGTATATGTTCGTTAGTTGTTGTTACCAAAGGTAGCTTGCGCCTTTTCTCATGGCACGCTCTGTAATGTATGTGTATTTATCCCATCAATGCAGTGCGTATGTGCCGTGAAACACGGTACCGTGAAACATTTTTGATATCCTGTCAATACGACATAATCACTGCGTACGAATATGTGCGGTGGCGGGAGTTATATTTTTGCATTTTAGAGCTATTTGTAATGTTGACTGGATAAATAGAATAGTAGGTTAGTGCAGTGCATGAAAACATATCTGGCGCGGCACGGAAACGTGATGTGCTCGGCAGAGCCTCGCCCTTCCCGTTTGCTAAGCCTTGCCAGATATTTTTCCCATTCACGGCACTAACCTACTATTCTCTATTTATGATGTACGATATATGAGCCCGAATATGGAAGTATCTCACTTTCAAAATATTGCATCGCCGTTTTTCGCCGATATCGCTTTTGCAAATCAGTCACATTTTCCGTAAATGACGTAAAGATTGATTTACAAATAATATTCAGAGCTCATGCGGACTTGATTGAAGTGTGTGCCTACATTCGCCATTATTTACGAAAAATCATACATTTTGTTTTTCGAAATCGACATACGCGAAAAACGGTGATTCGGTTAGGGAGACAATCCCAAAGCCGGGCTTATATATAAATAGCGAGACGTCGTATTTTCACAGGAAGATGGCATATCGTCGCTTCTTATGTTACCGAAAAATGCGTGTGCGGAATAATAGGTAAATTCTATAAAATGGGCGATAAGCCATAACCCGGGGTCGAATCAAAAATCGAAATCCACTTTGCGCATCTACACACCATAGAAAGCTTCGAAATTCAAACGGTGGAGATGATCCATGAGCAGGGTGTCGAATAAAAAAACCATCGTAAGTCAAGTTACTCATCTTTATTATATACCTACATGTACCCATGAAATACATAGTTATACTATGTAAATAAATATCATATGTTCTCATCGATGAAATAAACAACTTCCAGTGAAAATACGACTACTTCCGCTATCTATATTCATAACGCGCATCTGCAGTGCCGGCTGTAAATACACATTCATTACCCTATATAGTCTAAAAACTGCTAATTTCCATGGAACGGTATATAATAAATAGAATATTCATATGTTTGCAAGGAATATGACATGTTCATCTCGTGGTGTGACATGTGCTATCGGCACTCGTGAATTATGGACATTTCACACCACTCTGAAAAGACGGACGATCAATCTGATTTTTTTTATATTTAATGCCTTTCATTTTTCGGTTACACGGTTACACGCTATATGTCTTTGGTTACATACGGTTACATACTATTCTTCTGAAATGATGGACGATCAATCTGATTTTTTTACATTTAATGCCTTTCATTTTGGGTTACACGGTTACACGCTACATGTCTTTGGTTACATCGGTTACATACTATTCTTCTGAAAGGACGGACGATCGATCTGATTTTTTTATATTTAATGCCTTTCATTTTGGGCTACACGGTTACACGCTATATGTCTTTGGTTACATACGGTTACATACTATTCTTCTGAAAGGATGGACGATCAATCTGATTTGTTTATATTTAATGCCTTTCATTTTGGGTTAGACGGTTACACGCTATATGTCTTTGGTTACATACGGTTACATCGGTTACATACTGTTCTTCTGAAAGGACGGACAATAAATCTGATTTTTGTTATATTTAATGCCTTTCATTTTTGGGTTACACGCTCTTTGTCTTTGGTTACATACGATTACATCGGTTACATACTATTCTTCTGAAAGGACGAACGATCAATTTGATTTTTTTATATTTAATGCCTTTCATTTTCGGTTACACGCTATATGTCTTTGGTTACACACAGTTACATACTATTCTTCTGAAAGGATGGACGATCAATCTGATTTTTTTTATATTTAATGCCTTTTATTTTGGGCTACACGCTATATGTCTTTGGTTACATACGGTTACATCGGTTACATACTATTCTTCTGAAAGGACGGACGATCAATTTGATTACACGCTATTCTCAAATGGTGGTCACAGAATATACTTTCAAGGAGAAATTAGAAAAAATCAGTTATTAGTAGGATATTATTGACAAAGATTTCCACTGAGAAGTTTAATCATTTTTTTTCCGGCTATTGGTATAGTCCGACTACTGGTTACTGCCACTGATATGACGAAAATTTTGCAGACATTTTTTGCAACTTTCCGTCTAGAGACACACTTTGTTTTCAGACAAAAGAGAATCCCAAAGATCTACCAAAAGAAATACATACAATGAGCAACAAAGTTAACTGCCACACAACAAAACTCGCATCCCTGTGTGATCTTTGTCAGCACTCGGTGGTTTCAGATTACGAACGTCAACGAAGAGGGTGGGGTAACAAAAGTGAAACACTTTACTGCAATTCTCGGGACCTGCGCAGGAACCAGTAATTGTACCATGTTCCTGGAGATGATATGGCTATAGTATGATCTTTCTAACGTTTTCTGAGACAAGTAATGTCTTGGGATGTACCGATTTAAACAGTTTTAACACCTACCGATCGGAGAAGAAGACGCCGAATCTTTCCAAATTATAAGCAGACGCAAATTATTGCGCATGAGCGCGTTTTGAGAAAAGTAGATAAAGCTTGATCTAAATTAATTAATATTGGTTTTATTTATCAATCCTGTGTATTATTTGTATTAGTTTGTACAATTACAGAGTCTGTAGCTGAGAAATCTTTTTATCAAATGTGGAACTATTTTTTACTGCGTACCTACAAACATACAAATGGTGAAGTGCCTGGCTGTTCCATTTATCGACCATAATGGCTGTTCCCATCCGAAATCGGGCACAAATTGTCCCAAAACACGATTTTCTAACATGTGTTACCCTTAGCTGTGCATGTCAACACGTAGAGCACCAAAGTTTGGAATTATGGTGGAAATTTCATGAAAAGTTATGTGTTGAGTTTTCCGTAATAAAACCTGCACAAATGTCCCCGTAGGTCAACGAAGTGGGTGGGGTAACAAAAGTCAAACACTTTACTGCAATTCTCGGGACCTGCGCAAGAACCAGTACTTGTACCATATTCCTGGAGATGATATGTCTATAGTATGATCTTTCTAACGTTTTGTGAGACTATTAATATCTTGGCATGTACCGATTTAAACAGTTTTAACACCTACCGATCGGAGAAGAAGACGCCGAATCTTTCCAAACTACAAGCAGACGTAAATTATTGCGCATGAGCGCGTTTTGAGAACATTAGATAAAGCTTGATCTAAATTAATTAATATTGGTTTTATTCATCAATCCTGTGTATTATTTGTATTAGTTTGTACAATTACAGAGTCTGTAGCTGACAAATCTTTTTATCAAATGTGGTGTTTTTACTGTGTACACACAAATGGTGAGGTGGCTGGCTGTTACATTTATCGACCATAATGGCTGTTCCCATCCAAAATCGGGCACAAATTGTCCCAAAACACGATTTTCTAACATTTGTTCCCCTTAGCTGTGCATGTCAACACGTAAAGCACCAAAGTGTCGAATTATGGTGGAAATTTCATGAAAAGTTATGTGTTGAGTTTTCCGTAAAAAAACCTGCCCAAATGCCCCCTACCTCGGCGTGTTTTCCCGGCGGGTCTTCAGCGACAATAACTGTCACTAGACTAGCGTCCAGTATCCAGTAATTTCTCGCTTTCGTTATGCCTAGATGGCCTGCATGTTTGGCGTCATGGCAGAGAAACAGTACCTGGTTCCTGAGGCCTTCAGGTACTAGGAGTAAGGAACGAGGGGTACTCTGGTTTCCTCCTTCATACCACTGGTAGTGCAAAACTCCATCAGTGAGGTTTAGTAAGCTCGGGTTGAAGGACTGGTGAGACGGAGTTGTCTAATGGAAGGTTCAGTGTCAGTCTCCAACCACTGCACTATCAGACCAATATCAGGATCTTGTGCCTGTATTGCCCGTAGCTCATTGGAAGAAACTGTTTGAAGCCAATTGGGTACAGGGGAGGGGTATCGACAGGGGTAGATGGTAAACATTGATGGTCATTGACAAGTGCTGTGTCCCTATGAACCATTAAAGGGTCGTTGATGTGGTCATGTGTCTGGGGTTGTGTGGAGGTGGTGATTGTCCTTACTGCCAGAGGAACCACATCAGCGACATCCTCACAAAAGCGGCTCCACTGATTGTGAGCCCTGGTACAGTAAGGACAACCCCCACATGGAAGTGAATCCAGGGACATGCCTGCGTTATAGCAGTCACATGATATCAATGTGTCGGGAATCCTGGAAAGAGCGTCACAGTTCAAATGAGATTTGCCTGGTCTGTGCAATATCTGCATGTCGTACTGCGACAACTCCTCTACCCACATGGCAAGTTGGCCTTGTATGTCATTGAATCTGGTCATTGAATCTGGTGGGGACTGGCAATGACTGCACAGCATCCAATTTTGAGGGTGCAATACTAATTACATTCTTTGTGACTATTTTGCCTAAATCTTGATTTTTTAGTAATTTGCATTTGGCTGGCTTGAATTTTAAGTTATGCTGCCGAAATCTGTCTAACACCTTTCTCAAGTTGAGTAAGGCATCGTTAAAGTTTCTACCTAGTACAATGATGTCGTCTAGGTAGGCCAGAACCTCTTCCCAAAGCATACCCCGAAGCACTAGTTGTATGGCTCGTTGAAAAGGGGCAGGAGCGTTGCACAAACCAAATCCCATCCTGACGTGAGAGAACTGACCATATTTGGTTACGAATGCAGTCTTATGTTGGGAGTCTGGGTGTATTGGTAACTGATAATAACCCATAGCCAAATCCAATATGGTGAACAATGTGGTTCCCTTTAAAGTGTCGAGACAGTCCGATATGTTTGGCAGAGGAAACCGGTCCTTTTTAATAACGGAATTGAGTTTCCGGTAGTCCAAACAATACCTGACTGACCCGCACTTCTTCCTAATTAGAACAGGGGCAGACGCCCATTGTAACGCAAACGGTTGAATGACGCCAGCGTCCAGCAACTTCTTCAAATGGTCGCGTTCCAGATCCTGGAAACCCAGGGGTGTTCGCCTAACTTTCTCATTGACAGGTGCAGCATCGCCTGTGTCAATGTGATGGTAGACCCCGTGTATGCAACCAAGATCCAGATCGTTCATTGCAAATACGTCACTGTAGTTGTACAGTAAACGTTCAACTGAGGACGCTGGATATCATCCAAGCCGACACATGAGGTGTCATATAGGGCCTGTATAATATGGTTGGGTAATTGGATTTCAGATGGAGTGTGGTCAGCAACATGGGGGGAGGGTGGTAATGGGTCAGTAGTGAATACTTTCACATCAAACTTCTGAGGTTCAGTCTCTGGTAATGGTGAACATGGCTCGGACAGGCCTAGCATATGACCTTTCTTGAACGACAGGTACCTATCCGAGTCGTTAATCACCTTCACCATAAATGTCCCCCCATTGGTAAACACTGACGACACCAACACACCTTCTCGTGAGGGCAATGGCTCGAAGACATGAGGGCTGTTGGTATCGACACCGTCTTCCATTTTTCCTTTTACAAAACCAATAGTTTGGGGTGGTATTGTAGATTTCTGGGCCACATGCACACGGGAAATTTTAATGGGTGCTTCATGGGGCGAGATTTTCATTTTGGGAGAAATTATGTGGTCGCCTAGACAGACAAAAGGCTGAAAAGGCTTGCAAGAAATCTATGCCCAGCATGATGTTGTCTGACATGGAAGCTACACACACATTCCACTTGTAGGTTTTTCTACCTATCCTTATTTGTACGCCATTAAAGAATGTGCCATGTATTGGGTGCTCAGATAGGCCTTTCAACTGTACTGACTGACCTTGTGCATTTGACTTGCTGTGGCAGGCAGCGGAAATGAAGAATGAGGTACTAACCAGGGTGACCATGGCTGCCGTGTCCACCACTGCTTCAGTCTCAGTCCCTTTGACTGCCACGTCAATGACTAAAGTCATGCCGTTGGTATTACGGACCTCTAATTGGGGTAATGGGGGTGTATGATTAACTGCCATTGCTGCCGGGTGATCGGAGGAAAAGGGAACTGAGCGAGGATCACCTACTTGCTCAGTTCTTTCTCGTTTAAATGACCGGTCTCCGCATGTGTCGGATGATAATCAGCCTGTGGTCGGCTGCGGACCGGGGACGTTGCATGTGGTGGCGATCTCCTACCTTGTCATACACTAGACCTTTCTGGTTGTGGGCGAGCTGGTTGTTATGAAGGGGACCTCGTTCGTTGATAATTGGGAGGTTGATATGAGTCGGGCCGAAAGCTTGAGGATCGGTTCATGCCCATGGGATAAGTGGGCTGATATGGGTGTGGTTAACGCGTTGGCGACTGAGGCGCTACCTCTGATGTAAAGGCCAAACTTTCTTTCGGCTTGACCCCGATCGCAAGCGATTTCTGGAGATATTCGTCCAGCGATTGTTTCAACTTAACGTCAATATCAGACTCACACGAGAAAGTAACGTTGCGCTGTTTGTAGGCTCGCGATAGCGTGCCATAAATAATAAATGCCTTGTTGTTAGCTTGATACTCTTTGATAGACCGTAACGCCTGATTTATGGATTTGGGATCGGTGTCTAGGACGAACCTGGACGCGTCTTTATCGGTCCCCCCCCTGAGGAACGACTCTACTCCGATCTGGTCCAGGGCTTCCTGAGCCATATCGCAGTATGCATCTAGAGCGATACATGTTACTCTCTGCGCGAAGTCATCTAACGACTCTGTGTCAAGCTGTTTTACATTTGTAAGTTCCTTGCGCGCGATCCGAGGATCAAGCTTGGTCGAAAATCGCTCTGTCAGTCTCGATTTCAAGACATCAAAGTCATTCAGAGTGGCCTCCCCTAATCGTTTTACGAATTCTAGCGCGTCCCCCCCCCCCCCCAAACAATCTAGCAGCCTGTCTGCTTTCTTAGCAGAACCCAAACCACTTCTATTTGCAACGCGCGAAAATTGGAACAGGTACATTTCAATGTTCATGGTTTTGTGCCCCGTGAATATCTGCATACGGGGCTTAGGTGGGCTTCGGCAGGTACTTTCAGTGTCGGACACACAATACTTCGTTTTTGGCGTTTCGCGTTTTGGAGAGGTACATGACTTACTCAGATTATCAGACCTCCCTTGCGGGAGATCTAGTTCCTTCTTTACTGTTGTATGCTTGCCTTTGGAAGGGCCAGTGTAGATGCCATCATTCGGGATGTCCTTTGTTATGTTTTCGATGGTTTTCTTTTGGTTTTGCGAGATTTCAAACATTTGTTTTGAAATTGAAGTGGTGGCTTGATGAAGCGTTTTAACGTTTTCATCAATTCTGTCAATTTCGTGGGTGTAATCCATGAGACGACGACTTTGTTTATCAATACTGTCCTGTGCCTGATTCATACAATTACAGTTTCACTTTGTTTTTTTTCCATTTTAGAGACAGTGTTGGTTAGCTCGAAAAATTGCTTGTCTGAAGTGAGCCTATCAATTTCCAGACCACTTACTCTGTCAGTCAAATCAGATGTTAATGAGTCCATTTTAACCTCGCACTTTGACAGGTCTGCGCGAAGAGAGTACATGAGCTCGAACATTCGTTCAAATTTCGAGTCCGAGTCATGGCCAAGGGAATGATCAGTTTGATCTGTACCTTGGCTCGATGTAGATGAACGTGGGCTTGAAACCGTGCCCGTGACTGGATGAAATGAGAGCGTCCCGGATTGTTTGTGACTGTTCCAGAATTCGACGGACATGACACCTTGGTCCGCCAAAATTTGCGGAGTCAAGAAGGGGTGTATGCCACGCAATTCCAAAATCGTGGCAGAACGGCCCTGGCCAATGCTATTGACAGTCATTAGCTCTTCTGCAGTAGCAGAATTGATTGGAATTGGCAATTGACTTGCCATCATGTGTGTGTACAGGTAGAAAAAAATAATTAATTCAACTACCTAGCACAAGTTACACGAAATTCACAAGATATTCACAATAATTTGTGAAAAAAATGAAACAGTGCAGCGAGTTTTCCCAGATATCTGCTGTAAACTTTTGCAGAAGACAAGTTCTGGATTTTCTCGCTTACAATGTCAATAGGTAAATATTGGCAATGTAAAACAGGAAGGAACCCTGCTCACAGTGCCACTTGTTGTGATAGCGATGTGGTAAGGCAATGCAATGTCAAGTTACAGTAACTTACCAATGACAGTGCCGTGACGAAGCTCATGCTCTCTGGAAACGTGGTTCCAGGATTAGTCGTAAAGACGTGTGTGTCGTTGAGAGTTCAGGAAGCAAGAGAGCTTGGACATGTGTTTACAATTCCTCGTGCCAATCGTGCCAATCGTAGAATCGTTGGTAGCAACGGGGCCGTTCATTGGCTGTTGGGCTTTGGTAGAGATAGCTGGTTTATGATTAGTGGAATCGGCCAAGCATGTAAAGCGAATTAGTAGTGGATAGGTAAACGGTTGCAGTGCACTGAGATTCACCACAATATGCTCCCGATATACCGTGAGTTGGGAATGAGCCTTTAGAAAGCACACACGCGGAAGCAGACACAATACTATGTCTGCATACCACAGTCGCAATTTAAGGAAGATGCAGTATAATCGAAATGCGCCTTCTGACACAGATATAGTCGCGATAGCAGGATATACGTCTAGCAAACTGTCTGGCATTGTTTCTTATATCTAAATCACATTGTATCCCCATACATGTACATGTGCTGACACAGTCATTACAAATTATGAGAGAGCAATGTTACCACTGGTTTGAGTGGCTCTAATACGAATAGGTTTGTTTATGGCAAAGATAAGCGCATTTTTTCTGAAGGAATCGAATACTGCTTTACAGCTGGTCAACCTTTGTAAACGTAATGTAACCATTTGAGTACTTAAGTAATGTAACCATTGAATGCACATGTACAGTTGTAACTCAATATTTGTACAGCTATATATGTGAAAGGTAGATACTATAATATAGTATGTATACTGCAGTAAGAGCGCATATGTATTATAGTGGAAGCACATCTATGGAATCTATTCATCCAACCCATGATGCTTTTATGCAGAAAATTGCTATATCTGGGTAATTTACACTGTTTATGCAGACTTGGATGCTAGCCTAATTACCTAGTAGGTCATATCTACTTATGACTGAAGTATTTCAGATTAATTCACCAGATATCTCATGAGCTAGACTGACTGTTAGAACATTAGTCCACTTACGCAAAATTGTAAGCCAAATGTTGGCACATAGTTTTTACATTTACAGGCAGATTACATGAGGAAATTTGTGCGTCAGGGTGGGCATATATATTTGATCTAGCACCATATTCTAGCAGTCGGACACTCAATTACATTCTTGTGACACATTGGATCATAAACTATCACTGGGAATTGGTGAGTACATATGTTTTAGTTACTTTCTAATGCTACCATTTAAGTCTGAATCTTGCCAAATCCGGAAATTCTCCGCATTGTTATCGTATCCTCGATAAACCTGCACTATTTCATTTATTTGGACCCGTTTCGACTAAATGATTGGTCAATAAAAGCCGTATGGCATGTATCCGCTGTTGTAGATTATCTCCCTTAATCAAATCGTATTAATTCATTAATTCGTCGTGTTTACGTGTAAATGATAATGATTACAGGACTGGCATGTGGGAGCATTCCGTGAGTATTGTAATGGCATATTATTCTCATGTGTATTTGTTGCATGTCACTCCGACTAATTGCATTATCAATTTATTCTATTTGTAAACGAAAGGCGAACACGATTGAAATGTTCAATAACATTAGCTATGCATTTTATATTACGATTCAATCCAATATCAGTTCTGCGCCCTGTACAATACATACGAATATTGCCAATTTTAACATGTCACAATTGTAACGTGAATTTTCTGGACGACTTTCATTTACTCTATGGGGGACACATGTAAACTCCAAACCCAGCCGGAGTTAATTAACGGAACTCTAACATTTGATCTTGATCCTGATCATGATGACGTATACTGTTGAACTATACCTACCTGTTCCAGAATCGTGGAGGTGCCTTGGATGTGCGAGTGCCTTTGACGGTTACTACTAGGGGACGTTGTCCGTACTGACATTATCACCATTGTTTGTGCATTTCAGTATATGTAAATACATCATCATTGTCAAAATATACATTGTTGTCTCTGTCCACAATGTACTTGGTGTTCCATCCCTTCAGTAAACTATCCCGGTGTCACCCTGGCGTGACAATAGCTAACATATTACCGAATATATAACAATCGATTTAACCCTGAACCGAGCTTGTGAAAATCAAAGATGCCGCCAATTATAAAATATGTAAATAAATCGACAAAGACGTTCTATCAGTGTGGGTACCAAACACTAGTTCTCGAATAAAATGGCCACACGTTGTTCAGATATATGCATTTTGAACGTTACATGTGCTAGAATCATCATGGCTCGTGTACACTTGTCAATTTCTACACACCAGATGGCGGTAATTGTTGAAGATTACATATACATGCGTATATCTTATCGAATGTTGCTCTCTAAAGGTATCGTACATACTACGAAGGGAAGCTACCATCTAACATCTGATATGCAATAAATGTATTATTATTACTACCAATATGCTAAGAACCTTGGGATTACATGTATATTTGTGTCATACCTGTTTGTGGTGTCAACACTTAATTGCACGTGGGTGCCTGTTTCCATAAATATTTCGTAGACTTCATGTAAAATGTCGGCCATGTTGGATTCCTACATATCATATTCATAATAAAATGTATTGATAAACATTTAGTCGTCTATGAAGCAGAAAATGCATGTTAATCGGTAGTTGTGCTTTGAAAACTGCATCCACAATATGATATGTCCCTACATGTAGTACAGAACTTTTTTTATTGGCGAAAATCTTGTTTATGATACTTACTAGGCTGAAGCTACTACTTCTGAACGTCTAGCATGCATAAATATATACATATAGAGTATATATTCCTGATTAATTTGGTAACAAAAATATTTGGAGCGCAAAGATGGTATTAACAACCCTATTTTTTGCTGGTACGCATCGGGCCTACATGTAAATGCAAATCTAAGAATAGTTACAGTGCGATAAACAGCTATTAAGACAGAGCGATCCCTAGATTATTCATTATCATTACATATTAAAGACGAGTTATGTGATAAGCACATACATTGAGGACTTCAAACGAGTTTCCATTTGATAAGAGATTCATGAAACGAGATACGCACAATATATGCTGCGTTGGCGAGGTGCATACCCTGGCTGACGAGTTTCATAACTCTCATATCAAATGGAAGCGTGAAAAATAGTTTTAATGGAAGCCATCTTTTCTCTTGCTGTTGTTCAACATTCAACATGACGAAATGAAGCTTACAAATTTACCGACTATACATGTAAATGTCGGATAAACATCTTGGCACGGTGAAATAACTAATTTCTGCATGTGTACGTTCTTTATTAATAATTTATTGATACAACTTTTACGACATTTTTATATCGCTAACATATCAAACACGCCAGATAACTGGTTGCAAAAATCACTCTTCCATGTGTTACATTAATGAGATTGGATTAAATTGCTACCCTCGTGAGAGGTATGGAACGGGGTAGCAATTTTGTTTCGAAGAAAATCCCACACGGAGCAGTCCATTGGATTACAGTTCGGACTTTGTGGTGGCCACTCATCTTGTTGGATGAACTCTGGGGTAGCATTCTCCAAATAATATTGTGTTGCCCTGTTGTTATGTGATGGTGTACCATCCTGCTGGAACACATAGTCATCATTTGGGTACAGACGCCAACAGGCACGTAACAAATACATCTCTAATAATGACATGGGACTATCACTGTTCACTTTCACATTCTCCGTGTTGATAAATGAATATTCGTATTTCCATGCCAGGACACACATGTCAAAACTATTAGCTTCTTGGAGAGCCTACATGTGTCGTGGTAAATGCGTAATGGGTGTGTGGCATTTTTTTCCTGACCATAAACACGATCATTCTGTCGGTTTCAGCACACTCAGGGTGAAGTCCTTTTCATCTGTGAAGATAATTTTCTTAACATCTTTCGTCGAAAAGCGATCAAGTAAGTTGCTGCATCTCGTTTTACGTTTGTGTCTCACATTCCGATCTCGCCTTGAAAGTCTGATCCTCTTAAAGGCTTTAATTTTAGCTTGAGTTTCTACGCAAATCTTGACGCTGTTGACCGACTAATGGAGTTCATGAGCAATCTTTGTCTCGCCCGCGAAAGCAAGACATAGGTTTTTTCTTTTCCGGAGTCGTCGTCGTCGGCGACGGCGTCGTCGTCGGCGGCGGCGTCATCATTCAATGTTAAGTTTTCGTGTTACGGTCATTACTTCAACACCTTATCAGCTACAGTCATCAAATTTTATACATACCTTTACTATGATATGTAGATACATATAGGACAAACATCTCGGGGGCCCCAGGTTCAAGGTCAAGGCGGAACATGGCGAGACATTTGATTTCGCGGAATTCTTGTTCTCTGAGATAAGTGTGTGCCTAGCTGATCTTCCTATGAGAAAACTCTGTCTTTGTTATCATCTGTAAATAACGACTTTGGTCTAACCAATGCCTGGTTTACGAGTAATCGATCCAGTATTCATTATCGTATGTATCAACCGATTGACTAATTGTCTTCCATGTCTTATTGGGGACTCCTAAACAACCTGTTACCACACCACTCTTTCTCTTTAAAACAGGCTTAAATCAGAGAAAATCTTGCATCAATGATATCGTCAGTTCCAAACTGAAAGTGTGCATGGTTAGTCATTTGTAAAGTATTCGATCTGTCATGATCGAATTGATAGAAGTTATAGACAACATCATGAACCATCACTATGTGAAATTAAAACTGTCTTCAACATTGATAAAAAGGTATCTGAGATAAATCATTCACTTAATTAAATAAAAGAGGAAAACAGCAGTTACAATAAAATGAAGTACAAAATGCCACACGTACAGTCCAAGGAGGCACAAAAATGTACGTTGCCGAATCAGTGAACAGCGTACATGTAGTTCGAGGGGACAGTTAAACCTGGTTAGCATGACGTTACAGCGCCCGCACGGTCTCGGTAACTTCTTATTATGGCGCGCAGAGAAGATAACATAGAGATAATATAAAGCGACGAAATAAAACGGCCTGACAGTAGTGACACCCTGACAGTAGTGACAAACCGCAACATAATATTGTAATGTGCAACAATCATGTAACAGGTCACCCATACGTACAATGAAACAAAGCAAATTCTACAAAAGAAGGGACACTATGATAAAATGGAGTAGCATTGTGGAAGCTGTCGCGAGCTCTGCTGGATAACATCATCTCTTTACACATGTCATGTAATTACAAGCACGTCATATCAACATTTTACGTCAAAGTAATATCAGTAGCGCTTAAAACACGACATATATAGTAAAATACTAGTCATAATTGCATTTCACAGCATCCGCCCTCTGCACTAGTTGGCACCAACAAGTAAATGTCCTGATTGTAAGTAAACGATAGCCATTTCGAAAATCATGTGAACATACTCTCTCGGTTTATAGAATACACTTCAATGGTTGTCATAGGTAGAAACTGGTGTCGACTATATGTCTGGCAGTGACTAACTTTAAGTTAAGTTAGTACAATGCATTATCCTTTAAAATGGAGTTGTCTGTTGTAACACTTTCAGGACATGTTGTAGAATTGGCTATTAAATGTTTCAATATCAGTTGAATTTAGTATGAAGTGTAAATATGATTGAAACATTGTGTAGCTGGTGGAGTAAAATGGTAAATATTATAGTCCACGCTACTTTGGAAAGTACATATTGTAATGATAATCTGGTTAACTAAGTGATTAGCGGTATGAATCTAGACAATTATTAAAACGCTTGCCAGTTGCAATGTTACAACTGTGGGATTGGTGTAGAACTTGTGTAGCTACACGAAACCAATTGACAGGGCAGTGTTGTATATTAAATGTATGAAACAGATACGGTTCTATTTGAAATTCATGTATCTTTTGTCTGTTAAATACAAATCGCAAGGAATTTAGGATGTTTCGGATTTGTATATGTATGTATAATATCTACAGATTGTGTATTGTTTTCGATACGACCCATGTCCGACCGCTCAAGGTCAAGTTCATTGAGGACTTAATATGTTCACCTTGTTTGTAAGGCAAATGCGTTAAAGTTTTTTGTTTATTCAAAAACTTATGAAATGCTTCCCCGATTTTTATCATATTTGGCCACAATATGTGTCTAGGGATGGTACTTTGTTTTGCATACGACCCATGTCCGACCGCCCAAGGTCAAGGTCACAGAGCGTATGCGTATTGGAGTTTGCTTCGTCATAGTCTCCATGGTGACCGTGATAGCGCGTACCGCCGACATTCCACGGCTAATACTGATCACGATGGACGGATTTCGCTTCGGTTACTTGGACTCCATTCCAGCCACGGAGACATCCAACTTCCAGTACTTCATCAAAGTAATTTATTTCATTGTCCTGTCTGTTCATGATTGAAAATGACAAACATTGGTCACCGAGTGCTTAATTAGAGCAGAATCCCTCTTAACCGGATACCATAGGGGCTACATTATACTTAATTTAGATGGGTTTCGCTGTAATTTATGTCATTGTCCTGTCTGTTCTTCACAGAAAATGAAAGAAATTGGTCACCGAGTGCTTAATTACAGTGGTACTCCTATAAACCGGACATCCTATGGACCACATTATGCTTACTTTAGATGGGTTTCAATGTACATGTAATTTATTTCATTGTTCTGTCTGTTCATGACAAACATTGGTCACCGAGTGCTTAATTGCAGTGGAACCCCTCTAAACCGGACACTCTGGGACCTCTCAGGTGTCCGGTTTAGAGAGGTCCCACTGTACTTCATTGAGCACGGTGTGCGGGCGGGCTGGATCAACAACGTGTTCCCGGCCGTCATATACCCGAACCACTACACTCTCATCACCGGTCTCTATCCCGAGAGCCACGGCGTCGTCGGTAATGTCTTCTATGACAGCACCTACAAGGCCTGGTTTGACTTCCGCAGCATGGATGACAATGTTGATGCCAGATGGTACGATAACGGCGCCGAACCAGTATACATGACCAATAAAAAGGCGGGCGGTGGACGGCGGGCGGCGGGCGGCGGGCGGCGGGCGGCGTGCGGCGGGCGGCGGGCGGCGGGCGGCGTGCGGCGGGCGGCGGGCGGGCTCTGCTTTATGTCCAACGGGCCTGGCCAGGGTAAAGGGCATAGTACCAGATATGGTCATTCCCAATGCCGATTGTATGAACAATATTTCAATACCGTTAAACGAGCGTGTGGACTATCTAATGAGGTGGATGACTAATAATGCAAACCCCGGTCAATCTGGGTCTGTTGTACCTCAGCGAGCCGGATGAGATAGGTCACGAATACAAACCGGAATCCCCGTAGGTGAGAGACGAAATCACGGGGGTATTGAATAATGCACTGGGACGTCTTCTAAAGAAACTCAGAGACGCAGATCTACTGGACACGACACATATCATCCTGACCTCCGACCATGGGATGTCAGCAGTAGAATACGCTTTGAATATCGACACACATCTGGATCCAAACTGGTATACAACGGAAGCAAACAGGTTGGGACTGTTGAACATTAACATCTTTCCAAAGGATGGTAGATACTTAGTTGCGGGCAGTAACTCTGCAAAGCTCCCGTACCGGTACGCGAGTTTTCACAGAGTTACTGTTCGCAATTACAAACGTAGTAGAAAATATACGTATACGCCATCCTCATTATATTATTTGCTGGCAGGTATTATCCGTGTAAGTTAGCTGTTATAGTACAGTGGAACATCTCTAAACCGGACACAAGTAACATTTGCGATCATAATTTTGATGGTTGTCTTGATCATTTATCTCAGGTGATAATGCCTGACAGTGTATGTTATCGCATAGCACACATCTATGGCTCAGAATAATTAAATGCCTGATTTACAGTGAAACTCACTAAGCCGGACACCCTGAGGACCTCCCATGGTGTCCGGTTTAGCGAGGTTTCACTGTAGTACGAAATGCCTTTACCCCATCAAGTAACGCATTTCAATAACATTCAATAACGGCAGAGCCTGTTGTAAATTAAATGTAGACTGTACATGTTACATAATTATACCACCACTCCTGATTTAGTCTTTGCGTTGTCGACAAAGTAGACCATATTTGAGTAGTGTCGTGGGAAAATGTACCATATGGTAAAATTGTGACATTTTCAATTTTTAACATTTTCCGACATTATGCAAACACGTCTTATTTGGAATTAATAAATCAGTGAACTACTTTCGGCAAGGGAGATAATCAATATCACGTGAACTATTTTCATACGAGCTATTGTCAACAAGGGGGGAACTATATAATCACTCGGCCTATAAATATAACCACTCACGTGTCTTGATGACGCTGTGTTTACGTTTTTCGCTCTGATAATCCGGAGAATCAATAATACACTGTTTACTCTTCGCTCTCCTCCCCCCTCTCCCTGGTTCCTCGTTCATTGGTCGAGCCCGCCCATGTGACCGATCCTGGTTCGTCGTTGATTGGTGGAGCCCGCCCATGTGACCGAAACCCCGCGAAATAAATAAAGGACTCCATCACGCAGTCCCCGGATGTGGGTCGACCTTGACATTATCTAAAACGGGTATCAATAGTTTTAGGATTTAATATTTAGACGGGCCGAGATACAACACTCCCCCCCCACTTTATATGAAAGGTGTAGAACCTATCTCTGGATTATATATCGTCCCGTATACACCTTAGTAATATAGCGGTTACCAAGGATGTCATAGACGTCGAGCGACGTCACTGATGAGGGGTTGACGTCAAAATAGACGTCAAATGGGGTTTTACACGAAAGGAATAAACTTCGACAAGTATTTACAGTACATCTTCGCTGCTGCAGACATGGAACGTCTGCAAAAGCGACTAGTCGGCCCAGAGAAATGTAGCCTACTTCGAACGCAGGCCTTATTTCCCTGAATAATACAATTCCCAAAGTTTACCAATGAAGGGGCAAGTTAACGAGAATAAACCCTCCCACTTATGGTATTTGCATGATAATATACACCCCCCTCCCAAAAACAAATAAAAGGTCGCTGGGATTTGCATGAGTATTGAAAGATGTCCCCTGGTGGTAGTAGCGGCATACGTGGAACGTACACCCCATCAATTACTAAAATATTCCTATTCTCCATCAATATGGTATCGCAGCTGGGTAAAGGATGGCATATATTGAACATACCCCCTCCTGGAAAAAGAAAGCTCCCCAGTCAGAAAATAAAAATGTTGGCTTATTGACTCGCCCTTGGGATTGTAGATATACGTCGAACGTACACCAACAGAGCAGGGGCAGGGGCAGGGGCAGGGGCAGGGGCAGGGGCAGGGCAGGGGCAGGGGCAGGGGCAGGGGCAGGGGCAGGGGCAGGGGCAGGGGCAGGGCCGAGATATAACAGAGCCAAGCGGATTGTTCTGTTTATTAGTACATATAGTTCTAATCTATCTCCTGTGATATATAGTGATTGATACATTACTTCGTTATGTTATGGGTACTAATACATGTTGTTTCAATATCGTATCTCTGTAACGGTATCGTTGTAGATGGAGTTGCAAATAATTTAATAATTAGTACGTTCAAATGGTTGCGTAATACTGATAGCACTTCTGTATAAATTTAATCGTCGTAAATGGCGCAATGGTCGTGAGGTTAAGATCGCCGATTTCTATGATTTAATTACCGATTCCCGAAAGGGTCGGGGGTTCAAACCTCGACTTGGTATTTTTTTTTCTCCATATGGGCCGCGCCATACGAAAACCGTGCTTAATGACAACGTCATGAAAAGCGGTAAACGATGTCGGAAAAACGACGTTTGCAGCGTCGCTGTAAAAGTTCACATTTTGCCCTCCCATTTATGTTTACTGGTGTCAGTTAACATTAAGTGTGAACAGAAAACGGAAAATTATAACTTACTGAAACTTTCACTAATATGAGACGCGATGCCTTGCACCTTAGTACACATATTATCACGTCATGACTTGACGGCACGTACTTGTGACGTCACTGAACGTGAATACATGTTTGACGGTATGGCCATGGTGTCGTGACAAAATATTATAGCAAGGATACTTGCACGAGTTCCTCGCAGCATCAATGACTTAGAAATGCTTCAGGCGCTGTGCATTGTCGCCTAACTGTCGTTCTTTGACATTGTCACTCTGTTTCGTCGGTTATCCTTATGAATTCAAAATGGTGAACGCATAATTTAACTGGTTACATATCAGCGAAGTCCTCGCTTACACTGCACCTTGAATCCTAAATAATGTTAAATATGAACAACCTAGTGTCAACAATATTACCATTTATTATCTTGGTAAATTGAGACACTTTTGAACAATTCAATCAATTACTTAGCGAATGATATGCCATTAAATGCCACTCATTTTATCATAAACGGAGGTAGACACGCAACTATATTGTAAGGGAACTGCAGTCTGGTTTTTGTCTTGATGAGTATCCAGATATCGGGTTTGGTAGGTCCGCACCAACAAGGATGTACACTATCAACTAAATATTGGCTGAGAATTGAATACGAGAGCGAATTTCAATTCAACAAGTTTAATAAAGTCTTAACTAACATGTAACAACAATTAAAATATTCTTTACAGACTGAATATCGGATTATGCGGTGCAGAATATGTAATTTCCACATTGTGGCAGAAATGAACACATGTCAAACAGAGAACAATAATGGGAATCTCAACCTCCAACTAATCAACATGTGTCGGTAAGCTTGGTTAAATATTCAACATGTTATCAGGTTATAGTACATTACAGTTTGCAGTATTTAAAGATGGGTGGGTAAGCTAACAAGCGACAAAGGGCACATGGCCACAATCCCTGATCCTTACAATATAATGACATATATATATCCAGGGTGTGTATTGAATTTCGCAAAACATATGCATTACAATCTCTCTAATAGATTCAGTATCAGTGATTTCAATGCAGCTTTTTTCATTGTTTGTGCATAAGCAATACATAATGCACAAAACACACAGTGAGGTCGGTGGAGTATTCGAAAATTCTTGAAATTAATTGGAAATTTGATCATGTTGATGGTCATAAACTTGCTTTTCGCGCGATGTGTAGTATCAAATCATCAGCTTATCACTTGACTGCATAATAATGTATGTCTGAAGCAGGCGATGGTAATGCGATCCTCAAGAAAGACACGGCGACAATTATAAGGTATCACGCTACCAAATCTGCCCGACGTCGTCTTTTGTTACAAAGTTAATGTTATAAGCGGCCTACTTCCTACTTTAAAATATGTGGTCGCATACGAAATGTCAAATAATGTCGCTATTATTCCTCAACATTATTTCAGACAGCAGCAAACAACAGGGAAACGCCAACACTCTTCCTTATTTGAAAATTATTCATACGGAATTACGTTACTTGGGCCGCAATCCAAAACATGACGTTACATTAATAGCAACTGCAATAAACATTATTTTCATACTTTGTCTTGACCTAATGAGAAACACTTGGAAAGGCTACGAGATATCCAAATTTGGTTGATATGCGATAAAAGATAACAACTTGTCCGGGTATTTTATCAACACCCCTTGTATACACTGTTGATAAAAACGTCGTAATTTCAACGTCATTGATCTAAAACGTCATATACGTTTTTACCACGCGTCATAAAAATACTTCTAAAATGAAAAATAATTGGGATACATTAATAATTTTGGCGGCATATGGCTTTTAAAAGATGTACAATTCAGAATACGCGAAAAAGTAAAAACTGAAAATTTTGTCATTAAGCCCGGTTTTCGCATGGCGCGGCTCATATATATTATTTATGTGGTTTTAATATTTTCACAATTTTAAGATTTTAATAAAAATAGCTATACATTGATAGAAACTTACCAACGATGAAAGTGTCTGTCTTTAAGTAATATATACACAGACAGTTTGTTACTGTTTTTTGAGGTACTGTCTATACCATATAATTGTTTACTGTCACAAAATCTATTTGGTTGGCTGTCACAATTAATTAATTTTCGGACAGCAAACATTTGTTTATGAATTTGAAATAATAATTATCCTCCACACTGTTCGAACTGCGCATGTGGCTACCACGACCAGAATGCACTGGCCGCAAACACAGTAGCCTTCGGCGTCTATTTATTAAAACAATTTTTTTTTTATTTTATTTGAATTCCGCGTTAGCGCTGAATTTTGTGTCAACACCATTTACAGAAAATATTGGTGATTTTCTAAACATAAATGCGGCTATATATTTTGTGTCAATTTTCAACACCATTTACGGAAACAAAATACTGATTTTTTTAAAACAATATCGGCAGAACTAAATACGGTGATATAATTTGTGTCAACTTTTCAACACCATTTACGGAAAATAGTACTGATTTTCTAAAAACAATATCGGCGAAAGTGTACTGAACTACTTTTTTTTTTAATAACCAGCCGTCTAATAGATCTGTGTATAATCGAGAGTATATCGTTAATTGTCATGTTGTCTCCGACAGTGAGGTGTTGCGGCACACATCAAAACGAAACGTCAATTTCAAAACATTGCCTAAGGTTCAACAGCTGTGTGGTGTCATCAGATCAACACCTCGTCACACACAACTGCGCATTATCGATTTTTGTCCACACAAAGCGACGTGTATTTACAACTAGATCTGTGTAATGTGTCGGATGTAGCCAAAGACCATACATAAATTCGTAATTAGTCACAGATGTAGCCTTAAAATATAATCGATTTCCTTAAATTACGTCCGCAAGTTGACAAACATTTCAGAGCAGACGTCATCGTAATTAGCCGTTATTTATTTCCAAAATTAGCCACATATTCTGTAAATGGCGTTGAAATTTGACAATAAATTAAGACCAGATCAGTACGTTAAATCGCTATCGACGACAATTGACGATCCGATGAGAGAGTAATACCGTTTACGCGTATCCAATGTTAAATATACATCGTTATTTCTTTATGACTTTCGTAGTTTTTACCGAGAAATTAAAACCGTTTCCAATTATTAGGGAACATAGTATCATGATTAGCACACCGTTTCACTAAGCGGGGGCTACTCAGGGAATGGAATCACACGGTATATTGTTTACACTGGATTAATGGCGGCCCCCATGAGGTCTCGGGTAAATCTTATTTTTCAATAATACGACTGTGGTGTCGTCCTTTTAGTGATGACCATGTTCCAGCCGTTAACACTTATTTAGCAAGCATTACTTATGTAGTTAGTCTGAACATTCTGCAGAGAAATTTGAATTGGACGGAATCGAGCGTTGTTTAAACTTAGTCCGGTTCATATGCACAGGTCAAAATATGAACTGAAATATGAACTTTGTGTGACAGAAATCCGTACGCGGACGAATGAAACAAATATTTTGTTATAAATATCACATATAGCGAAACAGCGGTAGCATCTACTGTTTCAATAATATGCATACATATTGTAATTAGTGATATACTTATGAATAATATACGATACTATGGTGTAAACTCCAGCACTATGTTTTAAGGCTGTGTGATTTGCCTCAATATAAGCTGGATTAATTAATACTTATATTCATGCGCTTCATGAGAACATCAATGCATTTAAAATATACAAATATTACTTAAAGGGGTACCGATATGATACATTTTAATAATATAAATATTGAAAATATACATTACAATCGCTTACAACATAAGTTATTGATCGAAAATAGTCCCTGCATCGTGACCTATTTGACCGCATTACCTATTGCGCGGGTACCTCATCATACCCCCTGTTTACATAGGTAACTGGGGATATTGTGAGGTACGCTCGCTAATACAATGTTTGCGTAATGGATGCAGAGATGATTTTCGAACATGCTGATGTTGGCTTTTTTTTGTAAATTTGCTGATTTATTCAGCACATACACCGAATTCAATTTGAACGTCACGTTGATCATTATTGATTTATTTTATATAATTGAGGAACGTGTAGCATCAGCCATACAGTTAACCGAAAATCATGCAAAATATGGCATACCTACTTCGTGTCAAAATAAAATATGGTTGAGAATGCGACTCGTAATGCAAACGACATTTCTTATCACATTTAAGGACAGCACGACGGCATTATCGAACGTCTAGCGAATGTCCAGAATGTCCACGTGTACGAGAAGGGCCGAGCAGTGATGAGAAGCCTGCACTACAGCGACAACCCGCGCATATCGCCCATAGTGCTGGAGACCGACGAAGGTTTCATCTTCACAAACAATATGACCGGCAACCGGACAATAAGTGAGTGACACCCGGTGTTTTGTTTTGTTTTTAATGAATGCGATACATTCAATTAGAAATTAATTTTTGTGCGAAAGAAAAGGTAAACACTGTCCCACAAGTATAAATATACAGGGTGGTGCCGCTTGTAACCATACACAGAATAAGGCAGATTTCAACTAAAACGAGTTTCGGCTACCGTCTTGGTTCGCGACAGACTCTAATCTAACTGGACGGCACTTCCGGTGTCTTGATGACGTGAAGCGCATCGCGTCCAATTTAAATGCAGGACATGTTCATTACGACTGGAGTTTGTATTTGCTGTATGTCAATAAGTGGCGTGTGTTGATGAACTAACCCTTTGATCTTAGCATTAGTGTTGACCGAGGAGCGATGTAGAATTATCGCTGTGAATGGATTCATAGGAATCATGCGTGTTGCAACTAGTGTCGATCCGGATCAGCCTGCGCATCCACCCAGTCTCACCAAAATCTGCGCAGTTCGCAATTCCATCGGCGACACAATCGTCATGCTTCTAACAAACAATGTGCATGTATATCGTTATCAGGCTACACGAGTGTGTCATTTGATGCGGAGTTACAGTCACAGTTATGGAATCTTGATTATCATAGAAATACACGAGCGATCGCACTCCAGTATACCACACATGTGGAAGACCCGGACATGTGACACAAAAAAGCCAATTAAAAAATTCCATTACCATTACCCAACCCATTTTCCCGCTGATGTTTCACCTACTCGGGATTACTGCAGCCCCTAACAACGGTTCCCTTGTGGCAGTTGTTACGGAGCGGGGCCATTGGAGTGGTCCATGTGACACGTAAGTACCCACAGGTGGAAGCCTCGGACATATGACATAGCAATGCACATTAAGAAATCCCATTGCCCCGCCTTCCTGCCATATTGTAATCTACGTTATAGATTTACTATATTAGTTATATGCAGCCTATGTTAGAATAAATGTAAATCCATCAATTAACCTTTCCACACGTTCCTAAATGTGCACTTACGAACATTTTAGTCGTACGAAGTTTAATGAAACGGCCTCCAGCAGTACGGAATAATAATGCTTGTGATTGAAATCGCGCGTTGTATGTAGCCGTGACTTGACAAATGGGGCTTATGGGTTTTTTGCGACCAGTGTATATCCAGATCAGCATATGCATCCAACCAATAGCTACACTGGTCACGAATCATATCAGTCCCATTTCTCCAGTGACGGCCACACATGAGACACCCCATGGTATTTTCAACCTTCGGACATCTGCGTAATTTCATGAAATACTTTTACGATTTATGAAAAATATTGTAAATATTTTGTAAACGTATTTAAAGAAATTACGCCGATGTTTGAACGTACAATATCCCATGGGGTACCCCATATATGTCAGTCTGTTCTCGTTTATGTTTCAGTCCTGATCTTGACTACCGTTGTCGGTTGGTTTGCAATTGGGACGTAGCCATGACAACAGGAGACCAGGGTGAATCGCGATTCTCAGGGCCGTTTCACTAAACCTCGTACGACTAAAACGTTCGTAAGTGCAAAGTTATGATAGTTTGTAAAATTCACAATAACACTGTTTTCTTGTAAACAATTACTGGATTTACATTTATTGAACATAGGCTGCATATGCAGCCTATGTTAAATAAATGTAAATCCATCAATTAAAATTTCCAGAATTTTACGCTTACGAACATTTTAGTCGTACGAAGTTTAGTGAAACGGCCCCCAGGGGCGAAACGCGATTCTGTATATGCCGTATAGCAAACGCATGCTGACCAAAACACTATTTATGGAAGTTGAAGATCTTGATGAATTACAGTCCTAAGTGTGGCTGTGAATGGATAAATGGGGCTTATGAGATTTCTGACAAGTGTAGCTCCTGGTCAGAGAGCACACTTCTGTAGCCTGATAACGACCTTTATTGCTTGTTTGTCTCACCACGATAGTGGAAAGTGAGATATAGAGGTCACAATTCCGGCGTCGTCGTCAACAATTTTGACATACATTTTGGACGTAAGTCCAAATATCGCATATCTCTTGATCCGTTAGTCGGATCATTACCAAATTTTCATCAATAACTTTCTCACATTCCCTTCCCCTACATATCTCGAAATATAGGTCACATTCCATCACAACTTGTACGTACGACAACATTTCGCATATATCCTGGTACTCTTGAATGAGTGCCAAGCTTCATCAATAATTGGCTTACATTGATGCCTAACCACCCGATGTGTGATCAAAGTAGACTATTATTATCATCTGTACTTGTACTCACACTCTCTTCAATACGATAAACATTTCATTGAATGTTTCAGGGAATTGTATGTGTATTATGTTACAGCCAGTTCTCCAAACACGTCGACACAGCTGATTTAAAGAAATATCAGAAATTGGTGTGAAAAACAAAGACATCACGAATTCCCGGGGGCATCCCACGATTTCCGGTTTATAGAGGTTTTACTGAATGTTTGACGCTAGAACATTCAAACAAAATTACCTCATTATAACCCCGGCATACGAAGTATGACGAGGTGTATATAGTTTTCGTAATTCCGTCCTTTCTTCCTCCTTCCGTCCGTCCGTTTGTCCAGGGGGTTTGAGAGCTTAGGGGCGTGGTTAGGAACAAAAGATTCCTTTGTAATATTCCGTAAGGTCATAAACTCTATTGTTGTTTAGGGGCTTTTTCTTTGTTCTTCAAACAATGGAAATACCCCATAAACCCAAAATGTTGGAACGTCCGTCCGTCCGTCCGTCCGTCGTCTGTCCGTCCACGGTAACGTTCATTGGTACCCATTATCTCTGTAACGGTCAGTCGGATTGATATCAAGCTCCATATGCTTCCTTATCACCATCCATATTTTAATTCCATACCACACTCATGCGACCTTCATGTCCAAGGTCAAAGTAAAATTACTTAGAAAGATTTGCATTACAGTTTTCGGGTACCCATTATCTCTGCAATATAAGTCGTATTTACTTCAAACTTCATATACTTCCTTATTATGATCCATATTTTCATTGCATACCACACCCATGCGGCCTTCATGTTCAATGTCAAGGAAAAATTGAATGTACTTATAAATTTGCGTTAAATATTTGTTTTAATATTTGCATTAAAATTTGTATTTGTCGTTCTAGGCGGCGGCCAGTGGTATACGTGAGCCTAGGCTCACTTTAGTTTAATAATATACTTTTCACTATCTCAAAAATGCCCTCCCAACTTAATAACGTATCTGTTCGTTCCATCCCATTTGACCAAACTGGAGTAACATATTTGAACATGTTGATATAATAATAGCATTTATTTAGCATACTATTCAATGCATAGTCAGTGTGTCATATATATGTTCGTATTATATATACCTCATGTTGTAATATGTATATGACCTGAGTGAATAAACGAATTTGACAAATTAAAAAATAATTGTGTTCATCTGTTCCCATTTTCTTAGCTAAGGCAGATAGTTTATACAGCCATCTCCTTGGTCTCCTTCGTGGTCAGCGGCTCAGCCTCCTTATAGCGTGAGGCCACGTCAACGACTGTCAGGGCGTATTTGTACGTTTTGCGACCGACGCGATCGTAATGGAGAACAGGAGTTCGGTTTGGTGGACTTCGTTCGGCACAGTCACGCCGAATTTCAGGCGTGGAATACTGCGCACCGCGGGCAAATAGATCTGCAATATGGTTTGCTTCTTGAGCCAGTCTTTGACAGCGTTTTCAGAAACCTTGGCCGCTGTGGCGAGGTTCTTGATGGCTGCTAGTCCCTTCCGTAGCCACGGTGGCTGCAGTATAACGAGCTAAGCTTGCGCATAAGTCTGCTGTCCATTGTCGGCAAGATATTCAAGCAGATCGAACAATCTCCAACATGCCTTTGCTAGATCGTCTGGTAACTGCGTCGTTGATACTGTACAGGCACGCACGCACTGCTGGGGCGGCTCCGCTGCTTTGCGAAAAGGGCGGCGGTTTTTTCGTCCTCGCGCCATGTCTCGAGAAAATCGTGGGCCAAACGGATCCCAACGAGCAGTTCGTTTTCGGGACCATGCTGCCTGGGCGTTCTGGAGTTGTTCTACAGCTAAATCATGGCGCTTGCGCTCCTCATCTGCGTCCGAGCTTCACGGATTCGAGAATATAAAGTTGCTACCGCTGAATTGCCAATGCTTTCAGCACTGTAACACCTACGAGCTTTGCGATCGAAGCCATCCTATTTACGAACTAAACGAGTTATTTCCATATATTAACCGGTGTAGAGTTCCGGCTTTAACTAGATAATCTCGGGTCCTAATTGCGGCCGCTACATCTAAGGTCACAAGACCTATATCTCCCGCCGTAATGTCCAACTTGTGGGCGGGCCCCCGAAGGCCATATTTAATAGTCCTTCAAATCCGATACTGAGGCTCGATATCACCACGACATGATATACCGCATTCACTATCATTCTACCTTCGTAATCATCCATTGTCGTATGGCAGTTTTTGCATATGAAATGGGTCGCTAGCAGTGTTTAAATGGGCCGCAATCGGCTTCGGAACCGCATCCGTGGCAGCTGCGGCAGCTGGTTGTCGCGAAAGGCAGTTCCTTCGGAACACCCATAGAGCACACGCAACTACGAGCCCACCAACAACCCACGGGAGGATTCAGGTCGGCGCCCGTTCCGAAGGAACTGCCTTCGGGCGTTCTTCCGAAGGAACTGCCTTCGGGTGTTCTTCGGAAGGAACAACTCACGACTGTTTGGCCTCTCGAAGGTAGGCGAGTATTTTAGCTTGTTTAGCTTTCCGGGCAGCGGCCCCCTGCCCGTCCCGATACCTGTCTGTTTGGGTCGTTATGTCGTTGCGTTTCCCGCCTGGGCTGATAGGCTGGCTCGTCTCCTTCTTGGTATCTATCTTGTCAAAAACGGCTGGATGGCTTGCCGAGAATGCCTGGGCTATAATCACGGTCGCTGGTCTCCTAGTATTCGCCACCCGAGAGTGGCTTAGGTCAACCCCAAAGCGCGAATTGCCCGATCGCCACGAGGGCGACGACGAGTCCTAATTATTCAACCTCGTGGTTATCAAGTGCATGTGTACTTTGCGCTGTTGCATCAAGTACTATTGCACTTTGCGCTTGATGATATCTGTGTTTCCGTTCCCGCTATGGCCGATCTTTTGTTGATTGTAACAGTGAACACGACCGTCTCATAGTATCATATTGCTCGGCGCCATATACATACCTATTCCGAATACATAGTCCACTGGGGTGCCAGCATACGGCAAAACGTCTTGATACCGCTGGATCGCCGTCGGCAGATTCACCGGAGATGAGATGGCGTCCTCAGTATTTGCCAAGAACTGTTTCTGGGTAGTGAACGATGTTCCTGACTCCAGTATAGCACTGCCAGCTTGCGCCTGTGTGCCGAGGATGGCCCAGACGTATGTACGAATGGAGTTGTTGAGGTGAGGAACGCCGGCCTGCGTGAACCCTAAACCCTTGTCTACCATAACTGTACACCAAGCGTCCTGGACCCCAGCAGCTTGCTGTATATAATCAACGTGAGCTTGTTTTTGAGGTAGCCAATCGCAGGATGAGACACCGCAGTGCCGGCCGCCAGACACTTCCGGCCTCAGATCAATCACCTTCACGGTCGGATGGCATAGCGTGGGAGAGAAGAGAACGAAGGGTTCTGATACACGGAGAACGGCCCCCCAGTAGGCGTAAAGCTGACCCCCGATCTTTGGAGTTCGAGAGCCCTCCAATCTTTTGTCGCGTCAGAATTTGATGGCCGAGCCAGCCTCGCAATCTTGAAAGCCACCGGACTTGCGACCTTGACCACCAACCGGGTAAGGATCACCCCGGCGTTTTACAACAACATACTCCGACAATATGGGATGGTTTGGACCAGGCGAGCACGTTGTGGACGGCCCCGTGGACTTGCCTTCAGGGTGCACCTGGATCAACTGAACACATCATACAACGCGTTAGACGTGGGGCGAGTACTCTCTTTAAGACTGTGTACGCCAGTGACTGTTTCTACGGTGAGAGCATGACCTTAGCCTTCCCAACCCACGAGATGAAACGTTTGGAATCGGGGTACATTCACGAATTGAATATCTCTATTCTAGATCATAAAGCCCAATAATTACAGAACGATTACCCAATTTCAGCCGGTCTCGAAATAACAGAATAATGAGCATATACGGCCCATACTCCCGCGACGCGGACACAGAAATCAATGATGAGACGGCAATGAGAAGGATAGAGGGGTGGGCTCCAAAGCCAGTTTTAACAGTTTGGGCCGATGAGCGGGGCACACCATGGATACACCATGGCAGCGTCCGGGACGGTTCTGTACGTTCGGTGAACTTTAATGGACATGCTACTACCGAATTCCGAGTAAATCTGGTCCTGAACGGGGTATAAGTCTGATGTCACCAAGCATGCGAGGTCAGGGTATTATGGTATTCGATAACGCACCAATTAAAGTTACATCCGGGAGTGTTATTAACTTCGTTACAAAAATCGCCGACCAATCGAGCTCCTCCACCGTGATGACACTATTAATCAAGCAAGATTTATGATGATGTCGAAAAACTATATCCGGAGCTGCCATCCGGGGCGGCTGACCCGGCATCTGTTATGATGACCAGGATTGTTGAGATACAACATATTCCCCAGCATGAGGGAGAGACGCTGACGGTCGTGCAAAAACAAGATAGGCGGGCAGTCAACGTCGTCGAAGGGGTGAACACCACGCTAGCCTCAGCTTCCGTTGTGAACGGGATGGGAAGTGTGTCTTTATTGTCAACAGTCGTTGCCGCGCCGATCGCTGTGGCCTTGAGTGAGGTCGCGGCAGGCGCAGGTCTGCATTGCATGACGAGATGACTGGTGGCCCGCAAGCTCGAGGTTAAGAGTCGCAAGTACGACCGAATAGCAGTTCTCGCGAGATCGAAGAAAAACAGTATCGACGTTATCGTGTCGAAAGCAATAGCCGACAATGATTCAGATAGTGAGTTCAAACTGATCGTCGAAGAGATGGCCAGGTACCAGGAGTTAAAGGGTGCGATCCGGTCAAAGGCCCGACCACAAATTCTCGCAGACGAAGACGTAAAAAAACTAATCATGGAGGGGCGGGCCGACGAGAGAAGGAATTGAATATATCACGCTGAAAATGCCGAATGCTACACAAACGGTTTTGGACACTTTTCCGAGCTGGAAACATTTCTTATCAGATTTAGAACATATTGTTTCATAGGAAACAACAATAAAACCTTTTCCACCCCGCCGGCCATACCAACTCAAATTTTAGGTGGGCTTTTTATTTTGGGTTATAGACTAAGAATGTCCACAGGCATGGTGCCAGCTCTTCAAGACACATCTGGTAACAATCATCGGGCACAGCGCAAGATAACGTACAGATCGTGTCATATGTCAACGACACAGGTTCATGTAACGGACCTAGGTCGTCTGTACATTCTTTAAATACAATATATAAGTGTATCATAAATTGAAAAATATATCACTTATTTAATGTTCTGTTTATTCCCCGTTATAGCACATACTGTCTTATTTCCCACATCCGATAACCACAGGTTCATGTAACGGACTATAAGGAATATAAATCAATTGAATATACCCAATACATACAGTAACAGTAAGCGCAAACAATGTGTTAATATATGTTTGTAATACCCCCTGTTATAACACATAATGTTATAACACGGAGTAAAACAAACATCCATTACCTAGTTGCATTTTGGTTCGATACTTGAATCTGTGGTCATCGGATGTGTGAAATAAGACAGTATGTGCTATAACGGGGAATAAACAGAACATTAAATAAGTGATATATTTTTCAATTTATGAAATCTATTCTCCGGATTGGCTGCTTACAAATCACCATAGGCACGCGTTTTCCCTTACTGTGAATGAACTATACTATTATGATATAATATGCGAGATTTGTCTTTGCATTAATACTGTTACAGTAATTAATTAGCATGCTTAATGACGTATCTTTATAAAAATGGAATGGTGAACGGTGCATATCTTGATCAGACTGTGCGGATGGACAAGCTGATCTGGATCTACATGTACACAAAACCCAGAAGCCGCATTTCTCCAGTCACAGCCACATATGTTCTGGGGTTTGGCACGAACTGTCAACATAGCGAGACCGTTTGTACCAATTCGTGTAGGACTGTTACCCCCACCTCAGATTCGCCATTCAGATTGATGCAGTACCCCAACAGTGGGATGAAGAGTCCCCGGACTAAAAGTCGTTGGGACGAACAGCTACATATAACAGTATAGTGTTGAACGACATTGGCTCAAGAAAAGATCAAATACTTAATTCACACCTTTGCCTGACTCACATGTGATGCCATAGAAACAACTGGTCATGTTTTCCATTACTGCAACAAGCACATGTAACAACATCAACAAAGGCAAGGTGTGGGATCACGTGGATTCCGAACTCGATTTTCCGACGTGACGTAATCTGCGATGTTATTTTTACAGCATTTGTTTTAAATCTACCTAACAAACGGTCGGAATTTTTTATACCGTTTATTTCTTCACGTGCTCTAGTTTTTATTTACATTTACGGTAACATTTGCTTCGTCAAAACGACAGAATCATGAGATTAAAGCCGCTTATACAATAAAGGGCAACGTGTACGGCATCTGCTGCGGTATGTTTCATAAAAATATGTCATTCCATTAGAAAGATATTAAAGGAAATATATTGTAAACACGTCTGAAAAACATGACGTCACGCCGTATCGGACACATGTGTTCCCATAACTTGATAGGATATTTCTGCTGCCCATTTGTACATTTGTAGTAAATTAGGCAAACATTGTCCAATTTCCAAAATAATAGTTTATTTGAATTTATGATTTTGTCCAAAGTATAGAAAATAACTGAAAATGTTACATTTTAAACAATATATTTGCAGCACATTGTATCTATATTCAACAGATTTATTGTTCGCTTGCCTTACTATTGGTATGTTATATGCATAACTTTCAGTAAGAATGTGGAATGTAACACCTTAATAAAAGGATACGTAACCAAGCGTGAAAGACACAGGTCGTGTTTAAACGCGACTGCGAATATATTCACTTCCTTTTCGGTGTTTCATGAAGGTTATCTCGCATTAATGTAACATAATCGCAATACTTTGGTCACGTGACGGAGACACATTGACTCCCTTGCGTTTGTCTGATGATAACAGTGACGGGATATTCAGTCGTTCCTGCGATTTACTGACTACGACTATCAAGTAAAATAACATCGAACGCAGGTACGTGATGGGTTTAAGCGGGTTTGTGCTTCATGAATTTATAGTTGTGCGTGTATATTAAAGTTGGGGTCCCATCTGTTAAGCAAAACATGATTTTCATAGGAGTTAAATAATTATAAAATAACTGTGTAACTATTCCACCAGTGTTAAACAATACTACATGTAGTTCTCACTATGCAGATACATGTATAATCAGTTATTAGTATTTAAATAACAGATAGAGCCGTGCTTTAGTTGTGTGTGTGCGTGTGTGTGTGTGTTGAGAGATATGGCTGGAGAGATATGGCTTTACGGGCTTTCGAACCAGTGTAACAGATAGTCTGATCGGGATCTGTGCGCCATTTTTATACATGAACACCAGTAATGGTTCTAACAAACAGCATAGATCTCACCAGGCTACGTAGTTCGGTCAGTTACCTAAAGTCGTGCGATATGTCTGTCAATATTGGTTGCATTGGTTAAAATTATTGTCCAGGCACCCAGTAAAAAAAAAAAACTATGGTTTAATTTTATTGTCATATTTTAGCTTTTACGGGCCCACCAATATATTACGATATATGAGTATATAACCAAATATCTTTTAGCGTGGTCAAACATTGCGATGACGGTGAAGTGACTTAAACAATGATATCTTATCAGGATCTGCACGTTTTCATATAATTTTCATATGTAATGCACCCCATCCAAATAGCAGGTGCCCATGACGTACTACATGTATACCCACAGTGTGGTCGGGCGGAATATTAACATATCAAATCCATTATTGGGGCCCGTTTCTCTAAGCTTCGTACGACTAAGAAGTTCGTAAGTGTACAACTAAAATGTATAACGAAGTTCGCATTAGCCGCCGATTGCGGGAAATCTTTGGGGCGTTTGTTCAGATTCAATGACCTCTACTTGTAGGTGAAAAATGGTATCTTTAACCCTGTCACCCATAAGTAACTGGAATGGAGTGTCATACATTAATTTTGCAGCCAATCCAATTGTCACATAATGATTTTCAGACTAGTCCATTGATGAAAAGGGAGTGTCTTTGTTATCACTAATATGAACATTACTTGCTAATAGTGCAGATTCTGATGAGACGGCTCGTCACGAGCCGTCTCATCTGGGTCTACACTTTTTGTCAATGTCACTGTACAGACATGTGGTGTTGAAAGGGTTAATGAATTAAGTTATAGATATATACACTTGAATTCAATCAGAATTGCTTCAATAGAGTGATGTGATATATGTATATAACATATGTGAATATTGTCTCGTTACTGTATACTATATGGAGCATTGTGTTGCCATCTCCGCCATCTTTGTATGTACAAGCCATCTTACAGTTTCACCACTTCATGCATTTGACACATACTGCAGATAATATGACTGTCACAGTAAACCAAATACAATTTGGTGCAATACATAATAGACAGATATGACAATGACAAGATGTACATATTATGCCAACAAACTATACAAAAGACGAGATATCTAAGCTTTTGTCCCATCAATCTCTGACTAAATGTTGATGAGTAACCGTTTCAATGTGATGCACAGCCTTTTGTTACTGTACACGTTACCCATAGGTAAAGCCATATTTACTCGCATAGTAGGTGAGTAGATACACTTACTAAGTACATTTAATGAACAATTTCATAGTTTGAGGGATAGTACGGCTTATGGACATTTCATAATGACTATTGTTTGTCTGAGAACGGAATGTTATGAACATGTTGATAGTGACTTCAATATGTGAGTAACAACGGTGGTTGAACTGGTGATTACTTAGCAATTCTTATGCACATTTTCATAACGCTAGAAGGCTAAGCAGATTGTAGAGAGATGCATTCTATAAACTCGTTCATGGTGACACCAATCAGTCGTTGGCTACTCAAATGTGGTGAAATATTATGATAATTTTCATAGTCACGTCCAGTCTGTTTTTTTTTTCATAACCTCCTTATGCATATGGGTTCGTTATTTTGAGCAACTGTTTTAGCTCAAACAAAACTGGAGCCTGTATTATGCCTCTATAGGAAAGTGGGTCTCTATGAGCCGTGGTGCCTGACTTCGGTATAGGATTAATGATACCTTTCCCCCAATCAGAAGGGACCTTTTCAGACCGTGGACATATGAGCCGAGTCGCGAGAAAACCTGTCTTCGGGAGTCTGACGACGTCACAAGATATGACATCGTGAACTTAGCTGACGTAATTTCCGCTGAGATTTGTATGTTGCACTCTGACTTCGAAGTTCAGTTTCTTGTTGCAGAACAATAGGCTACGATACTCGCTCACTGCAAGGCGAGTTAACTCTCCAAAATACAAAATGCTACCGTAACACTCCCAAACCAAACACAAGGCGGTGTAAAAAGCTGATATTGCGGTAACAAATGTCTACACAAATATCAGGTCGTGTCTGACCGGCCGTCGGCACTAACCGGCCCCCCATCAGTAAACACGTTTAAACCTAAGTTGGTATCTTATATTGCGCATGTCTCGAAAGTTCATTTCCCCGTGAGTTTTACATTTGCAACACACAGTGCAGAGAGTAATTATATCTTTTTCATAGAACAACATCTGCAAACAAAGACTTGCATAAATATGGTGCAATATGGTGCAATATATACGTAACACATGGTTGTATACATGAATGCAGATTTATCTGAGTGTGTACATATTGGAATACCGATATTGTAAGTTAAGGCTTGTCACATTCCAATGAGGTTTAGCGTGACACATAGACAGCAATCATACAGGTGACCGAGCACAGCCGTCATGAAAAATACCTACCTTCTGTTCCACGTTTTGCTGCCGACGAACTTTTGGCTATTAAATACATTAAATCGAAAAAAATAGTTGAAAGTAAGTAATTTTCCATCAGTAACAAAAAAGTCACCCTCCCCCAAAAAAATGTACGATTTTGCTATGGGAATTTAACATGGGCCGATATTTCGGAAAAATATTTCAATTACGTGCACGCAGTGGTTTGGTTGGTTACTGGAGACTGACGTCATTTCCCATTAACCAACCAAATCACCGCGTGTCACGTGATTCGATATTTTAAAGATGGCGGCTAATATTCATGTATAATCAGGAAGTGAACCTGTTTGATTTTAAAAATCGAATTTATGTTAGTGAGACGCGTTTTTAGTGCAGTTAACGCTCGAAATCTTTGATATTTATGTTAATGTATTAGCAACTGAAAAAATCTATGCCGAAAACCCACCCCAAGCAGCGGTTTCGACAGGCTGCAACACGTTGTATACGCGAGAAAAACATTAGGACTTCACGTGGCTTTTTCTTACAATGGTGATGGATGTGAGTTTTGTACCTTTCTAAATTACACAATCTTCATGCCCGGACGCATATGAATTGTTTTGTACATTGTTTAGAAAGGTGTTTAATGTATATACAAACAAGAATTGACCACTAGACACAAGACACGCTAGAAGCACCTGTATATTTGTACAGAGTGTATGTTTCCGTCTTAGACAGCCGAAAACACCCGACCCCGCTCTACCATATCCATTTTGTCCATGTAACAGACTTCCAAGCGCTACTCTTGAAGGTGGTCTCCAATGGGCATCCATCCGTCCGTCCGTCCGTCCGTCTGTCCGGACGGAAGTCCGTCCGTCCGCCCGTCCGTCCGTCCGTCCGTCCGTCGTCCGCGTCCGTCCGTCCGTCTGTCGGTGTGTGTCTTCCTTATGATAATGTGTGTAGATGCGCAAAGTGAATTTCGATTTTTGATTCGACCTACCGGTCATGGAGTATCTCACCATTTTTGACTTAGCATTTGGGAAAAGTGTGTATATTGCCATGGCGCGCCATCGACTGTGCACTAGTTTTAAAGTAAGTTAAAGGTACATGCCCACTCAGTACACACAACTTTTCTTTATAGGAATTAAATAAGTGTATAATTTTGTCACCATTCCACTAGTTCTAAAATATTAGGAGTGCCTTTAATGTTGAGGTATTGTCCTCCCCATTTACAGGTGTATTTGCTGAACATCATATAGTCCCCAATAAACCAACCAGTTAATCAATACAGAATGACATACCTGGACATACCTGGACAGTAAATATTACTGTCTGTTTCATATACTTCTATGGTTTTCTACAATTGTAAATTATTAAAACGCTCAGTAAACAGGACGTCAAAAAGAAGAAATCGGCATACCGAATCAGCCGTACATGCGCACACGTTTATACTTGCTGGTACATGAACTTGCCGGTTTCTCTTTGTCGAATTCACTTTCATGTATTACTAAAACAATCAAGCTCATCTGTCTATACAGTCATTTTTCAATGCCAAACATGCTTCTAGTTTGTCAACTTGCAAACTGTTGTAAATGTTGGCGTATACTCTATGTGTACCGGTAGATACGTAGATACTGTAAGGTCGTTTTACGTGACGTCTCATTTGCTCAAACGACCAGCAAAGTGGTGTTGTATAAGATATACTATCTTACTTAATATTGCATATATCATGATCAAATAAAAAGCATTCAATTCATCCTACAACTATCATTTTCATAGCAACAAAATGTTAATTTGACCAAGAATTTCCCGAAGACAGGTTTTCTCGCGACGTGGCTCGTATGTTAAGAACAAAATGCAGAAATGATACTGCTGTGTCATTACGTATTACATCTTACGGTATTCCATCCGGTCTACAGGATTTATCTGTTTTCGCTCGGAATATAGCTTGATGTACAACGAAATGTCGTTAGATATATGTGCACAGCATATACATAATTAACTAGCAAATGTGATATAACCCATGACAAGACTCATTCAATAGTTGACACATATCTTTATGATGTATTGTTAGATTCTTTATTATTGAATACGGGGATTCATGCATCCAAATCAAGTACACGTATTTGACTTTTTCTTTACTTTGGTCTATACTTGACTAGTCGTTTTATATGTTAAACATGGTTGTCGTGATTGTTATATCATTGTTATCAAATAAAGTATTATGAAAAGCAGAATCATGGTGAATTATTTCACTTTCTTAAGAGCAAAGTAATGAATGTGTAGAGTATATGAAAAGGCCTAAAGTTTTTAGTTTATACTTTGAACGACAAATATAGGCATGTATACATGAAATTACGCTGAAACGTAATTCACAGGCCAGTCTACTTTAATGAAAAAGCAGTTTTCTCATGGCCATTTTGAAAATATCACCGCCATGCATTGAATAAAAACGTATGTTTTTCTGCTATTAATATACAAAATATATATTATTCAGATATTTTGAACAATTTATACAGTTATCAGTTCAATGAGAACTGCAAATTTTCCTGACAATATCGTTATTCGGAGGTACAAGAGCTATATTAACAACAAAAACCAATTCAGACATAATACACAGGCTGTCTGCACTCTGTTGTGTTTACACAAAATGTGCCCAAATCTGCATTTATTTGGCCGCGGCCACATATTTCACAACATGGATTTCAAATATCCCATGCGGAGTTTGCACTAATACTTGCTAATTGTACCAATTCTGCAATCACACAGTGTCACACTGATCATAGTCTGTACTGGTACCGACCGTTTTGTTTTCGAGCAGTATTCCTGCCTTTCTGACAGATAAAATGGCTGCCAATATTTCGGACGAAAATTCCGAGCAGCAGTTTCGCACTCTTCTGCTGTAATCATGCCAGCATGACACAGATGAAATCAAAATCACATATTTTTGCTGAAAAAGGTTTTATGCAGTGGAAAACATCATATGATGTTGGCTAATTAATTGTAGAACATTTTCACAAGCCACAGACATGTGTTGTTTATATATTTACTAGAACGCCCATAGGAAAAAATCGAAACTAACCAACTTGCCCTAGGACTGCCACCTTAATTGTCTCTTGATACTAATCTCCGTGCAGTCAGAACTGTCGGTTTAAATAGTAGTCATTTAGTATGTGCCGGATATATAACGTTACAATGTGGCACAATACAATACCTTATAAATAATAATTACACATAGAAAACACCCCAATCAGTGATGGTAGCGAGTTATCTCCCGTTGAATTTATTTATAGAAATCCGGTTCAAATTGTGTAGTTTAGGGCCGTATTGCTAGTCAAAAGGGGCGAATGTAGCATGATGTGTTGAGAATAGTAGCAATTATAGTGATTTGGACCAGTGTTGATACAGATCATTTTACTTATCTACGCAAACTGTCTGTGACTACATTATTTGTCAGATTCATATTTTCACACTTTTTAATGTTATTGCGAACAAAGTAGACCCAGATCAGACTGCACATATGTGTAGTCTGATCTGGTTCTACTCTGTTCGCGAAACTCAGTGTTTGTGCTATTCAGTAAGAAATAAACGCTGAAATACAGCATAGGATCGGATCTCTATAGATAACTCACTACGATCCCTTATTATACTAATACATGCGCGCTGTCTGCTTCAGTACATTTCTTTGTAAGGCGGTAATGTATGATAGTTATTTAGAAAGGTTTCAATACAAGTGTATTATTACAAACTTCCTGTTAAGTAAGTACATATGAATGGTAATATGAACCAGTATAGCCCAATATCACACTGCGCTTCCCGGCTGTCTGATCAGGCCATACGCTGGTGGTCGTTGAGTCAATACAGCATTTGCTATGTTTATTAGTAACAATCTGCTGAATGTAAAAGTACTTAATTATTATGAGTAGGGTATACACTGCAAACATATATGTGCTAAGGTCACTCGTCTTAACTGACGTCACAGTTTCGCACCTTTGTCTGCAGCTACTGTTCATAAATTGGGAAAATATGCTGATTATGACAGGCAAGAGAGTAAGAAAACATGTTCATATTCGTCTTATGATAAGACAACATTATTGTTGCTATTATTAAAATATCCTTTGTTAATTTTTGTCACCATTTCAGTATTAAATTGTTGTTGCAGACTCGCGAAAACGCGTCAGTTAATGAAAACCCGAGTTTCCAAATTATCCGACCAATGATAACTACGCTTACAGCGGGAAGGACTTTCTGTCAGCCAATCAAAACTAGACATTGAGAACATTTTCGTCCAATGAAAACCATACATTGAGCCTAAACCCTGGTTTAAGCTCAAACCGTGGTTTAAGCTATCAGAAACCCTAGTTTGAGAGTCCAAACGGTGGTTTCTGCCGCCAAGTGCACAATAATTGCTCAAACCAGGGTTTAAGAAAACTACCGTTTGGGATCACGATTGGCAGTTTTTTTCTTAAACTGTTGTTTGGGTCCAAACTAGGGTTTAGGCTTTTAATTCGATTACGACCTCAAACGGCAGTTTCTGGCCAAATGCACAATAATTTCTCAAACTGGGGTTTGAGAGCCTAAACCGTGGTTTAGACTCTCAAACTGGGGCTTAGCGAATTAGTGTGCATTTGGCGCGCCCAAACTAGGGTTTGAGGAGCCTAAAGTAGGGTTTGAGCTCAAAACCATGGTTTATGGAATTATTGTGCATTTGGCTTGCCATACATATTCAATACCGATTCCGCGGCGTCACGAGAAATGAACCCGCCTTTCATAAAACTACACGGACAATATTACTAAATGATTATATCTGTATAGCGGGCACTCGTAATTTTTAGAACTGGCTGGTGGAACAGTGACAAAAGTATACACTTATTTAATTCCTATAAAGAACAGGTTGTGTCTTCTGAGTGGGCATGTACCTTTAAGCAACATGAACTACTGTATGTAATACATCTCAGAATTTTATTAACGTAAATGTTAGAATGGGTGCATGTAGGTACATCGTATCCCTTGGACATGTTTTACCGATAATTTGCAAAACATGTCCAGGAGACACTGTGTACCTACTCATTCTAACACTGACAATATCGGAAAACATGTCCAATGGAGACGATGTACCTATGCATGCTAACACGTACAATCAACAAATGCATATCGTTAATAACAATCTAGTTTCGATATGCAATGGTCATCTAATAATGCCATTAATGGAAATTGTACACGCATGCACCTGCATTATAATTGCTCTTTATTTATGCTGTACAAGACGCATATAAATTATTTATCATTGTTTCAATTTCGACACGGTTGCTTTAATGAGTGTCCGACGATATCAGAATTCGCAAATATGTTCAAACAAAACGTGACGATCTCTCATAGGTTGTCAACCCGTCTCTGATTCATATCGCGATAATGAATACATATTTGTGTTATTGACAAGGAAACGGCATCGATTATGTGCATCCATTAAATGCCATTAACGCTTTTGGATTGACGCCCAAGTGTTGATCGGATACGCACAATTTCTGAATTTCTGTGAATATGTATAGGTAAGCATTAATACAGTAGAGGACAACATTGTCCAAGAAAACTAATTGATTTAGTAGTATTTTCGAAATTTAAATAGGGTTGATATAAATTTAATTATTCTACCGTTAGTTTTAAATATTTAAAAAGTTTACAGTTTTACACTTGCATTGCATTATTTCATTTTGTGTTTATTGACAAACCGCCGATATTTTATTCAACTGTTCTCCAACAGTTCCATTGTCGAAGAAACATGTAGCAATTAATATGAATACATTCAAGCTGGACATAAATAGTACGCAGTAATGCATGCACAGATACAGTGTATGATGTTACCATTCAGTTGAACCGTCTCGAGACGGTTCAACTGATTGGTAACAACATATACCTTTGTTGAGAAATGAGGAAAATTTTTAGAAATAAAATTTTGTATTTTCGGACGGCCATGTATATCTCATTTACAATAGAGAATCCACGCCCGCTCTAGACCTAACACTTGGACCCATCCCTGATAAATATATAAAAATACAGCCAAAAGTGTCATAGGAGGCCCACTACGTCCAACTGTATATGGAAGCGTACTGGTACCGATGCTAAAATATATCTATCTCCAAATTATGAGATATTAAATTCTAGGAGATACTATCTCCTAATAAGGACGTAATATCTCCTAATTAGGACGTATTGTTTCCTAATTAGGAGATATTAAGTCATCATTAGGAGATATTAATTTCTACTCAGAAGTTAGTAGCTCCAATTTAGAACTTACTGTCTCTTAATAAGGAGATAAAACATTTTATAACATTGATTGACACAGATATTAGGTCATAATTAGGAGATAGTAAGTCCTAATTAGGAGATAATATCTCCTAATTATGAGATACTATCTTCTAATTAGGTGTTACTATCTCCTAATTAGGACGTATTATCTCCTAATTAGGAGTTATTATCTCCTAATTAGGAGTTAGTATATCCTAATTAGGAGATCAAACATAGTTTAGCATTGGCACCAGGACACTTCCATAACTGTACGAGTATTTGAGCATATTATATACGTATTTTAGTTAGTTCCTTCTAAATCACCACTAATTTGTTTATTTTGATTATATTTTGTATATTTTGAGGTGCATATAGATTGCGAGTGTTTTACGGATATAATAAAAAGGTTATTTGATTTGTATGTGGATATATGCCACTCGTTTCACCGCGCAACGAGATTCCGTGCTTCTTAAAGTCGCGCAATATCGCATGCTGCGGAACTTGTGCATATATCCACATACAAAGCTATACATATAAAATAGTCAAGCGTACCGTGGTAATCATTCTTCAACAGGCACCGGGGTGCGAGTGTTTTATGTTTCCCAAAAGAACATAAGCAATCGATAGCATAAACAAATAATACAAGACATGCGTCATGGAACATGGACTCAAACTGGAGCCCACATTAAAAGCCAGTCCCCGGACATGCAGATAATGGGATACAATGGACAACAGTACGGATGTACTTGTAAGCCTGTATATTCTGACACATCCATCTGTCGATACGTTGTATTGTATAATACGTATCCAGGATGGTGTCGCTATAGTTGATGGACGGTATACAGTTTATCTAACCAGGTGAGCTGTTTATCGTGAAATAAGGCACGAATGATTAGGTCCTTGCGTAAAACAAACGACTGAGCGTAGCGAACCTAGTTTGTTTACCGATAAGACCCAATGAAGAGCATCATGGCAGTTTTGCAAGATAATCACCTCGCCTGGTTAAGTAACATTGTTCTTACATTTCACGCACGAGCCTTTATAAAAAACAAAACAAAGGGAATCAATCGTAAAATATATATGGGCCGCGCTCTGTAAAAACCAGCCTTAATGACAACGTCATGAAAGGCTGAAAAAATGACTTCGCAAAGTTACGCATACATTTACCAACGTCACGTCACTTGGAATTCTTGCGTCATTACAATTAATCTTAAATTCAGTTCCGTGGTCAAGAGCAAACACAACTTCGTCTTTTTTACTCGACAGGCTTATCATTGGTGTCAACAATAAAAACACTATAAAAGTCTCTAGTAACAGCCATTTTATTCTTAAAAGCCAATTTATTTAAGCCAATCGCCAATGTCCATATGCCAACGTGTGCACCCCATTCTCCATAATGACACGCTTGTCATCGTTTGTAGACAGTGCTACCTTGTTTACCTCCTCCGTGTATATTTCATGTCCATGGCTACTGATTACGTTCATCTTCCTTAACTGATCCTTTCTACTCAACAGACAGGTATTGTAGTCATCGAAGCTAAAATCCTTTTTGACCACACTCTACTTTACACCTTTGCATCGATTTTCTTCCTTACCCTCATGCATCTTATAGCTGTACAGCTTAGATCTTAGTCCAACAAACTCTTGCATAATCTTTCCACCACATTCATCCTTCATCATACCGATGTGTTCCACTTGTGTCGAAGGTGCTTTTTACATCTCCGCTATTGTCCTTATTATAAAAGTCCTCAGTTTCAATCTCGTATGCTAAACTGTCAGTGTCAGTGAACAATAGCTTAGCTTTATCCCCATACTTCTTCTTGATGTAGTTGTAGTGGAAGTCGTATATCAATGTTTTGCCCAAGTCTAGGATAGACATACCCAGGTAAACCGGTTTGTCAAACCTAATGTTGGTCTGCTTCATGTGAATGGCTACTAGGTTTTCATCGAAGATGGTACAGTGTTTGTAGTTAAGTTTGGCTGCTAGCTTCCTAGCCTTTCCTTCGTTATTCACCAGCTGAATGTCAACCCTGTTTCGGATGTTTTCCATAGTCTTTCCAAAGACGGAGTTGTTCATGAACTTGAAAAAGTATTTTCAAAGTCAAAGGTTATCGTAGTGAACGACATACTTTGTCTTGTCGTTTAGATTAGGTATACGCTGTTCAACCTTATTCACAACGACCCTTTCGGGAGCTAGAGGATATTCGTTATATAAATCGTACAGCTCTTTAGGATACTCCAAGTCAACCTCTAAGAAACAGGAATGGTTTTCCCAGACATTCAATTCACCTTCAGTCATCCACTGAAATCCATGTGTAGGTAGTGGTTTACTCATAGCCCATCCATAGAGGTTATTAGCATCCAGATATTGTAGATACTTACTAGGTTCTTTAGGATCAAACATTTCACCCATGTACTTATTGTTTGCCTTTCCATTCCGAGTCATGATACTACTCACACCTCCTCTAATTCCCTTTTCAATCATGAGCAGCATGTCAGAGTCACTCAACAGCTCCAATTCAACATCAGTCAGCTTCAACGCAGCATCCCACGCCAAACCTGGTGCTGTATAATTCCAGACTGGGTCTAGGTTATAGTTTGTCGAGCAGACATCACGGAAGGTCTCAAATACGTCTGCCAGAAGCAATACATCTGACGTAAGATACAGATTGTGGTTGTCTCTCATCGTCTTACATTTAAACTCTTTCCAGACCTTTTGTGCATGTACATAGTCTTCATCTGAAATGTCATCACCACTCAACTTAGAATAGAACTCTTCCTTTGGAGGTAGTAGAACCTCAGCCAGCCTCTCAAGACCATCAACATAGTCATATGGATATACACCCTTACGTGTTAACAAACTCAACTGCTCACCTTCATACTCACTTTCCAAGTTTACGAATTTATCTTTCTGAAGGTTACCTACCAGTGTATCTAGACTAGAAGCCATGAACTTGAAGCTGTCAATAAACCGCAGCACATGCTTCATTTCCTTCTCCTCTCCGTCTTTGTTAGTAAAACGGTCAATTACATACTCCTTGGTAAACGAAATGTACTTCTCCTCATTGTTAGGAATGCAGTTAATCTACCCTCCTTTTTACCCAAGTATTTGATGAATAGGTGGGAATCATACCCATTCAGGTTGTGGAAAATGACGGGGGTAAACTTAGGTTTCCGGTACCTGAGGTTGCATTTGTTATGAGCAGCTCCTCGATACTTACCAGTGAAATGACAGTGATCTCTTACCCTATTCTCATCCAAATCTTTTTCACATATCCAGCATACTCTTTCCTGTTCGAAAGCCTTTTGCTGTTTTGATGCAATGATAATCTTCTTGGGAAAACTATTTTGTGTGTAGATGTCAACGATGCTTTGTTCTAAACTGTCAACAAAGATCTGTGATATGTCCTCATCTTCAGATTGCTTTGTGTAAATTACAGGATTTCCTTTGTAAACATCGTCATCAAAGCACTTGATGTAGTAGCAGGACCTGCTAGGTGTATGATTTTGATACTGATTAGTGTAAATGTTTTCTGGTTTGGGTTGAGTCGTATCCAACTTTTGGGTGAAGCTCTTAAAGTCAGCATAAACTACAAAGGGTATTTTCATAGACTTGAAAAAGTGTTTAAATTGTAAGGTTGTTCCTTCCTCAGGCATCTCAACTTGTACAGCTTCATTTGAGTCGCAGTACTCTTTATGCTTACCTACCGATTCCTCTGATTTGATGGAGCTAAGACATCGGATACAATAATATCGTTCACCTTCCCTTTTAGATGTCTCCTCGGACAACAAGCTGCTCATGTTCTTGATCAAGCAATAATGCTGCATTTCACCATCATTTGAAATTTACAAAAGGTTAATAACATTCTCATGCTCATGTTTGCTAATCCGAAGAGGATATACGTCTTCGTTCTTATACCCAAAGACGTTGACAGAAATGGTTGCATTTTGTCTTTCAAACCTATCTATGGTTTTAAGGTCAACTGGAAAGGCAATATTATCCCAATTGAGTTCCTCCGCTTGTTGTTTTAAAAGTGTTGTGATGCATTCACAATCCCGCTTTACGGGGTTTAATGCTCGTGTGACAGACCACTTGAAGCACTCATCATCCTCGTTTTTCATGATGGTGATTGCCTTCTTCAATGCAATCCTTGGTGGAAGAGGAATATAAGAGTTACCTCGTAGATTGCTTATATCTCACGGTATGTAGCTCCAAGCTGATAATATTTTTGAAGACCCATCATCTGGAATGTTGCTATATTCTCAAGGATTCTCTCAGTCATTGTGCTATATAGCTCATTCAAATCTGTCCCCTCTAGGTTAATATTAATTTCAGAGTTGAAAGATGCTTGTTGAATTAACACATCACCTGTTATACTAGCCCTTTCCATGTTGCAGTTGAGGACCATCTTTACCTTAGTCTGACGGTTATTCCTCAAAATATTAGTAACAACCTTCTTTACCTCAACTAAGAATGTCTCTGGAGTAAATCCTTCTCTACCCTTAATGACGTATTGGGTAGTAAATTTGCTGATAGCCGATGCACTCTCCTCGATTTTGAAAGGTTGTTTCTTTTTGTAGAAGGAGAGGATGTTTTTCTTTGCTGCTTCGAGCACAGTATCAACAACCTTAGGTTTATGAGGTATATAATCCATCAACCAATTACCCCATTCGTTCAATTTCTTTTTTATTATCCGCGGTATGGTTTTTATTGCCCGTACGGTTCTTGTAATAAGTGTTGGTAGGAGGACCGGTACGCCAATGTCAGGTACGTTATCATCTAATATACAACCTCTGACATTAAGCAGATTAATAAGCTAAGCTTTTCTGAGCTTTGACTATCTTTTTAAACCACGGTCTTTTGCCATGGCATTTAACTGAATAACGGTATTTCGTTCCATTTTCTTAAGAAATTCATTTCTCTCTAACTCAGTTTCAATTTTTTCAATTTTTTCAATTTTCTTACATTTCTACCATGTATGATACATGATTATACATGAGGTATGCCTCTACCTATTTATCGATTGTAATTTCATACTTCTTATTCCAAACCCTACCATCCCAAAATGATATGATTCTTGGTGCCTTGTTGATGAAACGTGATGCCTTGTAGATTGAAGGAAATGTAATGACCTCCCCTGTTTCCACACTTTTCAGGCTAACATGTCTTGGTTTTTTTCTGATTGTTCTAAGCATTTCAAATTTTGAATCGATCTCAGGCTTTGGTTTCTCAGGTTTTGGTTGTTCATCTGGTAGAAAACCTTTCCCCCTCACTAGCTATATCAATTGAGGCTTGTTGTAGTGAGAGTAACCTCTTATCTTGTTGTCCTTTAGGATATGCATTAGTTTTGATATTTTGATTGTAATTTTATATATGAATGTTTTTTATTTAAATTAATTCAATTAATATATCAGACTCATATTGTTTCCGTCTGACTTTAATGATAGCATCTTGTCTGAGATGACTAGAGCAAATGCTTCAGTGCTAGCAGGAACGTTTGCACCAAACTGAGCCTTGATTTGGATGTCTATCACAGAGCCCTTCAGCCTCTCGCTCTGCTTGCTCACATCAAACACAAATATGGGTATACATCCTTGTAATCGCTTGGAGTGATGTTTGGGTTACTTACCAACTTCGGCATGTGATAAAACTTGGATCTGAATGCAGCAGCATCGGCATACGCCCTACTAAACTGTTTTTTGAACGAAAGATTGTAATCAACAGCTGGGTATCTAGTTGAGTTTAACATGATATACATAGTTCTCACATTAACGTTGTCAAAGACGGAGGGGTTCTTCTCTTGATCGTTAGCCTTCTCAGTCTGGAATCCAACAATAACCCAACGAGGTCTCTCCGGTGAGGAATTTACACTCAGTCTCCAGGTAAAATTGGTAGTCTGGGGGACTGAGATGTGTTCACATTGTCTCATTCTGTAAATAACTGGTAAAAGTCATCTTAGACTCAATCGTCTTGTACAGCTGGAACATTTCGGCATCAGCTGGTAGCACATGTGTGATGAACCAAGACACTTTCTCAAGAGTTATTTTACCAGCGTCAGCACCGCCGTCCCTAAAGATTGCATCATTGTTACCATGTCGGACAAGAGTCAGGGTCTGCTTGAGACCGTAGATGATTTTGGAGTAGACCTCACAAAACCCAAATATGTGGTTCAATGGGATTTGGAAGCTAAAAGTTCCTTTGGGGTTTGGAGATTTAATGATATAGCTATGTCTAACAGTAAACCCAGTATTATCTGCAATACTGGCAGCAGCCGTATTGTCCTTGTACCAGAGCTGACCTTGTACCTTGTACCCTGACTCTTGCTAAGGTCATCAGGGTACTTCAACAAACCCAGCATGGTGGATCCCTGACCAGGAGAACTGAGAGATTCAATCTCTTGCCCAGAGAGCTGATATTTGATGTTGCTAAACAAATGCATAATAGCATTGTTTGTAAGAGAAACTTCATCATCATTAGCATATGCCGAGTTGTCTAACTTTATGAGCCTACCTTCAACTATTAGATAAGACTCACTTGGATGTGTAAATATATCATGTGTCTCAATATTGATCCTGATCTCAGTGGCATTGTTTAGATTTGTTCCAGTTACAGATTCATACTCATGATACTCATATTCTTCAATACTCTCATCGCTCATGTGAGCTTCAGTAAAATTTAGAATGTCCATTTTACACTAGGCGGTATTTTGTTAATTCATTTTCACGAATTAACAAAGTGATTAGCACACCAGATACAGTTGTGGAGATGTCTTCGCATCTCCAAGGTATATATACTCCTAAGCTTGACAGATTTTGCGTCACTTGCCTTAAGAATTATGTCTTTCTTGATCTTTGGATACATCGTATTACCATACATAACCTTTACCTTATCCAGACCTTCATCATCTACTAGGTAATCATTCACCTCTTCCTCTATTTGTTTAATCCTTTTTAAATGTTTTTTTGACAATGTGATACGCACTGAGTTAGTATTATACTTACCTTCCTGAACATCCTCTATCACATCTTTATCATCAAGTTTCATCACCGCATTCTTAATGATGATATATGCACACTGGTACTTGGGATAGTTGACTCTCTCGAATTTTAGATCAATTCATTTTATTAATAAATTAATTTCTTTAAGGCATATTCAATTTTTCCCAAACAAGGTCTTGTAAATGTGAAGAATCATGACTTTGAAGATGCCTGTCTTCGACTTGGAGACGATTGATGATAGCGTCTTGGAGATGAGTTCGAGATGGTCTTGGAAATTAATGACTATGTATTGAAAATACCTGACTTCGACTTGGAGTATGACATAGTCTTGGATCTGACTGTCTCCGACTTGGATCTGACTGAGTTTGTCTTTGAGCTGACTGAGTTTGTCTTGGATCTGACTGAGTTTGTCATGGATCTGACTGTCTTCGACTATGTCTTGGATATGACCGAGTTTGTCATGGATATGACTGTCTTCGATGACGCCTTGGAGCTGACTGAGTTTGACTTCGTCTTGAAGGTGAGTGACTTCATCATGAAGATGCATGAATTCGTCTAGATGCCTGACTAATCTGTCTTGATCTTTTTATATGGCGTCAGCATCATCTATAGCTTTTGCTGCATCACCTATAGCTTTTGATAATAGATCATTCATTTTATTAAGAAATTAATTTTGTTAAGGCATATTCAATTTTTTCCATCACCGAGTCTTTTAATGACCATTAGCCATTAAAAGCTGATGCTCTTGGAATTTTAGGAGTCACTTGCGATTGTAAAAAATTTCTTTGCCACTTCTATTTCTTTTTCTATGGTATCGGTATCATCATCATTCATTTTCTCAAACGTCTTCTTCGTGGTAATATATAGCGCTATGAGTTTGTCGTGGAGCTGACTGAATTTGTCTTGGACCTGACTAATGTCGACTTTGTCTTTGTTTGGGAGCTTATAGACTTCTGATTGGAGCTCATAGACTTCGTATTCGAGCTCCAAGATTTCGTCTTGACGATGACTGACGCTGACTTTGTCATCTATTAGTACCTCTTGGTCCTCCTCTTGATCCTCCTCTACTGTTTCTGTTGTTTCTAGGAACGTTATGACTTTGTCTTTGAGCGTTATGACTTTGTCTTGGAGCTGACTGATGTTGAATTGGAGATGACTGACTTTGTTTTGGACCTGACTGACTTTGTTTTGGACCTGACTGACTTTGTCTGGGACCTGACTGTGTTTGTCTTTGATCTGACTGAGTTTGTCTTGGATCTGACTGTCTTCGACTATGTCTTGGATCTGACTGAGTTTGACTTCGTCTTGAAGATGCCTGACTAATCTCTCTTGATATTTTTCTATGGCATCAGCATCATCTATAGCTTTTGCTGTTAGTCTTGAGAGCAAACTACCGAAGGGTTCAATTATTCTTGAACCACCAATGGCATATTGTATTTTAAATCCATGATCTTTTATATTCAAAATAACTTTTTATAGTCGTGAGATAATCTTTATATATGAATCATTGTCTATTACTTTTTTACTCTTCAAGATGTCATCCTTTACTCCTGTATTTCTCGTTGTTACACCTGGAGAAGGCTTCTGGTACTCTTACCATTTGTTCACTGACTTTGTCTTTGAGCTGACTGACTTCGTATTCAAGATGATTGACAAAGGATAGGAGATTACTGATAAATCACATGTCTTTGAGCTTCATGACTTCGTCTTCAAGATGATTGACTTTGTCTTTGACCTGACTGACATCGACTATGTCATGCTCCAAGACTTTGTTATGCTCCAAGACTTCGACTTGTATCTATCTGATCATACCTATTTCTATGGTATCGTTTTCTATGGTATCGGTATCGGCATCATCTATAGCTTTTGCTGAATAATTTTAGATCATTCATTTTCTTAAGAAATTTATTTCTTTAAGCTGATTTACCTACAGTACAGTTTTCGAACAAGGTCTTGGAAATTGCATTCTGGATGGTACTTGCGAGTGCAATAAGTTTCTTTGTCGATTTCATACTTTCATCTATAGCTTTTGCTGCGTCAGATGCATCGCCATCAATCATTTTCTTCATGGTAAGATATAGCGCTATGAGTTTTTCATGGATCTGTCTCCATTTGACATAGTCTTTGAGACGATTGTCTTCGTTTAGGACCATAATTACCCTGTATTGACTGATCTCGACTTTGTCATCTCTTAGGAGCTCATAGTAGAATTCGTCTTTGAGTTTCATAGCTTTTTATAATAGATCATTCATTTTATTAAGAAATGCATTTCTTTAAGTTAAATTCAGCTTTCGAACAATGTCTTGGATATAAACTGCATTCTGGGGCATACCTGAGCCATCGATCAGTGTATTGATGTTTTGTGCACTTGGATTGAAATTACGATGCGTCGCGGACGTAATGTAGTTGCTCAATATTGCGTGTGATTTAGGGGTGATTGTAACTCCCCTTTCGAACAGTTTCTTCCCTGTATCAAGAGCCGCTTTCTTTCTTTGACATCACCTATAGCTTTTGCTGCGGCGGATATTTTGGGGGTGAAAATCTTTGTAACTCCCCTTTTCATAAGTTTCTCCCGTGTATCAATATCCGTTCTCTTTACCGCTTCTTTGGTAACATCCCCTATAGCTTTTGTTGCGGCGGATGAAGCGAGTCTTGAGATAAAAATACCGAAGGGTTCAAAGATTCCTGAACCACCAATGGCATATCTGCTACTAAATCCATGATTTTTGAAGATATACATACTTTTATAGATGAGATGAAATATTTTTATATGAATCATTGTCTATTACTTTTTAACTGATTCAAGATGGATATTATCTCATCCTTTACTCCTGTATTTCCCGCTGACATGCTAGCCATCAGTAGAGCAAAACGATCTGCCAAAGCATCAACGTCTCGATGCTAGCCTTGTCCGACAAACGATCGATCTTTCCATATTTTCTGCAATATGTTTTTCCACTTCCATCCCTTACCAGCCTTTGGTCGCTTATAATTAGGGTCATTACCTCTGTGAGTGGTATTCATCATTATCTCAGCACACGTGTTATAGTCCTGATCTGTGTAAATATTAGAATCTGGTTTTTTATTTATCAATAGCTCCCACAAACCAGGTGTTCCTTCATATTCTTTATCACCAATAACTATATTTTCAGCGATTATTGCTATATGCTTATCACCAATGTAAAAGTTCCTTTGTTTATCACATAACCACCTTTGGAATCTCTTCAATTCCTTTCTTAATAGGTTTAAGCTCATCAAAAAGAGCTGATGTCACACGTTTTAAAAACTTTGAAAGACCACCTTGCCTATCTTGATCAACTACACGCTCAGCTCGATCGTTTTGCTGAATGTTCCGTCTGGTTTTGAGATACTCTTGAACCATAGAGTCCCTCTTCTCCGAATCTGTAATTGTTAGATAATCTTTATTACAGTTTTCATCATCATCATCATCAATCATCAATCATCATCATTATCAATCATCATCATGATCAATCATCAATCATCATCCGAATTTGCCGAGCTAACGTGAATTGTTCTTCTCATACATCTTGAGGAAACACTCTCTTGCTTCTTCAAGTCCTTGTTTCAGTAACGTGATTTTTATCTCCTGATCATTAGTCTTGTTTTTCGTTTTATTCCCTCTTTCATCTCCTAAAATTTGTCTAGCTCAGAAACTATCAAAGTAAACTCTTCATCAGAAATATAGTCATCTGTAAGAGCCTTGGAGATATGATTTTGAATAGTGTTTATTTTTGATTCAGCCATTATCTTAATCTTCAAATGCTTCTCTCCTTTCAAGGAAAGATTCTTACTTGCATATTTTCCACCGACGCTTAGTAATCCTAACCCTATAGCTGTAGCTTCCATATCAATTACCAATGGTGTAGCAATGATGGTAGGAAACAGTCCAATTCCACCAGCACCAAGTCCCATACTTACAGATATGAGTCCTGCATCAATTGTAGATTTGATGTTGTTAGCACGATGGTACTTTTTACTCAGAGCCTGTCGCTTATCACGTTCGTTCTCAAGCAACTTTTGAATTTCATTAATTTTCTGTTAACGATGTCCATGACCTCTATCCTCTGGAGGTGCAGAAGGTTCAAGGTCGAGTGAAGGATAAAGATTTTGTTTTTGTTTTATTTCCATTTTTTTAATATTGACTTCTTTTTTTTAATCGTTATTGGATGTAGTCTATTTAACATATTTATTGTCCACGTAATAGAACAACATCATTTTCAGAGTTATTCATAATCGAGACAATAAGGTCTCTCGTACTATCAAGAAATATCCCATCTAAGATGATACAACACTTTTGCTTCATTGAGACGAATGTTGGACCAGATGACATTTATACACAAAACCCGAGGGAGATGATCTTAATTTCCTTAGCTTTAATAATCATATTATTTTGGTTGTAAATCTTCCATTTAGTAGGAGTTAACTTTACTGGTTTAAACTCAACTTCCATCCCAGGTATCCATTGAATTTAAGGTGGATGAGTACGTCTTCTTTGAGGCGTTCGTCCAATCTTGTGTACTGACATTTTAAATAATATATATTTGTTTTAAACCTTACAAAAGCTTTCCTAAGATTGGGATATTTTTGAAGGGACTGTTTTCACCAAGAAACAGTCCCTTCCATCATATACGCCATCCGGTCTTTTCAAATACAATCCATCACCTGCTGATTCAAAGCAAGAACCACTTGGTGGTCCTAAATATAGACCCTTTCCATCCGTCTCAACCTGACAAACACATCCACCCCTTTTAAGGTATAGTCCATTACCTAATAACTTTTGAACACCTGTAGTAGCCATCCCATATAATGCTCTAAGACCTAAAGCTGGAACAACTGTTTTCAATAGGATAGGAGCTGCTCTAGCTGCCAATCCTGCAAGTAGAGGAAGAAAACCACCCTCAACTTTAAGACTATGGTTGATTTGAGACTTACTCATTCTGATGGCCGTGGTTGCTTTCCCATTTTGATATGCCTTTACCAATTTATTGGCTTGAACCTTTGTCAATGCGATGACATCTTCTCCACTATCACTCAATCTGATGGACACAGCTTCTCCAGATTGAATAGCTGATTTAAGCTTTTCCTTTTGTCCATCTGAAATTGACACCTTTACGTTTGTATAATTCATTTTTAATACAAACATATATTTGTTTAAGTCGATCGTATGTGAAATCTTGCAGCTATCTGTTCTCCTCGGGTATTATTTTTTTCAGTTTTGATCTACTAAAGATGTTTCCATTAGATTGATTCTATCCATTATTATAGGAAGATAGACTAGTTTGTGTGGGGTTTCGATGATTTTAAATCCGGGTGAAACGTTGGGGAAAAAGCTACATATTGTAGATGATTGTTCTCCATTCACATACGAGCCTGAAATTATATCTATGTAGGCCAATATGCTGCTGATAGATAAAATGTTAACTATATCTTCAGACTCGTTGTAGATATTAGTGTAGATTTCACTCTTAAAACCTAGAACAGACCTGAGAGAGTTTGCTATTGCAAAATCAACTCGATAGTTGTTTCCTAATATACCATAGCTACACTCATCTATAGTAATGTTTTTCCACGTAATACCATTATCTTTAGAGTATCTAAATACGTTGTTTGTAGAAGATGTGTTTGGAAAGCTGTAGTACGTCTCTAGGCCGACTAGAGCTATTTCATACTTCTTACTCTTATCGAAATCTAATGGTGGATTAAATCTAGTTTTGATTGTGTTTTTGCCACTCACCACTATATGAAAAGAGTTTTTAGGCTTGTATTCTTCTCAATCTTTTCTAATATATCAATAGCGCTTGTCATTTTATATATTATTATTAATTTGTTAACTCAGTAAAATGTATCCAGTGCACTCCTATACTTTCCATTGTGCTTCTTACTGGTCAAGTCAATCACAAAAAGAGTACTGTAAATGGAATATTAGTTAGCAGTTTCCCTTTCTATATTAAAAATAAAAAAATATATTATAAAATGATGTATTGTGTCAAATGTGTACTGTGTCGCATCTAACACTGAGGGTAAAGGATTTGTAAACAAACTAATCAACAAGCTGCCTTTTGAAATGCATCTACCTAGGCATAACTTTACTGGTCCTGGAACAAAGCTTAACACAAGTTGAATGATGACTTTACTCCTAGGCCTCGGAGCATTCCAATAAACCGAGTTGATAAAGCGGCATACCATCATGATGTGTGTTATGCTAAAAATAAAGATACCGGAACGCGAAATACTGTGTGTGATAAGAGCATGATTAACGAGTTGGATGGAATTTACAATCCATATTTACGTGAAAAAATAGACAGAGGCATCGTTCGAAAAATAATTGGAACTAAGATGAAATTTGGGATGGGCCTCACCAAAAAAAAGCTCAAGTAGTTAGGAATGACCAATTAGCTGAAGAACTACACAAGCCAGTCATCACAAAGTTTCAGTGGAGAAGAGTGTACGTTAATGGCATATATGAGATTTGGGCGGCTGATTTAGTGGCCATGCAAAGCTTTTCCAGAGAAAACAAGAACTTCAAGTACTTGTTGACTGTAATTGACATCTTCTCAAAGTATGGTTGGATTATACCTATAAGATATAAGACTGGGAAGTCTGTTGCAGATGCATTAAAGCCGATATTAAAGGAACGGAGACCAACAAAGATGTGGGTGGACAGGGGTAAAGAGTTTTATAACAAGAATGTACAAGGCCTTGTTGAGCTCTACGGTACGGAGAATTAAGAGAAGTCATCTGTTGTTGAGAGATGGAACAGAACAATGAAGGAACATATGTGGAAGTACTTCAGCGCTAATTCCACCAGGAAGTACATTGATATAGTAAATGGTCTTGTAGATCAATATAACAGCACAAAGCATTCAACAATCAAGATGACTCCTGTAGAAGCTAGTATGAACACTAATGAGAGTCGTGTGTATAGAAATATGTACGATGATACGATGGTTCACTCAGAACCGAAATTTACTGTTGGTGATAGGGTTAGGATTACCAAGAAGAAGAAGACGTTTGAGAAGGGATACACGCCGAGATGGAGACTGTGGACTGTGGAGGTGTTTACAATATCAAAGATTCAGTATACCAACCCTATAGCATACAAGATCATAGAGAACAACAAAGAGGAGATTCAATGTACATTCTACGAGCAGGAGCTTCAAAATACTAAGCAAGAGATGTTTAGGATTGAAAAGGGTGATACGAAAGAAGGGTAAAAAGGCTCTTGTGAAGTGGTTTGGATACCCATAGTCGTTTAATTCATGGGTTGACGATGACGCATTAACAAAATTATAGTATCTATTAAAAAAATGAACATCAGTATAAATTAACATGGTAGTCTTACCAAACAAACCATTAAGCAATATAGAATTGATAGATGCTGTCAAGTCATTCAGAATACCAAACTTTAGAGGGGTGTTTATGCGTAATGAATTGATCAGTCGTCTGAGGAAGAAGGAGTGCGGTATACTTAACCTAGATGATAATAACAACCTAAATGATCAATATGGAACTACGACAGGTGGTGGCACACATTGGGTTGCATGGTGGAAAAATGGAAAATACAAGTTCTATTTTGATAGTTATGGTCTACAACCACCTACTGAGCTGATAGAATATTTAGGGCAGCCAATCTCATAGAACACTCAACAGGTCCAAAATGCTGGAACAGTTATATGGGGACATATATGCTTGTATGTTTTGAAACAATTGTCAAATGGAGACAGCTTGCAAAACATTATCAGAAGTCTGGTATAACGAAGCATGCTGGATATAGATCTACGTTCACAGTATTTGACAATATTGAAGTTCAAGCCGGGACCGTGATAAACTTCGTAACCAAGACTGGAGACGCCGGAAGCTCCTCTAGCCTCGTGATCTTGTTGATTCAACTAGATTTGTAAATCACGAAAAAAGTCAAAAATTTGATTTTTGATTTTTTGGATTTTTGACTTTTTTGGATTTTTGACTTTTTTGGACCCCCTAGGCTCGACCCAGTATTGTCCTCGTATCTAGATCCCTCATATCTAGATCCCTCGTCCTCGTATCTAGAACTAATCGTATCTAAACCCCAGAAAATCGCCAGAACTCTCATTTTACTACTACTGATAACAATTATGGTAGTGCTAATTACGCGGCTCCTGGCATATCGCATCATGTTGACACTAAGTGCAAATCTAGGATCGTCTGGAAATTTCAATTGATGGATTTACATTTATTGAGCATAGGCTGCTCAATAAATGTAAATCCAATAATTGTTTACAGGAAAACGTTGTTAATGTGGAATTTACTTAATTATGTACTTACGAACATTTTAGTCGTACGAAGTTTAGTGAAACGGGCCCCAGGAACGTAGCCTACTGATTTGTATCTGTATCTGCAACCACTTGCATGTACCTTCCAATGTCACGTAATTTTAGCGACTTTCAAAAATATCACATTGGATCAGCTGTAATATAGCCGTTTGATAACTGTTAAATATTATTTTAATTGACCACTTGTAAATATGGTTACATGAATGTATGGTATATATTTTACCAGTATTTTTGTAATCAGTGCAGTCCCTGATCAGGCTGCGCAGATGCACATGTCTCCAACATTTACAAATTTAAGAAGTCCTACTTTAGATCGTTGTTAATTTACTTACTACTAAACACTGGATGTCTGTGTGCTTTATTGTTTTTTTTGTATCATTTTAGAGCAAACATATCTTTACTCGCCAAATTTTAGGGGGGGGGGGGGGGGTGCGCGCCGGGTTTTCACCTACGTGAATCCGCCATGGAATACACAAATTCTATATTTTCAGATTCAACGCGTCTAAATTCAAACGAGACGCTTCAAACAAATGATTTTAACAACTATGCATTCCACTTACTAAATAAGTATGCATGCTGTCGCGCGGTCATCAGTCACGCAAATGAAAACATATAAAGGAATCTACAAAGTACGGTTCAGTGATAAATGCGTACATTTATAAAATTTGAAGAAACTTATACAAAAAAATCAGTACCGGCAGTCAATTCATAGACAGGATCGAGACGGGTAGCCCACACAATAACTTTCTAAGCGGACACACCTAACACTATCTGCCCTATCGGTGTGGGGGCAGTGGCGCGGCGGTGGAGTGTGGGTCAGCGCAGGATTTCCTCATAGACCTCCTACCTGCTAGTACGAGGTACATGTACACAATACCGTCCGTCAGTCATATTGGCTACACAGGAAAACGTTCCTCCCGCTTTCTGAGATGAAAATTTAATTCCGAGAGTCGGGTATGGACAGTCGATTTTTAATTTGTTTAAAACTCCTCGGGGGTGTCCGACTACCCTCTAGACACCATCGGGCGCTGAAGTCATTGATATGTGCAGCCATAGGCCTATCCAAATTCTAACCAAATTCAGGTCATTCATTTCCACAGAAAAAGTGAATTTGTTCCAATCACAGATTGTTTCAATTTCAAATACCAGGAATGTCGTTTAGTTGTTTGTGTTTGGTCTTTGGTGAGTGATGTAATGTCTACATCAATAAATGACGTCACAATTAACTGTTATGTAAATAACGTCAATTAGATTCTGAACTAAATTCTCAAATAATTACAATGTATCTTTCTGACGGTACATGTTTATTCATAATCTGTGATAGTTGGCGATAGTAGCAAATTACGAAGTCACATGTCGGCTAATTATAGATTTAACATTGATAGTGGTGCGTTTGATTTGTTCAATACATGTACATATCATAGTTTTATTCTGTTCAATGTTTGATAGTAAACCTACTAACACTTGTAGATACATTTAGTGCAACTTATCAGCAAATACAGTTTTCAGCAAGCACAGTCAATGAGTCTATGAACACGCATTTTTACTGTAGGCTATTGTGTTGCATTGTATAAACGTCAGCGTTTCAATAACGTCATTTTCTCGATGACGTTACATTGTTTTCATTTCATGGGATCAAACAAAAACTATGAAACATATTTGCATTTTCTTTTCAACATATTGTTTTTCAACAAATGTAAAAAAGTGCAAATTGAAAATGTTGTCATTAAGGCTGGTTTTCACACAGCGCGGCCCATATATAATATAAAATATCAAGTAATTTCTTGCAAATATTAAAAAATGTCCAAATACAAGATGTATGATCACGTGGTACTAACAACAACAACAAGTACTGAAGCTTCCAGATCCATCTGATTCAAAGTACGTATTATTTTATATTGTCCTTATTACGTAACGGACTTTGATGAAATATGGCGCATCAAACCCGTCTTGATAAGCTGCATTTGGTGATCTTTGTATGTTCGCCCAAACTTCTGTCATTTTTTGCGAAGAAACGAGTTTCGATTCTTCGCAAAAATGACATATGTCTGTGCCGAACTCCCTGGGCCACCAAATACAGCTCATGAAGACGCGTTTGCTGCGCCATATCCGTTGAATATTAAGGAATATATCAAATAATACTTACACTGGAGTGGGCTACTTTGTTGTTGTTTTAACCACGTGATCATGCACCTTGAAATAGAAGTTTCGAAAAAGTTACAAAAGAAAAGAGGACTCGACGTCAGTTAGTTCAGTAAGTTCAGTATAATATGACCATGGGTTGCGCGAATTAATTTCTGGAGGCGAGCTTTAGATAAGGTGACTGTCTCGCGATTCAGAGGGTGTGACCGAGAACACGACTTGATTGGTGGAAGGACGCACGTTATTGCGACGTTATTGACGTCATTTCTCCATAATATCTGGTATCACGAGAGTGGTGTAAACTACTGCTGCCCAGTGGCATAATTCACCGTAAACTACAGGGTGATATGTAAGGAATTGTTGCAATTTCAACCATTATTTGTCGTTTCAGTTTTGACTTCGATACCCTGTTACGACTGAAGTATGGCTGTGATCATCAATCAACCAGGTGGAATCATCCAGCAACGAGGCGGCGAAATGCTGCTTGGCTCCGTGAACGGCCACCGCGACTGGAGCTCCAGTCTGTTGGCCTGCTGCGCCGACTGCAAATCACGTACGATACCCGTAACATCGATTATTTACACCGTCAGTAAATGTAAATTCATAATGAAAGCGGCCATTCAACAATGCGTATTGCGTTTATGTAATAGTTTTAATTCACATATTGAATGTTTAATGAAGTAGTTTATTATAGGTACATGCCCACTCAGTAGGCACACCCTGTTCTTTATAGGAATTAAATAAGTGTACAATTGTGTCAAAATTTCACCAGTTCTAAAAAATACGAGTACCCGCTATACAGTAATATTTATTGTACTGATACATGTAGTGACTCGCGGTGGTATACGACTATTTTCATATGCAAATGAGGCATGATATTTTTTAATTATTTATACTAATTAAATGAGTCACCTCAAAAAATAAATATTTTCGACAGATAATAAAGTATGATCATTATACATCAAAAGGTAAATACAGAGAATAATGTCCGTTAACATTTTAAGGAAACACAGTTATCGCCCCTGGTATCAGTTTGAAATTTACGTCCGATATAAAATGTATAATAATGCCAATCAATACGTGGGTTAATGGTGAAGTAATGTTTATTTTGTCAGAAAATGTCTAATGAGTGGGAATGTACCTTTAAACATGCAGTAAACGTAATTTTAGTATGTGATTGGCGGTGTGACATCGATGTGAGCGCGTGTATGGGTATCATGGTTTCGTGAAGTGACGGTACCAAGGTGTAACATCAGTTCTAAATGTAGCACGGTACATATTGAAATATTTAATAACTAATTTAATAAATATTGGCTAAAGTGTCGCAACATGCGATTAATTGAGATGATATGCTGTGCTTTCATTGGTTGAGAAACGACGGCAAACAATACATCGCAATAGTTACACCTTTCATAATTGAAGTGCCAATTCCATGGATTGAGTTTACAGCGAAACCTCTCTAAACCGGATCAGGGTGTCCGGTTTAGAGAGGTTTCATTGTAAATCAGGCATTGATCTTTCTTAGCCATAGCTGTGTGATGAACATACATTATCACCTGAGATAAATTACCAAGAAACTAATCAAACAATGTCAATATGTCACATATGTTTTCTTGGTGTCCGGTTTAGAGGGGTTTCCTTGTATATCACAATGTTAACATTAGTCCCATTCATCGCCACGGCGTTGTGAATAACTGGCAATCTGCTGACCGGCAACTTCGCTGTTCCAAATTTATGTAAAACAAAACTTCATGAATTACCACACGGCAAGAAAGATGCGCACCGGCCCGGAATCGAACTGGCGACATCTGGTTTACAGTACCATCTGTCTAATTATAACCAACCGAGCTAACCGGGCACGAACATACATTTATCCCGTCAACACAGTGCATATGTGCCGTGAAACACGGTACCGTGAAACATTGTTGATATTCTGTCAATACGATCTAGTCAATGCGTATGAATATGTGAGGGTGTCATACTAGTCGATTCTCCGATGTTGAGGATGCGGCTGGGTTTATGTTTAGCATTTAAAGCTATGTGTATTTGTTGACGGGATAAATAGAATAGTAAGTTAGTGCCGTGAATGGGAAAACATATCTGGAGCGGCACGGAAACGGGATGGACTCAGCAGAGCATCGCCCATCACGTTTCCTAAGCATTGTCAGATATTTTCCCATTCACGGCACCACTAACCTACTATTCTCTATATTCTGCCCATCGTGAGTCACATACATACCGTGATATAGCCCCAGCCATATTGGAATGCCTCATTTATGGGACGGATATCTACATCGTGGTTGATGTCGATACCCGCAGTAGGCAATTTAAATGCATACGGTGTAGTAAGACGACGTAACTATCACGTTGTCACGTTATCAAGGTGTAGTCGAGTAGTCATTTTGTGAACCTAGACATTGTGTTTCCTATAAACTTTTTTTCTTGATTCATATTCCGACAGACATATACAGCACATTTAGCTTTGTTGCCCAAGCGGCAACCTTGGGCAAATCTCGCAATTTGCATAAATCCAAGATGGCCGCCAGTCGCCATTTTGAAAATCTAATTGTTTACCTACTTGTCATACAATGATGTATAATATGTCTTTATATAGGTTTTCGTGTACGTAGAGCCGTTTTATGCAAAAAGATGGTTAATTTGATGTCATCATAAGGGTCTAGAGGTAATTGTAGGGTCAAATGTTACATTTTTATGCAAAATAATGAAAATTTCTAGTAAAAAAGTAATTCCAATGACAACTGTTTATTGCAAACATTGTTATGAACCATGAAAATCATATTTATTTGCAACTATAATTACTCTATGAAGTAATTCTGTAAAGACTAATGCAATGAGTGATACAAGCAACCTGAGAATACCATTATATTCGACAGAACATGAACCGGTTCCGAATATATGGCACTTTATAAATTATTACAGAATGATGATTTTTGTCAACGGTTCCAACCAATAAACACATCCTTACTCATATGATAATACTTAGATTATTTTTGCAATATTAATCAGATAAGATAAAGAAAACGTCAGCGCAATGGTATACATTAATATGCATAATACATATTAATGTATGCCATTACACTTAATGCATGTATATGTATATACGTACACATATTCTTACAAAACTTTTGTATTTACTCCCATTCATGAATCGGATACTCAATGTCCGGTACACCAAAGAGCGCGCCATTACAAATATCACCATCCTCCCGAATACAGTCCTCAAAATCATCTTCAACATCATCTGCCTCAACAACTTCCTCAACAACCCCTTTCATATCACCTGCCTCCAATTTCAGCTTCCCTCTTAGTATGCGGATTGCAGCAACCATCCTCGTCAGAACAGTTGCAGTGTGATGTGCATGAAATATCTTCTTTATAAGACCCACAAGCCATGCACATCTTTCCATGTGCTTTCCACTGACAATTACGTACATGCTTCAACTGTTATGGAGTGGGTTCACTCCAGGAACTGGAACCCCACCACGCATCTCCCAAATGGGTGATGTCATTCGACTCATTTGATGGGTCTTGTTGGTTTGCCGCCTTCCACAACATTACATGAAGATGGACACGTCGCGTGTGCATGAGCAGATTGTCGGATGTTTGGAGGCAGCACCTTCATTTTAGGACTTTTCTTCTTTCTGGCAAAAACTTTGGTGCGGGCAGCTTCTATTGAAGTTCCCGGTGGCAAACCAAACAGAGCTATGAAGAAACCCGTTGCCGTCTCCATCAGATCGTCGGTGGTGGCACCAACTTCACTCGCCTAACGCATCAACCAAGTCTAAAAAGTCTGCACTAAGCAACGTATTCAGTGCTTTAGCCTTGCCTTTGACATATGGGTATGATGGAGTGTCACACTCACTGATGGCGTGCATGCGCAGTAATTTCAAACATTTGGGACCTAGGTCAGTACAAGTGGCGTTAATATATAACACTGTCCTGTCCCATCTCCTGTCCCATCTCTCCATCTGCACCATGCATTGTAGCTTCTCTCGACAAACATAATAAACCAGTAGGACAAACACACCTGTGTCATCGCTAAGTATGCGGATAACGTTCTTGCCATAGTTTGCATATTCAAGGACATAATATATCATGGTGATGTCTGCCACATCATGGCTAAACACACCGTCGTCCAGATTCTCCATGGTTATCTACTCTTCTATGGAGAACATGGACACAATACTCACCAGTCCCTATTTGTTATTCTTGTTCCTCAAAATTAAATCTCGTTTGGGCAGAGGACTGGTGATAGAGAGATCGTAGTTATTCACCAGCTCGCCGCATTCTCTAATGATTTTAGGCAGATATTTCTTGATACTTGTCAACGACACCTTATGGAATCAGATCTGAAGGTCAATCGCCATGAGGCCACACTATGCGATAGAATACCTGCCGAACGTACACGATGACTCTCTCAGAAGCTGTGGGTGAGATATTAACAACACCGAGACGCTTTGTTAGCGCCGATTTATTGCCTTTGTGGAGGCAACCTTGCTCGTCGATAAGCAATGGTGGTACAGCACAAAGTTCATAGTGGAACAGTGTCCCAAGCTCCAGCTGCCTCCGTTGAACACTCAACAGAAGACGTAGACAAATGGTTTCAATGTAGATGACTGGCGCTATTTTTTGCTCATGTCATACAGGATCATATAATCGTTGGGCTTGTATATAGAAACCGCCTCAATAGAGCCGCTGTTGTGTTCCAGAAGGCCCTCATGGGTTTCACCCAGGACTTAACTTTATATATACTTGTCAGGCCACGGTATGCAGCAGCAATATACGTTTCAAAAGATGAGCCCTTCATTAACTTTCCAATACAGCTGTTGAATGATTGTATACTATGCATTCCTCCGTTAAGGAACTGCATTGGCTGATACCAGCATATGAGCCGCGTCGCGAGAAAACCTGTCTTCGGGAAATTCTTGGTCAAATTAACATTTGGTTACGATGACAATGGTATTTGTATGATGCATTTAATGCTTTTTATTTGATCATGATATCTGCAATATTCATTAAGATATTATATTTTATACAACACCACTATTCAGGTCGTAAAAGCCACGTCAAACAACGTTACAATATATATAGTAAATACATGGATAGTGCCGTCGAATATAAAAAATTAATATATTCGGTTGAGCCCTAGACAGCTTTATTGGGGCGAGCTTTAGCGAGCCCCTATACAGTTGTCGAGGCGAAACCAAATATATTTTATGTTATACGGCACTAATCATATATTTAATTTATACCGCATACTAAACGTAATTGCTTGAACGTGCGTGACGTCATGTTTTGACGTCATTCCCTCGCCATGTGTCACAAATCTAGTGACGTGATTCAAAGCAAAATGGGGGCGTCCACGCTATGTAGATTCGGTATTGTATCCGATTAAATATCCGATTTATTTACGATGCGCTTCAATATTGGCTCGAGTTAGACTACACAGTGGTCATAATAAGCATTGCATACACAATGGACATGTCCGTGTCGTTGGTTACGTCGCATATACTGTTACTGTAAAAATGGAAACAATTCAGCTGCACCGACAGCGACTTCGATTTTAAAATTCGCCGCCATCTTGAATTTGCTGTTGAGACTGACTAATAGTAAAGGTACATGCCCATGCAGTAGGCACAAACTGTTCTTTATAGGAATTAAAGAAGTGTATGATTGTGTCACTAGTCCATCAGTTATAAAAATACAAGTGCCCGCTATACAGATATAATCAATTAGTAATATTTTTTTACTGATAGTGACGCGCGGTGGTATCAGGCTATTATCAGGCTATTTACATATGCAAATGAGGCATGGTATTTTTTAATTATTTATACTAATTAAATGTGTCTCCTGCACAAATTATATTTTCGACAGATTATCAAGTATGATCATTGCACATCAAAAAATAAATAGAATAAATAGCATACAGAGAATAAATATTAATTTCCGTTAACATTTTAAGGAAACACGGTTATCGCCCCTGATATCAGTGTGTAAATTTACGGCTAATATAAAATGTATAATAATGCTAAAAAATACGTGGAATAACGGTGAATGAATGTTTATTTTACCAGAAAATGTGTCAGATGATGTCTCTGATGTAAGTAACATTTTGTGCCTACTGAGTGGGCATGTACCTTTAAGCTACTTCAGGTATAACATATTAGGTTACTTCAGATATAAACAGCATTTATTCAAACCCTTTAGTATGCTTTTCAAATAGTAATTGTCGTGAAACTGAGTGTAGACTAGTGTGTCTTATTTTCATGTTAATTTCAATCAAAAATAGTTTTATCCGTTCATCATGTTGATATTCGAGCAGACGTTTTGTTATCCGTATCCGGATCCGGATCCTGTAATGCTAGACGATAGTATTCATACAAAAACGTGATCCAACTTATTTATCACATCCTCATGCACCTACCTTGCACACTAGCTGTGTTAATACAGAAACAACACCAGTAAATGTGTCAAAGATGTGGGAACCGGAGTTCATTCGAAACTTTCAACAAAACCGTGTAGACACATGTGAGCCAACTCGTAAAGAGCCGTGTCATCAGAATCTGCTCTATTTGCAAATATGTTTTAGATTTTATAATAAATACTCGTACTTTTCTTTCCGTGTGTGTGTGGAGGGGGTGGGGGGGGGGGCATGACCACTGCCTCCTCGTTTTTGGCTTCCTGATTACGGCCCTGATGATGTGTCAGGAAGTTTTATATCTTTTTTTGGCTTTCTATAATGCAAATTTTCTATTTATATTATCACAATACACACTATTGTATTTGATGAAAATCCGAGGACTTTTGTATTTTATTTTACTTGATATGTATACTATAATAGACTGTGATACACAGGGGAGATACTTCATAAATGAAATGAGCTAAATGCCAGTAATCACACGTTGTGCATGTGTGGATGCGTCAATCCATCCGTCCGTCTCTGCATGTCTATGATCAACTGCACAGTTGCTCCACCAATAATTTGAAATTCCGAAGATTCCTGTGGATATGATATTAGATTTTTAAAAGTGTGTCCATACTGCTATTTTTTCATTGGCAATGCTGCTACAACCTTTGACGATTAACACGTAACCCCCAAAGTAACTGAAATGAACTGTTTCATGTTAAGTTTGAGACTTCCACTATGCAGAAAAGGGGTCATTTTGCAAAATATAAAAATTATCCTCAAGTGGTGCAGATCAAGGTCCATGATACTAATGTCTCCAACATGTGTTGCCTTGAAATATCATCTCATCGTATCTATGTCTTATATTAACATGGCACTCACGTCAGGGTGCATTCAGATTTAAGCTTTTCATATTCAGACAACAGAAATTTAGAATGTTCACGACATCGTCCCGCTTACAGCTGTACTTGGACCACCTGCTGAAAAAAACGGACCTTACAATATCTGCAATAAATGTACGATCGGCGACCCATATCATGTCGGTAATCGAGAAAGGTTTCCCTAGTGACTGAATGGCGGACATCCTATGTTCTGATCAAACGGCGCATATGCACAGATGAGACATCGTAACATCCATGGCTTTGTTGTTTTTGCAGGTAAAGGTTGCGATAAATGTTAATTTTATACATTACATGTATATTAGAAAGAAATAATTGAGCAATAAACTGAAGATTCGCGTCGAGTTAACCAGATCTGAAACATATAGTTGTGCGAGAAACCGGCCCCGGCTACAACGGTCAACAAATATGCTGCCGACCATCTGTATGTAAATAAAAAATGTAGATTACACAGCGTTTTCACCTGAATTGGTTGGTGGTCGATAGTACTTAAATGTGGACAATTATATGTAAACTGTGTCAAAGAAAATATTATATGTCAAAATAACGGAACTTAAAAAACACATATCAATAACAGACAAACATTTTTATATGTGATATCGGCAGCAAAATAATAAATGAAAATTACCCTTACGCCATTATTGCTAATAAAAAAGATAATATAAGATGTGCCCGTTTCGAATACAAATTGTGGATTTCGATCGTACGACCGTACGGCAGTCTAACGTTCATCTAATACATTCTAAGACAGGATCCATGACAGATCGAAGATTGTTTCGCTTTTGCCAGATTATAGATATATTCTGTTCGTTAGATAACTTTAACACAACGGAACAAACCTAACACGGCGTTCTGACAAACGTCGATAATCACGACGTCATATCTTATGACGTCGTCAGACTCCCGAAGACAGGTTTTCTCGCGACGCGGCTCATATTTGTTTGGTGGCAGAAAATAGCTGCATTTCCATGCTCAGTTGAACGTGTTTCATCTCCATATCAACCAGTGACTGTTGCATGTACACAAGTGTTGTGAAAATAGTATCTGGGTGAGAGGGTATGGTATCAATCATATGCCCAAACATGTAGGAGCTCGCCCCTTTGAGTACACCGCTACCTCTGGCTGGTTTGTTAGTCTGGACCCAGACTGACACAGCTAAGCCACCAGACATCTTTTTCGGTGACAGCTGTTAGACTGGCCTGGATGGCAGCTACCTCAGTGTAGCTATTCCCACTAGTTTTGACAATGGCCACAACAGTTGATGCTCTTTTTAGGATCAGTATAGTGTAAAAGTGGAATTAATACAGTATTCATCGCAGGTTTAGTCTGCTTGGATATAAGACGAGGGATCATAACACGACCGATACAAGACTGACTGCTGTCAGCGTCAATGATGCCTGCTGGATGTTTCTGGAATTCGGTTGTATCGTGGACTGAGATAGTACTGGCGTTGAAACCAATATACAGGTTCATTGAAACCGCACTTGCAGTGGTTGGTAATTGTGTTTATCGATTATCATGGATCTCTTGATCTCTTGACAACTCACAAATTCATTACACGTACCCCTATTATGAGCGTCAGAACAGCAGTGTCGTGAATTTAGGAAAATTATTCTCAAATCATATCTCAAGTGTCAACAATTTTGTGCGACTATGAATTCTCACTTATTTCAAGTATTTAATTCAGTTGTGTTGTTAAAATAGTTATAAAAATAGTATTTTGGGCGCCATCTTGGATGTAGAAAAGTTAGAACAAACATTCCATTAGCCTTAACACGTAAATATAGCATCGTAAAACGATTCTAGAAACTCGAAAACAAATAACAAATGGTATTATACATCATTATATGACAATTAGTTTTGTCGTAAAATTTTGAAAATGGCGACTGGCGGCCATCTTGGATTTATGCAAATTACAAGAGTTGCCCAAAGTTGCCATTTGGGCAACAAAGCTGAATTTGTTCTAGGGAACCATATAAAGATGAAACAACAATAAAAGGTTATAGGAAACAGAATGTCTAGGTTCACTATGGAACACATAGGAGTGCCTACTAGACTAGTGCATGATCACGTTACAACACCAACAACAATGGCTGAAAGTGTTGAAAGCGTGCCCAATCCAAAATAAGTATTATTTGATATTATCCTTAAGAGGCAACGGATTTTGATGAAATATGGAGCAGCAAACGGGTCTTCATGAGGTGCGTTTGGTGGTCTCTGGATTTGGCAATAATTATTTCGTTTTTACGAAGAATCGATTTCCGTGTCAGTAGACAAGGAAATCGATTCTTCTCAAAAACGAAAGAAGTTGGGCTAAAGTACCGAGACCACCAAATGCAGCTTAACAAGATGCGTTGATGCGTCATCTGGTCATATTTCATCCAAGCCCGTTACATAATAAGGACAAAATAAAATAAAACGTACTTTGAATCGGAAGGCTTCTGGCAGAATCAGTACTTTTAACCACGTGATCATACACCTTGGTTATGTGAATGACAGAATATATATTATGTGGAAAAAAAGTCTTACATGGAATGATGTGTTAGCCAAACCTAATCCTGACGCTTCGTGATAAAAACACCTCCACCATGGTAAACAGACGCCAACATACAATTGACAAAGGTAAACAAAGGCTTCGCTATGAATCACTGTTGAAAGCCTGTAATATTGAACGCACACATGCATATAACTGTTGTATTTATATATCGGCAAACCACTTGACAATTGCAAGATAATAATTATGCACGAACTCCACAGTGATAATAGTGGCATATTTCTGCCATCCCCATAAATGTGATCACTTGATACCTAAGTCCACTTACTACGCCTTATAAGACGTCCTGGATGCAAAGAGAAGACCGTGGCCGAGGGATAACACCGTCGGACTGCCACGCTGGCGACGCGGGTTCGATTCAGGGTTCAGTTCCTGGGCGGCAGTATTTCTGATATATTTTGTATTTCCTGCTCTACTAGTCCTTTCGGATAGGGACTTTAAAAGGCGGTCCCGTGTATAAGATTTGAAGGAGAGTCTGTGCACGTTAAAGAACCAGAGGAGACTATTTTAATAAGAGCTAGGCCCCTGGGGCCGGTTTCCACTGTATCCAACTCCTTCCTTTCTCCCGTTCTTGGGAGACGACATGCACGGTCATCGAGCCAGTGCCGTCGTTAAATCAAATAATTTACATTTACAACAGTATTGTGCCAAGACGCCGTACTACATGTGACTAACCAAGACGATAACTCTCATGAAATGTTGTCAACAACGTGGTACTGAACACTAGTTATCTCGAGTTTTATTAAAATTTCTACACATTATCTCGTCGATAAAGACAGTAAGACGATTTATCCCGTCAACACAGTGCGTGAAACATTTTTGATATCCTGTGAATACGATATAATCACTGCGTATGAATATGTGCGGTGGCTGGGGTTATATGTTTTAATTGTACAGCTATTTGTAGCTGTTGACGGGATAAATAGAATAGTAGGTTAGTGCCGTGAATGGGTAAAAATATCTGGCGCGGCACGGAAACGGCAGAGCCTCGCCCATCCCGTTTCCTGAGCCTTGCCAGATATGTTTACCCATTCACGGCACTCACCTACTATTATATATGTATAGTGTCAAGGCGACTTACTGACTGATCAAGACAAGATCAAATATAATACAATTGATTTCACAACTGTCTGTTTCACGAAACCTGCCCAAATGTTACGGCTATATAAACACTGCAAAAACAATACTTTTTTCGGTAATTTTAAATTATAGCAAAATTTAAGAATGAGTCTTCTTTTCATTTTGTGAAATTTGGCAAAATATTGATGTTATTACGAACAATTAATTTGTCTATGCGAATTTAACATGGGGGGAAAAGGAAACTCGGAAACCTGGCTAGATAGCTTGGAAATTATGTAACTAAGAAAACAAAAGTTAAATATTGAAAATCGGTCCACTTTTTCTGAAATATATGGAGTTAACATGGGACATTTTTTGTTTGCAATAAAATCGATATTGGACCAACTTTCATGAATTAAAAGGAAGTCTTATTATTAAATTTTGACAAAATTTAACAAGTAGTATAGAGGGAGTTAAAATTATATCAGCAACCATTGTGCCGTTATTGAGCGGTATTGTAGCTCCCACCACCAACAAAAAGTTGGTGGTGGTATTGAATGAGAAATTCGTCTTGTAGTCCCAATTATATTGGAGGTTGGGATTTTTTTACTTATAAATTTATAATTAATTTTAAGAAAATTATAAAATATGACAATTCCCTCCAATTGTCCAACCCCAATCCATCAACTCTGTTGAAATTGAATGGTATTGGGTTCAACATAGTTGAGGGTGGTGGTGTTGTCACTTTCCCCCCCCCCACTTTATCTCCCAGTTTTAACCTAAATTTATCCCAATCAGTATTTTCAATATTGGGAAGGGTGGCGCGAGCCTTAGTTCTAATAGTATTTTTTAAATCCTCATATCGGAACATCTCCTCCACCACCGACTCAAATTCAGCTTCTGATATATTGTTATCGGCCAACGCTTTGGACACGATAACGTCGATGCTATTTTTCTTAGACCTCGCGAGAACCGATATTCTGTCGTGCTTTCTACTTTTATTTTCGAATTTTCTCACCACTACTCTAAACGCCATACACAGCAGTCCTGTCCGAGTGGCTACACCACTCAAACCCGCGGCAATAGGAATTGCCACGACTGTAGATAACAATGCGGCTGTTCCGGCCCCACCTATTATAGAAATTGTTGCCAGCACGGTGCTCACCCCCTCCACTATGTTTGCCGCTCGTCTATATTTTTTAGCATTTACCCTCCGAGTTTCCCCCTCTAGTTTTAGAATTCCTGCATCTCTACGATATTTTCCAACCTAAAATCTGAACTTCTTTTGCCAAAACCAATCGAGATTGCGGGAAGCGGTGATTCGTTCTTATTTAACTTTTACAAATCAAGTTCAATTAACAATGTAACAATAGTAACAATAGTGGAAGAACTCGCTGGGTCAGCGATTTTCGTAACAAAGTCTCTCAGCCCAAACTGTGATGACACGTTTTTGTGTTTGCAATTACTTAATCTGCTCTACAGATGTGTCCAACAATGTGGCAAGCTGCGCGATAGCGGTATGGGCCTCAATACGAACCTTTTCAGATGTCTCATCAAGTGCTTTGTTCGCGGCTCTACGAACACATTTCAGTTTATCGGAAAATTCGGTTATTGTCCCGACTAGTTCAGTAAGTGCTGCATGATCCTCTTCCCCAACTTGGATTATTTTTCCACCGAGATCCTTTAAGTCCTGTATGTGCCTCTTCGCGAACGTGTGCAGTCGCCGTCAGGAAGTCTACTCTGAGCTGTGCTATACTCCTGTGAATTGCGCTTGTGACCTCCAATATAGTCGTATTGATCAAGGCCTTTGTTTTTCCGGTAGTTAAAAAATCGCCTGTGGGGTCGGATCCGTCGGGAGTTCCAATTGGGTTGTAACTCGGATTATTTGAATTGGAAGAACTACATGGTCCGTATATACTCATAATGTTGGTTGTTATAAATTGTATTACGAACATGCGTTTAATTCTAATTTTCTTAAAATTAATTAATTTGAAATATCTAGGACGACCGAAATCGGGTAATAGTTATTCAACTTTCTCGCTTGATCATCAAGAATAGAGATCGTAAATTCGTGGATATGTCCCGATTCCAAAACATTCATCTCGGGGTGTGGGAAGTCTAAGGTCACAGTCTCCCCAAAGAAACAATCACTGGCTTGCACGGTTTTCAGTAATGTGCTGGGGGATCCGTCTACCATGTTGTACGATGTGTTCACCCGATCCAGATGCACCCTGAGAGTTTTCGTGAAGGCGAAGTCCACCGGGTTATCACCGAGGTACTAACCCGGGGGCAAACAAGCCTTTATATACGCGGAGTATGTCTCTGTAAAACCGAGTCGAATACTCAACATCGGGGAGATCCTTACCCGGCTGTCTGGGCCGATGGTCATTGTTGCGAGCCTGGTAGCCTTCGATACTGTGAGGTTGGCTTTACCGTCAAGCTCTGAGGTGACAAAATCTTGTGCACCCCAAATAAGAGCCAGTTTGGCCTGGGTTTCAACACCAATTTCCATAACATGTTTGAAAAGTACAGACTTCCTAAAACCATTACACAGGATGTAATAACAAACTGGAACAACAACTCTATGCCGTTTTGGCAGAACCAACTAAATTTTGCCGTGTGGTGTGCCACAACCGGGTGTGGCGTCTCTTTCAGAGACCACATACAATACAGGAACAGCATGCTGAGCAGTAGCGTCTACAACTTTCATGTGTATTATACTATTAGGAGGATTCTCAAAGAACTAGGTATTCCATTACCTCAAGACTACGGCTGGAATCCCATTTCCAACACATACAACCGTAAGGCGTTCGAACGGATATGTGACGAATTTAACGTTTCAAAAGATTCGGATTGGAGACAGAAAGCATACCCGAACAGCAACAGCCTGGGCACTGTTCATCTTAGGGGTTTAGAGCACGGGACATACTTTGCCAGAACGAAACCTGCTTTTACAGGGTTGGCGGTCGGGGGTTATACTCCGAGTTACACAGCACCACCACCATTCAGAAACACGGTAAATTGGACTGAAAAAAATTGTAATACCTCCAACATGACATTCGGGGCTGAAGTGGCTAGAGGGCACACGTGCGATTCAAAATACTGTACATGGTTATCACCATCAAAGGCTCACGTACAGTATATTTTACAAGACAGAAACGTGCAGAAGGGTATAGAAACCTTTATATTGGACGACGGTCTAGGGTTTACGCAGGCCGGTGTTACCCGCCTCAACGACTCCATTCGCACATACGTCTGGGCCATTCTCGGCGCAGAGAAGCAAATTCGCAGTTCTATACTGGGCACGAGAACGGCGTTTGACGCGCAAAAACAATTATTGGCACTTGTAGAGAACGCCATCTCAGCTAAGGTGGACCTGGAGAAGGCGATTCAGAATTATCAAGACGTTTTGCAGAATGCCAGCACCCCATTAGACTATGTATTTGGAATAGGTCTTTATATGGCCCCTAGCAATATGATACTACGAGACGACCCGGTTGACGGTTACTATAATCAGATCGTAATCGCCACCGTCAATCAAAAAATCGGCCACAACGGAAACGTGAACGCGGATATCATCGTGCAAACCCCAACATGCTCGGGTTCAACAGTAGAAGTGGAACCGATTTCATAAAACCGCAAGAACCCACCCAAGTACCCCCAATCCAATCGTGTTCAACAGTGTTGAGGGAAGAATGCGATGCACCACCAAGTTCCCCCAGTTACCCCAATCCAATCGCAATTGGAAGAATTGGAACAGGAGCGGGAACTAGGGCTCCTCGTCACCCTCATGGTGATCGGACTATTTGCGCTTTGGTTTTAGGAACTCTCTGGTGGAGAATAGTCGGAGACCGGCGATCGCCACGATTAGAGCCCAAGCATTCACAGCGAGCCATCCGGCCGTTTTTGATAACATAGATAACAAGTTGGAGACGAGACCCCCGATCAGCCCAGGCAGCGTGGCGGCCGCCTTTTCGGCTAATTTAGCCAGGAGTCTGGCGAGGGCTTTTAGATGTTTTGTTACCCACTCCTTGGCTCCACCGGATGGCGCGGGTGCTGGTGCGGGTGCTGGTGCGGGTGCTGGCGCGGGTGCAGCCGCCGCACCGCCGGTGAAAGCTAGAATTATGGTTGATATAGTCATGTCGACAGCTGTGAGGATGCTTACTATGGTGATTCCCTGCTCTCTGAACAGAGTGCGAATGCACTCACCGAGTGTCGTCTCCTCGTGCAGGACCCTCGAGATTGTTTCGCGGATCGGACTTATTTGGGTGCGGAGCGTCTCACGGTTAGTCGAGGCAGCCTGCAAGCGAGCTTCTCTTTCATCCCGCAAAGACCGCAGTCGTTCGGTGTTCCGCTCGGTAGATTCTCTATCGCCACGGGCTTCCTCCAATTTTCTTTCTTCTAGCGCGATATGTTCATCCAGCGCCGTGAGTTTGGAGAGATTATGAACCAATTCACCCGGACCGTTTGCATAGCCTTATCGAGTCCACAGAGCTCGCGAAGAGGTAACGGTGGGTCATCGTTAGACCCTTGGTCGAGGTTGAGTATTTCGTCTAGATCGCTTTCGCTGATCTCCATTGTACGAATAGCGTCGGTGGCTACACGAGGGACCTCGCTGAGCTCGACAGTTTCTATGGCGGCGGCCGTCTTCGCCATGGTTTCGCCGGCATAATTGTTTTACCAGGCCTCCAATCTGGGAATCCTAATTCGTTCCTTACGTTTTGGCCACCGCCCCGACTTCCGGCAATGGTGCTCTGCGCTAGGGGTTTTCCGGTCCTCATGTTGACCATCTCGACATTTGATGCTTTTAGCCGCAACCTACCACTCAGATCCAATTCGAACTTGGAGTAGTCGCGGCCGACAGATGGGACCATACATTGTTCTGCAAAACTTTTGTAGTAGTCGTCTACAGCTCCCTCGAGTAATTCCCGACTTTGACCAACGGTGTTGGTAGCGCCACCTATTTCCCCCAATTCATCCAATCGCGATTGGATTGGAACTGCAGTCTCTATGACGGGTGTTTCGTCGAAGGTCGTGACGGAATCCTCGAATTCATCATCCTCATCGATGTCAGCGTCATTGAGGGCATCGTCTCTACCTAATTCGTCAATGCTAATATCGTAATCAGCCATCTTTAACGATGTATTAAAGACAAAACCATACGGGTTTAATAGAGTATTTAGTTTCACCGAAAATATGTCTTCGAGTCAATACGGTCGCAAACTCAATCCATACCGTAGACTGCGTCAGCCCCTTGGGGCAAAAGGCGTGAGACAGAGCGTCGTTATTACGAACAACCCATCGACGGTCGACCAGAACCAGCAGCTCTGTGCCGAATAACGACGTCATTGTGCCGGGCACTGTTCGCCTCGCTTTCACTATTTGGCTGACGTCGACAGACGCGGACCGAACCGTCGTTCAGAACCTGGGTCGCGCCATCGTCAAGAAGACCATGATAAAGATTTCTGGTAATAAGGTGATGTCGATCGACGACAGCGACGTCTACCATTGCTATCAGGACCTGTGGAAGACGGCACAAGAGCGCGAAAATGCGGTCTATCAGGGTATTGACACCAGCAAAAATAAGAACGTAACCAAACTTAGAATCGGGGCTGCTAACAAGGCAGATAACAACGCGAGTGACAACGCGGTCGCGGGCGCTTACGGCAACCGCTTCAACATCCCGCTCGACTTTGAGTTGCTGGAGAGCCACATGCCCTACAATCAGAGTGCTTTCGCGGACCGCCTCGAATATGAACTAACGTCAATCGACTACGGCCGAGCTCTCATAGCCACCGACATGGCATCCAAGTATACGATGTTTCGCTGGAGTACGACATGGTCACGATGCCCGAACTCGCGCGATTGATCAGATCTCAGTATGCCGGGCGCGTTGCCATACTTTACGACCGAGTTCTTCGCCACCGCAAGATGACGAAAGACAAAAGCGACACATTGTGGAATATTAACGTCAACGTACCCGCCCGCTCGATGATAGGTATACTGATGCTGTTCGAGGAGTGTCGATTCGCGCTCGGGGTTAGACAAACCGACAAATTATATAACCCCAAAATCACAAAGGTAGAGGTGACGATCGAGGTAGTCCACAATCAACTCTACATCGCGGGTGTTCGCGCACACCAGCAGTGGGACGAAGTCAGAAAGCAGTTTGCTGCCGGCTCTAAGCGCTCCCCGGAGGTTGCCGCAGTTGCCAAAGACCTACAGCTCTCGGACGTCTCCCTCGCGGAGTTCCTGACTACCAAATACGCGTTATGGCTAGACATGCGAGCCAGCGACGACGACCAAATGCACGGTAGTGGACGCCAAGTTGAGAACGCTAGCGAGGGTGTGACGATCTAGATAACCAAAGAGACGAATGTAGCTGGGCCATTGAACGTGTACTTATATATAATTACAGACGCACAACTCAACATCGAAGATGGTCGATACGTCTCAGCGCTCTACTAAATCTAACGATTTATTAATAAATCAATCTACAGATTTAATTCTACCGAAAGATGCCCACTCTGCCATAATATGTGGGCAGACAGGATTTGGAAAAACGGTTTTCATCCTGGACTTGCTCGAGGGGTCCTACCTCAATGCCTTTCGACACATTGTGATCCTGTGTCCCACTGTGCGGCACAACGATACTTATCAGCGGCGCCCGTGGATATGGGCCGACCCTGAGATATACGTCTTTGACCCCGGCGACAGGCTTCACGATTGGTTGAGTGTCTTCTACCAAATATTCCAGGGCGAGCCCACCCTATATGTGATTGAGCTCGAATTTTCTGGCCGCCATGCGGGGAAAACTGTATGGATTTACATTCAGAAGTACAACGCCGTCCTGAAGGATCTGCGCGAGCAAACGAAATGGGTCGCCCTCTTTCACTGCAAGGACCGAGACTCATTCGATGACTGTCTTCGAGAGAACGACGTTATCCCAACGCGCCAGGAGCGCCTGGAGGTTCGACAGATGCTGTCGGAAACTAAGCACACCAAGCTTCTGTTAAAGAATGATCAACCAACTGCTTACAAAGTCATCAATTAATTACTGAGCAATTATTAAGTGGATCAATGCTTAACAATGCTGAGCAATGCTGAATAATGCTGAACAATGCTTAACAAATGCTTAGCAATTGATTAACAATGCTGAACAAATGCTGAACAATGTGGGATTGCTCCGATTAAATGTTGTTCAGCAAGTATTGCTTTGTTGAGAGCATAACGGTGATCATAAGTATCGGGTGGTGCACTTGGCAATATGTTAGACTTATGAGACTTGTGAGAATAGTACACCCAACACTGCTGAAATAAATAAAATAATGAACTGCGAGTGGAATGGAAGAAACACTAGTTCTGATATATTTCCTGAAAGATGGTACGACTGCCGACACGACTGAAACTCCTGAAAGATGAAACACCTGTTGGCACGACTGCCGATACGGTATCTGCCCAACCGCACCCCCAATCCAATCGCGATTGGAAGAATTGGAACAGTGGGATGAAAGAAAATGAAAACGCGGCGCGACGCGAGCGGCTAGCTGCGCTGGTTGCTGGGGGACAATCGGAGCATTATCTCGGTAGGCGTCTCTCAGTTTGTCAGGTGGATAAGATGTCAGATGCGGAGATTGATAACATGTATGCGCGATACGAATCTAGGTTAGGTGCAGAGATGACAAAAACTCTTGGATCGGCGGCTATTCATTTGTACGCTACCGCTGTTAGTATACTTCTCCCTGTACCAAACACCGCGGGGTTGATTCGCGATCTAGAGACTGATCCTTTTATAGGACACACTCTTAGAACAGCCTGCTGCTCAATTTATCACAAGTTTGGCATGTACTTAGCTCCGCTGACAACCGTGTTGACCACGGGTAAACACTGTCAATTTGGACATATATGCCCACGAACTATAAGCTCAGAAAATTATGACACAAGACGCACCTGCGAGAGTGACGGAACCACAATCCCCTATTGCTCCAAAACTGTTGAACCCGATTGCAGCACCTCCAAATCCGATTGATCCTCCAACGGCGTTGGTGGGAGCAAGCTCCACAGGAACAAACTCCAAAAGGAGCAAGCTCCGGTTGCACGACATAAAAATCCAAAAAGACAGGCAGATGTGCGGGCAGCGGCTGCCACCTGAAAAGTGAAACAAGATAAAATACACGCCGAGCTTCGAGAGGCAAAACGGTCGTTATTTGTTCCTGCTGTTGAAACAGGAAAATGACCGGTGGTTCCACATCCGAAGGCAGCTGTTTCTCCCCCAACACCGTTGGAGGAGCAATCCCCGATTGCTGTAGCTCCTACCCCCTATTATATAGAAATCATCCCGTGGGTTGTTGGTGGTGTTCTGGCAGTTGTGGGCACCATGTGTGTGCTGAACTACCTTTCGAAACAACCCCCAACTCCAATTTTGATTGGGACTCCTGTGCATTTGGGGGCGGTTCCGAAGAAAGTGACGAAACCGATTGCGCCCCATTTAAACATTGATCGCGATCCCTTTTATATGCAATAATTATGGTTATCAACAATGGCTGAAAACGATGGTAAAATGATAGTGAATGCGCTTTATAGCGCCGTGGTGATATCGGGTCTCAGTATCGGTTTTGCTCGACTATCAAAGATGGCCTTCGGAGGGCCCGCTCCCAATTGGACATGCCTGTGCGAGACGTAGGGCTCGTTAACTTGAATGTAGTGGCCGCAGTTGGGACTCGAAATTAGCTAATTAAAGCTGGAATTCTACCCTCTAATATATGGAAATAATGGCTTCGATCGGACTAATGAATGGTGGTGCAGTCGTGAGCGCTGTGGCGTTCGGCGGTAGCAACTATTTATTCTCGCTAATAGTCAAATCCGACGCGGACGAGGAGCGCAAGCGTCACGATTTAGCTGCAGAACAATTCAAGAGCGCAGACGCAGCATGGTCGAAAAAACGAACCGCCCATCTGGACTGGGTCAATGAAGAGCTTCGTCGAGAAATTCACGCCGCGCAAACTTTCCAGAACGTTGAAGAAGACGACCGCGAGTACGCGCTGGCATATCTGCAGAGAAGTCTCGCGCCGCTGGATCCAGAGCACCAACTTTCAGATTTCTATGTACCGTCATAGGCCCAAAATCGCGATCATCATCGTGGGAATGGCTGTGACGGGTCTCGTCAGCTGCTATATTGGAAAAGCAATAAGCAAAAGCAATAAGCAAAAGCAATAATTATTTAATTTTTTTTTTTAAATAATATATATATATATATATATAGAACGATGTTAGTTGACGAACTTTATTTTGCTATGATCGATGTAGGCTACACTGCCCTTAAACACCGTTTAGCTGACGCAAAGGGTCTGATTCGTCTGGCCCAAGATTCTCTCGAGACGTGGCGCGAGGACGAAAAAGCGGCGACCCTTTTCGCAAAGTGGATATTAGATTCCTCCGAGTTAGATTCCTCCGAGCTAGATTCCCCCGAGTTCCCGCTCCTGAGCTGGAACTTAACAGGTAGCTGCAGCGAAACTTCCAACAAAGGTTTATTACTAACGAAGCAGTTACCGGACGATCTGGCGAGGGATTGTTGGAGATTTTCCGATCTATTAGAATACCTCGCATACGATGGACACGCGCAAGCTTGATACAAAACTATCGGGGTTCGCCTAGCGCGCAAGCTAGCGAACACATACTATAGCCCCCGCGGCTACTGGAAAGGACGCGCGGCCATCAAGAACCTCGCCGCGGCAACCAAGGTTTCCGAAAACGCTGCCAAGGAATGGCTCAATAAGCAGGCCATCTGGCAGATCTATTTACCCGCACCTCACAATATTCCGCGGCCGAAATTCGACGTGCCGGTGCCGAACGAAGTCCACCAAGCTGAACTCCTGTTTCTCCCTCACGATCGCGTCGGTCGCAAGACGTACAAGTACGCAATGATAATCGTTGACGTAGCGCGTCGTTATAAGGGGGCTGAGCCGTTGGCCACTAAAGAGTCTAAGCAGGTTGCCGAGGCTTTTTCCCGAATATATAAGAGGAGTCCTCTCAAATGGCCTAATCTTCTCCAGGTCGATCGCGACCGCGAGTTCATGGGCGGCGTGGTCTCTCATCTATTGACTAAACACGACGTTCCTGTCAGACGCGGCCGCGTCGACATCCACCGGGACCAGGGGATCGTGGAGCGATTCAATCGAACCCTGGTTGAGAGGCTGTTCGGACACCAATATGCCAAAGAGCTTGTAGACCCTCATTCGCGATCGACCGAGTGGGTGACCAGGCTGCCCACCGTGGTGACCAGATTGATCGGTAAAAAGACCGTAGATGGCATAAAGGGTAAAACGGTGTCGCACAAGCGCTCCGCCGTCTCGCGCGGACGACCCGTTGGTTTAGCGGATAAACGTCTTCCATCTGATGTTGACGTCCGGTACCTCTATCAACCGGGAGAGCTCGAGGGTGGCCGCCGCCCCGCGACTGATCCCGTCTGGTCTCCCAATGTATATCATCTGGATCGATCTATTACCAAACCTGATGAGCCCGTGCTCTACTATTTGGATGATGGTCCATCGCGCGGGTTTGTTCGCGAAGAACTTCTTGCGGTGTCTTCTGACACCCAGCTACCACCGGACCGTCAGAGTCTTTAGTATTCTCCCCTTTTGTAGAGTCCTTTTTTTGTTTGTTAACCTATGTTAGAGGCTCGGTGTGTACCCCGTCTTCCATCACTCTCCTCTTGTCATAGTACGCCGACAACCCCAGTTTACTCTGGTTGTATGTTTTCATTACTCCACCGTTCATACGGAACCCTATATTTTTAGCCACGTCTCTATGTCCTTCCAACTAGATATCTTAAGCGCGTCTCCGATCTCTTCCAGATCTTCGAAGAACGCTGAGCGTAGTGCTTTATCCACACAGCTCTCATTTTTAGTGTACGTAGTGTTACGGTGTCTCTCTGGTGAATCAATCATCTTACCACAACACGAATTACCAACCAACTTCATTATTTCAGCTACCGGCTTCTTCGACTCATCTACGTCTCCGGTCCTCCTAGCCGCAGTCACCTCTTCGACAAACCACGAGAAGGGTTTTACAGCTTCGTAGTCTAGGATCCTGTGGAGGCCTATTATCAATAGCCCGTGCTCTAGATACCACTTCAACAACGGGGCGTACAACAGCATTATTTTTGCCGACAGTGTGCCCACTAATTGTTTTCCGTCTCCTCGGTTCCTGTCTGTGTTTTCCAGATACTGGAGCATGTGCTCTGGAACCTCCTCCTCTTCAACGACCCTGTTTATGAACAGCGGAGACATATCTTCAAACATGTCTCTCAGGCTCTCGCGGACTTCTATATCCACCTCGGCGAATACGAACCAGTAATCGCTTCCCCTGTGTACCCGTTGGCAGAACTTGTCTATGATATTGGGGTTGTGGGGTGTCTTATTGTGGTGTATAGCTTCCTTACCGCACGGAATCTCTTTTTGAAGTGTTGACAGGTACAGGGTGTTAGCGTCGTACCCGAGGACTGCCCGACACGGTTTCCCTTCACCCTTACAGTTTGGGCGTATCTTAGAAACACCTGCCTCGGCGTATCTGGTGAACACGATAGACAGTCCTCCGACTAGAGCTCCCTGTAACATCTCGTACGTCTCTTTCTCTGGGGCGTACAGCTGGCCAGTCTTCGGTCCGGATCCAGTTTGTCTCGGGATACCAGCACTTGCCGACGCCGTTCCTCGCATCAGATATTTGATGGCTACTCCTGGCAGGGTAACAGCGTCTTTGAACATATCTCCTCCTCTATGTTTGTAAAAGTCACACATCTTACCTAAGGCCTCTAGAAAAGGTGATACTTCGAGATCGTTGTAGTATCTCACCCAGTCCTTAAATGTTCTCATTCCTTTCTCCTCGAAAATTCTCCTGCACTCCTCCAGCTGCTCCTCGGTTACCAGCATCTCACATCTGAGTTTGGAATACCAGTGCTCTATGTCAGGGAGCCCTTGATAGTCTAGGTTGTCTACAGAATCAAACCACTCATACGGGAAGAAGGACTGTTGAGCTGAGCAGTCGTATGCCTTAATCCACTTATCATAACTGACTCCCGGACCAAGGTACAGGAGAACGTCCATGAATCTGAATTCCGTAGTGAATAGGAATATGGTATCGTTAGTCCGCTTGCCCACCATAACTTTCGTGGTCGTGTCTGCCAGCTTGCCCATCAGATGTTTCTTGATGAGGTTGATGTCATACCTACTGCAGTTGAAACCCAACACTGGGACCTGATCTATCCACCTGTTTATCTCATCCACTTGGCGAGGCCTAAGGTGCTTCGTGTCCTCGAACCTGTACCGGCGACCCACTTCTTCGCGAATGTCCCTACCCCTCTCCTGCAGGTCTTCTATGAACTTTCTTACCAGTTTGGCAGGATCCATGTCACAGATGTGAGATACGGGTCCAGACAGGCTGTCCCGTATGCATACGCTTACGGGCACGTGCTCTGTATCGTACGATAGGCATCGCGTTTGGTCGGTCCTCCCTTCCTTACTCAGATACGCTTCAAACTCGTATACTATCTGGTACGGGTACAGTGTGGTGGGACATCCTGTCTTAATCTTAGCGCAGGTTATGTTATACTTACACTCCCACATTATCACTAGGTTAAATCCTGCGTTACGGATCTCTTTATCCCTCTTGTTGCTGGTGCGAAACTCGTAGGATCTCGCCGGGTAATGTTTCGGACAGCCGTGCTATAAACACCCGTGATACTGGTGCGCCATGTTATTTTCCTTGCAGTATCCATCTACTTGAGATCCACAGATCCACCTCTCTCCGCCGTGCCCACACTGCTCGTGGTGGATGTGCACGTTCTCCTCACTCTCAACAGACGCCATCCAATCAAGTGCCCTTAGGCTTCCAGCACTCTTTGGGTAAAAGGCCTTCTCCAACGCGGAGCGAGGGCGCTCGATAAATTTTCCTTCGCATACGGCGTGTGTCTCGCCCTTCGTGCACTTGGGTCCGTGCCGAGTAATGTTACTAGCTTTCGTGACCCATGTTTGCAAGTGTCACAGGCGTACGTTTTCGATAGACCTTTTAGGTTTTTCATCAGGAACGCGTGTTTTTTTTGTAGATGTCTATCGTCATATGCTTCGTACCTACCTCCATATAGTGTGCTGGTGCCTTCCTCAACCACCATATTCCACTCTCGGTTGGCTGATATTCTTCTATACCCACCTTAAACTTCTCCTCAACCTTTTTCAAGTTATCGAATGAAATAGGCCCAGGCTCTCTCTCTTACCGAAATACTTAGCACTCATCTCTCTGGCTTTTGCGGTACACCTGTCTGGTTGCGCCCCGCCGTGAACGGCCAGGCACCTGAATAGACACAGCTCATCGTTGTATTTGTCTAACGAGTACATACCTTTCTTATTCCTCAGCCTGTTTGGGAGAGGTCCACCAGCCGCGTGTTTGGATGTCAGCCCGAGATCTACTCCTCGTGTTCCCTGCATTAGTTTTATATAAACCTGCTCCCACCTCACGAACGTCCATTTCGTGTTGGGCCTCTCGAATTTTATCTATATCCATCCTCTTTTTCTCGTTATCTTTCGCCCATTTCTCTACTTCACCTGAGGAGTCCATCCACCTGCTCTCCCCAAGATTCTTATTAAATATTATCGTCTTTGCGCGACCTCGGTGATCTTTTTCCTCGATGTGTTGTAGTTTGTAGGAGGAGTACGAATATCTTAGGTGGAAGTTTGTTGTCAGATGAGAAGTTAATTTCTCTACTATCCTATCAGGTATTTCCTTTTCTACGTGTTTCCTAAATGAGAACGTGAACGTGCGTCTACCCTGCTCGACTTTCTCCATCTCTTCGTCTCTAACCCCTAGAATAGCCGCACCCTCATCAGCTATCGCGTGTTGTAGGGCTTTTTTAAGTTTAAGCTTTGGTTTCATTACGGTGGGAGAATCCTGCATGGCGGCCGTTCTCAGTCCAAATATACTCTCTACGTGTAGTCTTTTTCCTATATGAGCGGTTAACTCCTGAAACCACAAGACGAGTTTTGCGAAGACACCTCTGGAGTATGCCCTACCTACTCGACGTGTAAAAGTCTCATTTTTTGTGGCGTTTATCAGCTTGTTTAACCCAGGAACACGAAGACGGTTACCATAGACAATACCGACAGATTTAGCCTCTGCTCTCAACGTTTAAATATTACCCCCCTTCTGTGTTGCGTTTATCAGCTTATTTAACCAAGGAACGAGCAGACGATTGCTATAGATAATGCCAAGAGATTTAGCCTCGGCTCTCAACGTTTCAATTCTAACCTTATTAATTGTGGTAATCATTTTTTATATCAGTATACTTTTGGTATATATACTTTGGTGTGATATAACCTATGAGATTTTTATGTTCAATTGGGTGTCAAAATTACATAAGATAATTGTTGACATCCAATTGAACATATATATACATATACGTATACATATATACATAATGGAGTGCGTTACATGTCATACAACTTTTGCGCGACCAGACTACCTGCGAAGGCATCTAGCAAGGCAGCAGAAAGCTCCTTGTGTCGCTCCACAGTTTCAATGCCCTAGATGCCCATGTCAATTTGTTAGTGCCCAAACTCTTTGTAGACACAAGCAACTGCGCTGCCAGGTGGCTAAAGGTGAACGTGGTAGACTAGAGCTGGTAGAATTAGTTGCTGATCTACGAAATAAATTAATTATATTGGAGAAGGAAAATGCGGTGTTGAAATGTAAACTATCACGCGCGGACGCGCCGTCTCTTTCTTGAAATAAGTATGTTAGCAAATATACTTTTTTTTCATTAATTAATTGGCTCTGACCAAATGGTATAAGAGATACAACTCTGACAACGAAGACCAGCTTTAGAAGTACACAGTTGTCTAACTTGACTTTGACGAAATTGGCTGGACTCTTATTCTATAGGTGGTCCGCATTTAAACTATCACGCGCAGAAGCGCCGTTTCTTACTTGAAATACAATTTTTAAGAGGAGTTTTCCTCTTTTATTGTCAGAGTTTTACTATAGATTATAGAGCGGGTATCATTTTGACCCCCTTTATACTTTTTTCAAAAAATCCCAATTTGCAATATAATTGGGACTACAAGACCACTTTCTCATTCAATACCACCACCATTGTGTTGGTGGTGGGAGCTGCAATACCGCTCAATAACGGCACAATGGTTGCTGATATCATTTTGACTCCCTCTTTACTACTTAACATTATCGAAAATGTTATTGTTTTTGCATAGTCTATATGGCCGTATACTTTGGGCAGGTTTCGTGAAACAGACAGTAGTGGGCAATATCATGTTTTTGGTGAGTTTTCGTCTTATTTACCTCGTCCAATTTATCTCGTCCTGACCAATTAGTAGGTCCTCCGCGTCCAGTGAAGCATTACGCCCAGTACATCCGCTGATCACCATTCCACTATTGCAATACCCTAACCACCGTCAACATGTTATATTCCAACCACTGTGTAAATGAACACATTGATCAAACGCAATAATTGTATCACATGCCCTAATTCACGGCCCACCCACCATAACTACCCCCGGGCCTCTCTCCCACAGTGGTATTGACGTGGTGCTGCCTGCCGTGCGTCCTGTGTAGTATCGCGTCGCGCCAGGGCGACTGTATGCTGATGCCATGGTTTGTGCCCGGTTCATTGATCGCCGTCCGAGCTAGGATCAGAACCCTGGGCGGTATCCAGGTGAGTCCCTGTCCGTGCCCGTTCATCTGTACACCAGGATCCGGTTGCTCAAAACATTGCTGCAAATGCCACTATAGCTGACTTTCGGGTTCAAAGGGTGAACTCCTTGACAGCGTTAAGGAATTAACAGTCAGATAAGCTAACAGAGGTTTAGAGCAACAGGGCCTGTTAAGGAATAAACAGCCCGTTAAGCTTATTAAGATTTTGAGCAACAAGACCCCGTCTATTTTCTTCGCGTGAATAACCAAATGTGTTTCCAGTAGCCTATTTCACCAAAATTGAAAAGTATACTTACCTTGCTAAGTACACGTAGAGGGAGAAATTTTCTATTGAAGGATACATCTATTAATGTGTATTATACTGAATGTATTACATTATCACAGCCATTGTGGCTGTGATAATGTAATAAATTCAGTATACTAATTCTGCAATACTTTTAATCATCAAATATGTGCAGTCGGTAGTTCAATATGAGATAATGCATTTCGGGAAAATAAATGATTACTCCTTCAAAGTTCAATTTGCTAGATAAGTATGCTTTGCAATTTTGGTGAAATATTGATCATTTAGAGCATTACATATTTGACACCGTAACAATGTAGTGTGCATGTAACAGACCGACAACTGACAACATGTACATGTACATATTAGTATTCGTCCGCATAGTCGTGTATACATGGGCATGCAAGTGTCATCTGCGTTTGACACCTTTAATATTGTGCCGAATGGTACTGACACAGTGGGGTTATGTCCGCATTTTCAGGACATCACACAGGGTGGTTTTGAAACCAGAGCGACTCATTTATTTTGTTGTCAAATAAACAAGCAGACGCACAGGGGACCAGCTTTGTCGACCTCTCAGTCGACCTCTCAGTGAGAAAAACACTACTAACTTACAATATAACTACTTCCAGGGCATCATCAGCCTTAGAGCTGTCATGTTTCTTAACCATTTCACCCCTAAGTAACTGGAATTGATTTTGATACATTAATTTTCCAACAAATCCAATCGTCACAAAAGGATTTTCAGACTAGTTCATTTATGAAAATGGGGAGTTTTTGTTGTTCTCAAAAATATGAAATTACTTGCGAAAAGTGCAGATCCTGAAGAGACGGCTCGTCACGAGCCGGCTCCTCTGGATCTACACTGTTTGCCAATACCACTATACAGGCCTGCAGTGTTGACAGGGTTAATTTAAATTACAATTTCCACCAATTCCAATGTAAGCGATATCTCGGAAGTTGTTCTTTTAAACTTTACTCCTTCGGAGATCGGCGTAATTTCGTGAAATACGTTTACAAAAGTTAAACCATTTTCCGTAAATGGTGGCAAAAGTCGACAAATTGTTCTGAGTACATGTGGTATTATAATTGTGTGTATTTATCGGTTCTCAGCTTGGACGGTTTATTGCTTAATCTTGACAGCGTTGCATAACATACAGACGAATTAATGACCATGTCATATGCAGATGTTCGACTTTAATATCTATAAAAATTAAAAGAACTTTCGCAATTCTTTGAATAAAAGTTCAATATTATTCTTGACTTGAAATAAATACAATATTTAGAATCCATGCAAAATAACAAACATTCTGATTTGAATATTGACCGAAATCGACCAATAATTATATATTTGACATCTTTGTTAAATGATTCTCTCTTAAATAACACAACTGTTTTGCGACCTGTGAAGACCCAGATCAGCCTGCACATCCGCGCAGTCTCATAATGACCTACACCGCTCGCTACTGTATGGTGCGGACCAAATTCCAGTTGATAACACAGATATCCGAACGTACAAAATCGCATGGCGTGTCTCATATGTGACGTGAAGAAATAGGGCTTACGGCATTTGCGATCAGTGTAGACCAAGACCAGACTGTGCACCCGTCATTTCGTCAGTGAAACACCAGGGATTCTTCTAATAGTTGTACGCATATATCTATATCAGGATACAGTAGAGACCTAGCAGATCCAGATCTAGACTGGTCTAAAATGCCCAGTATTTCACATCAAATATACTGCAAAGTGCTGGTGGCTCATTGATGCCTCTGGTAAACCGGCGTGTATATGCTGCTCATATGCACGTGTGCTATATTATGTGATGTGCTCCTATCGGACGTCGCTTTAAACATATCCGGAGATTCTTCTATCTGATTCTAGTGAACAAATGTGCATACCCAGTATGTTTCTTACTGTCCGTTCCACGTTTTGCTGCCGACGAACCTTTGGCTATTAAACACATTAAATCTAAAACGTATTTAAATCTTAGTACTTTTTCATCAATAACGAAAATGTCACCTTCCAAAAACAAATTATTTAATACAATTCCATCAAATATTTTCTTAGTTAAATCATTTCCAAGCTCTCAATTGCTCAGCAGGTTTCGGGTTCAATTTCCATTTGTTTTAGTTTTTCGACACTCCAAGTTAAATTCCAATAGAGTAATCGTTTTTCGGCGCAGTCATATGTCATTTTTGCGAAGAATCGATTTCCGTGTCGGTAGACACGGAACTCGATTCTTCGCAAAAACGACAGAAGTTTTGGCGAACATACAAAGACCACCAAATGCAGATTAACAAGACGAGTTTGATGCGCCATATTTCATCAATATCCGTCACGTAATAATGACAATATAAAATAATACGTACTTTGAATCAGATGGATCTGGAAGTTTCAGTACTAGTTGTTGTTGTTAGTACCACGTGATCATACACCTTGTATTTGAACCTTTTTTAATATTTGCAAGAAATTACTTGCTATTTTACATTATATATATTTTACTATTGATTGCCTTTGTTTTGTTTTTTTATAAAGTCTTGTTCGTGAAATGTAAGAACAAGTTTACTTAACCAGGTGAAGTGATTATCTTGCAAAACTGCCCTGATGCTCTTCATTGGGTCTTATCGGTCAACAAACTCGGTTCGCTACGCTCAGTCTTTTGTTTTGCGCAAGGACCTAATCAATCGTGCCTTATTTCACGATAAACAGCTCACCTGGTTAGATAAACTGTATACCGTCCATCAACTATAGCGACACCATCATGGATACGTATTATACAATACAACGTATCGTAATCATCTGGACCTACATTGTTTGCCAATACCACTATACAGGTCTGCAGTGTTGACAGGGTTAATTTAAATTACAATTTCCACCAATTCCATTGTAAGTTGTTCTCTTAAACTTTACTCGAGATTGTCCAAATGCGGTAACCTACTTATAAGGTTGCTCTATAGATGGCTATACATAAGACAGAACTTGGTCCTGATTCAACTACACATGAGACACGCCCTGTGATTTTGTACCTTCGGACATCGGCGTAATTTCATGAAATACGTTTACAAAAGTTAAACTATTTTCAGTAAATGGTGGCAAAAGTCGACAAATTGTTCTGAGCACATGCGGAGTTATATTCCGCATGTGCTCTGAAAGTGTTGTCAACTTTTGACTTTATTTATGCCAATTATGGTACATTTGGTATTTAATGAAATTACGCAGATATCCGATGGTACAAAATCGCATGGCGTGTCTCATATGTGACGTGAAGAAATATGGCTTGTGGCATATGCGATCAGTGTAGACCAAGACCAGACTGTGCACCCGTCATTCCGTCAGTGAAACACCCGGGATTCTTCTAATAGTTGTACGTATATATCGATATCGGGATACAGGAGAATCCTAGCAGATCGAGATCTAGACTGGTCTAAAATGCCCAGTATTTCCACAACAAATATTACTGCAAAGTGCTGGTCGCTCATGGATGCCTCTGGTAATCCGGCGTGTATATGATCATATGCACGTTTTCCATATTATTTGATGTTCTCAGCTTTGATATGCAGAGATTCCTAGACCTGATTCTAGTGAACAAATGTGCATGCCCAGTATGTTTCTTACTGTCCGTTCCACGTTTTGCTGCCGACGAACTTTTGGCTATTAAACACATTAAATCTAAAACGTATTTAAATCGATTTTCTGAAAATTGTTGACTGATTTTCAAAATCTAACCTATTTTCTTAGTTACATCATTTCCAAGCTCTCAATTGCTCAGCAGGTTTCGGGTTCAATTTCCATTTGTTTTACTTTTTCGACACTCCATGTTATCGCTGCCATATTTTTGCCCCATGTTAAATTCCAATAGATTAATCGTTTTTTGCAATAAAATAAATATTTGATTGAATTTCATCAAATAAAACAATTTGGGGAGGGTACATTTTTGGTGGTCGATAAAAAGTACTTACATTTAAATATTTTTTAGATTTCATGTGTTTACTAGCCAAAAGTGCGTCGGTGGAAAACGTGGAACAGACAGTAGTGAGAGTTTGACTGTATGTATGAAATACCTGATTAGCGAAATGCGGACCAGTGCCCCGTTTCACTAAACTTCGCACGACTAAAATGTTCGTAAGTGCTAATTTATGATCGTCTGGAAATTTCAATGGATGTATTTACATTTATTGAGCATAGGTTGCATATGCAGCATATGTTCAATAAATGTAAATCCAATAATTATTTACAAGAAAACGTTGTTAATGTGAAATTTACAGACTATCATACGTTTGCACTTACGAACATTTTAGTCGTACGAAGTGTGCAGAAAAGGCCCCCTGTAGGTGCGGTCCCCGAAAGTACCAACCCAGAACATTGAGCTTACCAGGTTAGTGTCTTTGACAACAAGTTTATCAGACGGGGCTAGGAAACGCGTATGAATTCCTCAGCTCGCCAAGGAATTCCTACCGTTTCCGAGCCGAGCCTGATAAACTTTATAGTAGGACACACTAGAACGATATTATATATATTTATCAGGTAACTTTTTATGAGAGATTATTGGCAAATATGTTTTCGTTGAAACTAACGTGGACTTGTTTACGTTGTGTCACGATATTGACGGCATTCGGTCACCTCATTTGATGTTGATCGGCTATTGGTACGATAACGAAAGTAGTTGCGACACCGAAGTATTCGTTTCTAGTAAATGCAGAATATGTCGATTTATTATCAATCAGCATGTATTTTGTCAATGTATAGCTATTAACCTGGTACTAAATGTTTAGTACACAACCCTAATTACATTACATTATATAAGCCTAATGACCAGGTAGTATTTCCAAATTTGCGTTTTAAGCTTTCTTTGTTTGGGGAGGGTGACTGTTTTGTTATTGGTGAAAATGTACTTACGTTTAAATATTTTTTTGGATTTAATGTGTTTAATGGCCAAAAGTTCGTCGGCAGCAAAACGTGGAACAGACAGTTTTTTAGTAGGTCACTCTCCACGTAGTAGAAAGAAAACAAAGATAGCTTAACACGCAAATGTGGAAATACTACTCAGTCATAACGCTTATGTAATAAGTTATTTAATGTGTTTAATAGCCAAATGTTCGTCGGCAGGAAAACGTGTAACAGACATTAGACATTGCAGTAACCTCACCACTGTTGTCCGAAAAATCGGACATTACCAGTAATAATTTTGCTACTACACACTTTATTAGGTGAGTTATTGATAACAAGTTTTCTCATATTTTATCATTTTCTCTCCATAACAATATAGCGAAGTAAGAACGTCAACGTCCTGCAGATCATTGCTATATTTTCGTTCGAGAAATAAAAAATGTATACGGCAACGTTTTACCGCTGACTGGTGAGTGATATAGTGCAACCTATTGCCTATCAAGCGGAAAATGTGCAGCTACCTTTACCATACTTTTTGTCACCGAAATTGATGAAAATTACCTATAATTCCGCGAAAAGATTGTAATTCCAGGAACCCATCCGTTTGTCAGTTACATGTAGCACCAATTTCATCACGTGTAGTATTAACTCAGTTATTGCTAAGGATATGTCATTTTGTTTCTGTAACATTCTAAATATTTTCTTTATATGTGCTTAGAAATTATATGTCGTGACAACTATTTGAACCGTCTCGTCGAGACAGTTCAAATGAGTGGTCACAACATATACTTTCACTGAGAAATATGAAAAATTGAAAGGAACTATTTAAAATAGTTCACACCCGTAACGGTGTATTCCGAATGTAATGGTTACTGCTAGTTTAAACATAGTTTATTGCATATAAGTACAATGGGCTTGGGCTACAAGTTTTCACAACATTAGTTACAGCCCTTACCCAAATATTTAAACAATACATCAATTTAACAGCAATGGCGATAAGTATACAGGTATATGTACATGGGTGCATACCAATAATCATGCGGTATATATATATATATTTGCAAAATGTACGAAAAGAAAAATCGGATACAAAGAGAGAGTAAATAAAGTGAGAGAGCAGATTGGGAGAAAGAATTAAAGAGTTATTTGTCACAATGTACATATAATATATAACCTAATGCATGGATAGATGTGTACTGCAGTTAATTTCAGTGTTCGTTGTTATCAGGTGGTACTGGATGATTTTGGCAAATGGAAAGCATACGACAGAGCTTGCGTCTCAGGCATCCACCAAATGTGTCACTCAAATATTTCTAGTTTTAATATAATCTTGTACAGCTTTAAAAATAACAGTATTGCACTCATTACTTTCTCCATGTATGCCATGCAAAAGTAAATGTGCGTTTAAAGGATAACATTTTTGCAGTGACTGGCATACAATTAGACGTTGCGCATGATATGTAATACATTCAAGGAAGTAATGTTCAGCATCCTCTACAACTTCACTACATTCGCAGAAAGGAGTTTCTCTGATATGGTTATTGCAAAGATCACAATTAAGACTGCTACATTTATTTCGAATTCTTGCATGCATAACTGAAAATAATCGATCTCCCTCTAAATAGTATGGTGATATATTATATTGAGTATATAGTTGTTGGGCACATGATGTTTTGAAGTGTCTAAGACTATCTACATTTCTCAGCAACGGGTAAGCTTCATTCTAGAGTTGTACCGAAGATGGTATAAACGATTGTTTGTATTCTTCCAGTCGTGTAGTGGGGACATTTAAATCAAATTAATTTCTAAGATTGTAACGAGATATATTATTAACAGTGGGTGTAATCAGGTTAGAAATATAACTAGGTACTTGATTATTGTTGGCTTTGTACATTATCGAATGCTTTTGAATACTACGTCGAACAGATAGAAGTTGCCATCCAACTTATTGCCTTAAATTGTCGAGTGATACTGACCGTGTTAATCCTGTTACTATTCTCACGGCTTCATTCTTATTTTTTTCCAACGAATCCTTTTCATATTCTGTACACCCATCCCAGACTGATGAAGCATATTCTAATATAGGTCTCATATAAGATATATATATTTGGTTTAAAGACTGTCTGCTTATCTTAAATTTTAGGTTACGCATTATTCCCAATACAGTCGTAGTCGAATTAATTATATGTTGTATGTGTGTATGCCAGTTTCCGTTATTGCTCAATGTTAAACCAAGATGCTTATGATCGTCAACAAAGGTTATGGACGTGTTCTGAAATATTAAGTTTAAGGGTCGCTTCAGTTATTTTCGGATTGAATCTAACGAACAATTATTTAGCCCAATCAGAAATCATCAGCAGGTCATGATTTATTATGCCTTCTAGATCATCAAAATTTGTTTACGAAAAAGACAGTGAGCTGTCGTCAGCAAATAATCGAACAATACTTAATAGATGGTCAGTTATGTCCTTAACATATATTAGAAATAGTAATAGGCCGAGTACCGAACCTTGTGGTACGCCAGCAGTAACTTATTTGGTATCAGGTTGTGGACAGTATTGATACGGACTGTTTCCTGTTCGACAAGTAGTTTTCGATCCAGCGTAAAATACAACCATTTAATCCATTTTGCCTTAGCTGAAATATTAACCCCTTATGCCATACTCTATCAAAGTCTTTCATGTGGATTGTCGTTCATGAAATGTCTGACATACTTGATGGTAAATGTCTGTAAGTTGATATACCGTTGAGTGGCCTGGTAAAAAACAAGATTGCCTGTTATAAATCAATTGTTGTGAGTGCAAGTGATTATAAATATGTTTAAACATTATTCTCTCCATTACCTTACCTAGACAGCTTAATAACGATATCTGGCGATAACTTGAAGGTGTCTGTGGACACCAGTTTTTAAATAAAGGAATTACACTTGCTAATTTCCACGCAATCGGAAATTGACATGCATTAACAGATCTATTAAAGAGGATCGCGAGAGGTTTTGAGACAGATGTAATAGTTCCTTTTAACATTCTATGACTAATTAGATCGTATCCACAAGATTTATTAGTTTGCAAAATTCGTATTATATCTCTAACCTCAAATTCATTTATGTTAATCGTATCAAGAACTTGGTTATTTTTTAATTCAAACGGTGGTAAAGTAGAGTTAATATCATCAACAGTTGATATTGAAACGAAGAAGTTGTTAAGACAGTTTGCTTTTTCGGCATCAGAAACACTATAAATGTTCGCTGTTACCGTCATTGGTCTTTAAAGGAGGAATAGTACCATTTGACTTGCTGTCTTTCACAAAGTGTCGGAATAGCTTCCAGAAATATATTTTGTTATTCGAAAATGTTTCTGTCAGATTAAACTCTATGTCGTTATAAAATGCTTCTCTTGCATGTTTTTTTATCTTCATATTATTAACTTTATTCCGAGTTGTTTTGCATCTATTCCAATCGTCCACCCGTCCAAATGGTATTGTTCTCTTTCGTAACTTGTCCCTTAGCTTGCTTGTTTTGCGAATTTCGGAATCATACCACTGTTTATCTTTAGGCCGCACTGTGACTTGACTGCATGTAATGCATTGCTTAGCTAGCTCAATGGACTTAGATGTAAATATATTAGATGCATCATCTACACTACCATTATTTAAAATTGTCCAAACAATATTAAGCATGAGCTCGTTAAGCTTAGGAAAGTCTGCTCATTTATAGTTCCATACAGTTCGTTTATATGAATTATTATATTAACTTGCAGCTGGTATGATGACACATGTAGCCTTATGATCACTTATGTTTGGCGAAACAGATACTACATCGCTTTTGAGAATGATCTGATCTTAGTTAACAATAATTGGATCCAGTAAGGTTGAAGTAGTAGCTGTTTCCCGAGTTGCGGATGTAATTATGTTTATCAATGAATTCATAATCATTACGTCTTTTAACTTGTGGTTTTGTACATGTAATTGATCTCCATTTACATCGCCAACAATAATATATCTTATTTGTTATATCGGATACCAGTTCTAGATTGCGATTAAGTAATTCCCAAAATTCGATATTTGACGACGGGGGTCGGTAAATCGTGTCAATCAAGAATATTTTACGGTTTGTCTTAACCTGAATCTAGATGGTTTCATCACAAAATATTTCTAAATGTTGCATTCTTTCTGCTAATAAGTGGTCTGCTACATATATTAATATACCCCCAGAATGTGGCGATTTGTCCTTTCGGAATGGTAAGCCAGATCCATTCAGTCGTAAACTGCTCGTTTCTATAGCGTATGATAAGTGCGTTTCGGTAAAACATAGAATATCGAAGTCTGCAAATGTGTCCTCGATATAACTGACCTTATTGCGAATACTTCTAATATTTAAATGTAAAATTTAAAAAGATCCAATCTCTTTTTCAGACATTTCTTTCAACATCACCAGCCAGCAGTAGTAAAATCAAAGATAGTATTGCTAGCCAAATATTGAGGTTAAATAGTAATCCTCTACATTTAGATATATTGGTCAAACAATTACCTATATCCGCTAATACATTCAGTATTATATATAAAATGTTAGTAGATTTTGTAAACTCAAGCAATATCGGCTGTGTGCTACAATTAAAATTACCTCTACCCTACAATTAAAATAACTAGCAGCCCTCCAGGAAGTTAAATCATTACCCATTCGGCTTATTAATTAAATAAGCGAGGTGAAGAGTTGCCATAGGTATCAACAATGACAACCTCACCCAACACCACCAGATAACATGTATGTTCATAAGTCTTCACAACATAATGCATGTACTTATAATAGTGACATTCAAACAGCAAGGACGTTTGACAGAGAGAAAGAAGATACAGCGAGTAAAAAACAAAAGGAACAGTAGAAAAACAACAAGATGATATTGAAGCTGGTAGGAACACGTACATGCAACATACAAATACATCTTCCTAACATGTGATGCAGAACGGTGATCAGGTTTCTGTGGCGGGATGGATAGTTGAGTGAACTATTCTCATTTAAAATGTCTACTGCAAAGTATCGTGTGTTAGTTAAAAATAATTTAACGAACACTGTAGATCCCGATCAGATCGCATGTCTAGCCAAACGGCTCATGCATTTAATCCAGTGACATAATGCTTTCTTTATTGTTATAATAATACATACCTAATGATCACTCACAATTGTCACTGGGAAAAGCTATCTACTTTCAATTATTGACCACAATTATGCCACAGTATTATGAACAAGATTCACATTCCACTATAAATATAAACTTACATGCAACTCGAGAGTATGAAGTGACACGGCATGATATCGATTACACGAGTGACCATTACATATTGTCATACCGCAGATAAGATTCTCGGCTTTTGATTGGCTAGCTTGCCTGGTCGTATATATTATATGACCTGCCAAGGCCGTCGGACATAGAGAAATTGCGATTCCCCTCCGGCGCTCGCGTCCATTGAAGACACATTTTGAAAGCGTCTAGCGATTGCGAATTGTATTCCTCACTAAACAGAATAAACCTCCGAATTGATCAATAAAAGTAACAAATTGTACACTCAAATCCAGTATTTATTGTTTATTTTTCCATAAATATTCTTCGCTCATCAAAATATGAGCGAAAAATTAGCCAAAATAACGAATATTGCTTTTCAAATCTCAACACGCTTGGCTTCGTGACACGGCTATATTTAGATCACAAACTATGGGTTCCACACACGAAACGCGGCGTAGCAATGACAGCGAATGTTTGGGAACCAGTCGCATTATTCTAGAGGCGCCATCGCATTATTCTAGAGGTGCCAAAGCAGATCGATAGAGCAGTGGAATACAAATTAAATTACACGATATAAAAAAACTGTCATAAAGTCGTTTTCGATGGATTTCTTACTCCATATTTAGTTTGTTTTCGTTTAATAAATGTTCATTTACGCCTTTATATTAAGACTGACGGTAGAAAATCGAATCTCGGATTATTTTTTCTTCCTAAAAAAACGCAAAGATCAAAAGAAGAGATATGTTTATACGGCTAAATACAGGAACTGCGGTATGACAAATACGTTATTGTGATTCTACACAGGCTATATGGTGTAATATTGCCCGGCTGAAGGTTTGTTCTCCCTCGGCTATCGCCTCGGGTGAACATACCTCCAGACGGGCAATATTACACCATATTGCCTGTGTAGAATCACAATAGCTTATAATGTACAACCCGTGCATATCCGGACCAGCTTAGGCACAACTATACAGTCTGGTCGGGGTATACTCTGTTTTCCACTACGCAAACATGTAGAATCCTCCTATTATAAATAAGTATACCCTGCCAAGGTAGAATGCATCAACTGTGTGAGTGAACAGCACAGTTCTACAACCAATGTAGATCCAGACTAGCCTGCACACGAACGTATATTCTGATCATTGTATACTCCATTAGTTACTATGTGATAGTGTCGGATCAGGTTCTTGTACGTTACGATGACATGATGTGCGAAAACATATCGACTGATTTCAATAACCGCTCAGAATATAACCAACGTAGGCACAGACCAGCCTACATCGAAGTATATGCTGAGCAGGATATACTCGGTTTATCAAACGGAATAGACTTGAATCATCTGAGTACAGCTTGACATTGTAAAACGTCTGACTGCATGATTGAATCGTACATTACCTACAGGCACAGACAAATATACACACACATGTATATCAGTGTATGCTCTGTGCTCTATGCGTTACTCCTGAGAAGTGTAACATCTTCCAAGTAGCGATTAAATGAACCGTACATGATTTACAACCAGTGTAGACTGAGACCAGTTTAGACACGAATGCATAATCTGATATGGGTATACTCTGCTTGTTACTTCTTAAAAAGGAACATCAGCCAAGTTTACTAGAGTATGGCGTGACATGACATAACAAGTAGTGGATGAATGAACCATACATGATTTCCAACCAGTGTATACCGAGACCAGCGTAGACACTAATGTATACTATGATCTGGGTATACTCTGTTTGTTACTCCCTAAAAAAGAACACCAGCCAAGTTTATTAGAGTATGGCGTGACATGACAGAACAAGTAGTGGATGAATGAACCATACATGATTTACAACCAGTGTAGACCGAGACCAGCGTAGACACGAATGTATAATCTGTTCCGTGTATACTCTGCTTGTTACTCCTTAAAAAGGAACACCAGTCAAGTTTTATCTTATTATGACGTGACATGACAGAACAAGTAGTGGATGAATGAACCATACATGACTTACAACAAGTGTAGACCGAGACCAGCTAAGACACACATGTACAATCTGATATGGGTATACTCCGCTTGTTACTCCTTAACAAGAATTTCTCGGAATCAAATGTCTCGCCTTGTCCCGCCGCCTGGAATCAATTTTCACTGGCCCGAACATATTATACATTTATTGACTAGTGAGCCATAGAATATCAGATTATATTCTATGGCTCACTAGTCATTAATTGTTTTATTATATAATAATAGTCCGTATATAACACTTACGATAAATGCTACTAGAACAAAATTAAAAAATAATTTGAGAAAAAAATGGAAAAAAAAAGTTTAAAAAAAAAAGTTTAAAAATTAACAAAAATAATGTTCGCTACTGGAGCCCAGAATTTTTTTCAATAGTCCTATATTTATCTACATATCATATCTGCACAGGTCCACATATAGCCATAATACTGTCTACACAGTTTTACGGAAATGTAATTTACCTGTATACCTTACCTGTAATAAGTTAGTGGTCAGTTAGTGGTCAGTCTGGACATTTGCACATGCTAGCACATGCACAGGTGAATGGTTCTCCCAGTCACTATTGTTCAACCGGAGAAGGCTATTGTTCTCTCTACATGTAATGTATACAGAGCACACGAGAAAACGGGTCTTCATGCATTAATGTTCGGTTTGCGGCATAGAAAGAAATAGAGTTTGACCTTGACCCTGGAGCCCGGAATTTCTTTTAATAGTGCTATGTTCATATACATATCATAGTAAAGGTATGTGTACAGTTTTATGAATGTACCTGATAAGGTGTTGAAGTAATGACCGCAACACGAAAACTTAACATTGAATGATGACGCCGACGCCGCTGACGCCGCCGACATCGCCGACGCCGGAAAAGCAAAACCTATGTCTCGCTTTCCGCTTCGCGGGCGAGACAAACAGGAACATCAGGCAATTTTATTAGAGTATGGTGTGACATGACAGAACAAATAGTGGATGAATGAACCATACATAATTTACAACCAGTTTAGACCGATACCAGATTAGACACAAATGTATAATCTGATCTGGGTATACTCTGCTTGTTATTCCTTAAAACGGAACATCAACCAAGTTTATTTGAGTATGGTGTGACATGACAGAACAATTAGTGGATGAATGAACCATACATGATTTACAAGCAGTGTAGACCGAGACCAGCGTAGACACGAATGTATATCTGATCTGGGTATACTCTGTTTGTTACTCATTAAAACTGAACAGTAGCCAAGTGTTATTTTAGTCTGACATTACTTGATAGAATAAGTAGTGGATGAATGAACCATACATGATTTACAACCAGTGTAGACCGAGACCAGCTCAGACACAAATGTATAATCTGATATGGACATACTCTGTTCGTTACTCTTTAAAACGGAACATCAGCCAAGCTTTATCGTACTATGACGTGATATGACGGAGCAAGTAGTGGATGAATGAACCATACATGATTTACAACCAGTGTAGACCGAGACCAGCTTACACACGAATTCACAATCTGATATGGGTATACTCTGTTTGTTACTCACCAAAACGGAACATCAGCCATGTTTATTAAAGTATGATGTGACATGACAGAAGAAGTAGTGGATGAATGAACCATACATGATTCACAACCAGTCTAGACCGAGACCAGCTTAGACACAAATGTATAATCTGATCTGGGTATAGTCTGTCATTAAGCAATAACTTATCCAAAACTTAGTTTACCATAGTATTATGTGACATTGTCGACGATATCCACTGAATGGGTGTACGGAATCTACGACCAGTGTAGACCCAGACCAGCGTACACACGAATGTTTAATCTGATCAGGGTATGCTCCTGCCACTCATCAATAATGTAGAGTCATCCCTGTATACTGCAATGACCCTTAATATGCCGAGATATAGAATATATTGACTGAACCATATATGGTCTACAACCAGAGTAGTAGTAGTAAATATTTTATTTACAATTGTTAAGTATTGCTCAGTAATTGTTAAGCATTGCTCAGTAATTGTTAAGTATTGCTCAGTAATTGTTAAGCATTGCTCAGTAATTGTTAAGTATTGCTCAGTAATTGTTAAGTATTGCTCAGTAATTGTTAAGCATTGCTCAGTAATTGTTAAGTATTGCTCAGTAATTGTTAAGCATTGCTCAGTAATTGTTAAGTATTGCTCAGTAATTGTTAAGCATTGCTCAGTAATTGTTAAGCATTGCTCAGTAATTGTAACCAATTTGGTAGAGGTTTTAAACCGTTTTGCCTTCACATTTAAATATTATTTTTATTCCCAGTTTTGCATTTATGTTGAACATTATTATCTATCCCTTTTATAAAAGTAATTCTTGAAGAATTATGCCTAAATCTACTATTAACCAAGACGCTTTGTTTGCGATCCCGAGGTAATATCCCGGCTTGTGAAATTAAAAAGTATCATATTGGGTCCAAGAGACTCACAGAGTTGTGGGAAAACGATAAATTTATAATGGGTATATCAAGAGAAAATTGGAAGAAACCTGTTGACAGAGGAAATAAGAGACCTGTTGGAAGACCAAAAAAGATACCGTTGGTAGTTGCTTAATTACAAGAAAAGGAGTAGTTATTATTTTTTAGCATAAATTTGAGAATGTTGTTCATTTTGTCAAAAAAATCCCCCATTTCCCACATTTTGTAAAAACTATCCTCTCTACCTTTCACTAATTTTCTACGAAATTATGTTTAAAGTTGTTCTGTATGAATTCCGTCCTGTAAAACTGTTCTCTTATCGTAGTACGCGGAAAGTCCTAATTTATTCTGTGTATAAGTTTTCATAACACCGTCTCTCATTCTAAGTCCTCTGTTTGTTCCCATATCTACATCCACAGGGTGTAGGGCCTCATTGTACCTTCGCTATGAAAGTGTGTTTTGTCTTGCAGATAGCCCTTTGGCCGAATGTTTTAATTGGGTTGTGTCTAATTTTTCAACCACATAACACTTACTGCATAGTGCGATTGCACGATCCCCGCGAAACTCTGTCTTGAAAAGTCCTGGTTCTCTATTGCTCCATTTATCCCACGCTAACCAGTTGTTTTTATATTTGTTGAAAGACTCTATAAGATGTGGTTTTATCATACCCTCTAAACCTGATTCGTCCACACTAACGGCCATGTACAAACTGTCAGTATCCATCTGTATTAATTCAAAATCGGATCTATCCACGTACTTGTCCATAATCGTAATAGAACTCTAACATTCTTAGTTTTGCAAACTGGTAAACGGCGATCCCACAGTGAAATGGACGAGTCATGCTGGTGTTTACTTGTCTAGAAGATATCTCGTATGCGTCTCCTATTTCCTCTAGATCGTGAAAATACGCGGATCTCAAAGCCTTGTCTACACACTTTTCGTCTTTCGTGTAGGTTGTGTTGAGGTGGTTCTCGGGGGATTCTATAATTTGTCCACAACATGAATTCCCCAGTAGTTTCATTATATCTGCAATCGGAGCTTTGGAAGTGTCAACATCTCCGGCTCCCCTAGCCGCTGTAACCTCCTTGACAAACATTTCAAAGGGCTTCCCTGCTTTGTAATCTATAACCCGGTGGAGTCCAGTTATTCTTAATCCGTGATTTAAATACCATTTTAAAAGTGGTGCGTACAACAATACTTTTTGTGCGGACATTGCCCCAACTAGTTTTTTACCCTCTCCTCTCGTGCGGTTAGTATCTTTTAAATAGTCCAACATATGCTCCGGTACTTCACTCTCCTCAACAACACGATTTATAAATATTGGTGACATTTCTGAAAACTTCTCTTTAAGATTTGGAGGAACCTCTATATCTACTTCCGCAAATCCGAACCATTCGTTGGATAAAACCTTCCCAACAAAGTATGATATTTTTTGTATGTTGTGGGAACTATGCACGTGGTAGAGTTTTCCCTTACCACAAGGCATCTCTTTATTCAACGTAGATAAATACTAAGCGTTCGCGTCAAATCCTAACACCGCTTTGCAGAGTTTTCTGCTACCCTCTGGGGTTGATCTAATCTTGGTAACACCGGCTTCAGCGTGTCTTGTAAACACAATTGACGGACCTCCTACCAATGCTCCTTTCATCATTTCGTATATTTCTTTCCCCGGGGCAAACAGTGGTGGACAAAGAGTGTCTTCGACCCTGCTCTCTTTTGTTACATAAGTGTTTACGTAGTGCTTTATGGTTCCTCTGAGAATATATTGCAAAGCAACTCCTGGAAGGGTAACTGCATCTTTAAACATATCGACACCTTTTGTTTTGTAAAATTTAGACATTTTTCCCACAGCCTCAAGAAACGGTCCTCTATCCAAATCGTTGTAATACCTCAACCAATCTCTGAAAGTTTTCATGTTATGATTTTTGAAAATGTTGTTGTGGTGGTAATCCCTCGTGATCCAACTTATCGGGGGAATCGAACCATTCGTATGGAAAGAAGGATTTTTCTCCCTCACATCCGTAAGCCTTTACCCATCGGTCATAATCGATACCCGGAGCAATATATAATTTTACGTCTAAAAACCGGAATTCTGGTGTAAATATAAAAATAGTTGTGTTTGCTTTCTTTCCAACTAATACTTTCGTTTTTGTATTGGCTAAAATGCCTACTAGGTGTTGCTTTATTAGATTAAGATCGTAGTTACTGGAATTAAACCCTAAAACGGGAACTTGTGAAATCCATCGTTCAACCTCCCGCTTCTGTGGAGCAGAAAGTCTGTCAAAATCTGTTGGATAGCCGTAGATTTTATCTTTCCCCACGACCTCGCGAATGTTTTTACCTCTTTCCTGTACGTCTTCGATAAACAACCGTACTAATTTAGCCGGATCCTTTTCACATATGTTGGTTATGCTCCCGGACAGCGTATCTCCGATACTTACACTTATTGGAACGTGTTCGTTTACAAATTCTAACCTTATAGAAGGGTTAGTTTTTTCGAATTATCTAAATAAGCTTCAAAATCATACACAATCTGATAAGGGTAAACGATTGTAGGAGGACTTTCAAGCATAGAAGAAGTGTTTGGGGTCGAAAAGGTGTCATATTCACATTCCCAAATAGTTACTAAATTGAACTCTTTCCTAATCATCGCGTCTCGCGCTAGTGTTTTTGTGTGTTTTTCTTTCCAGTTTTTAAAATGCTTCGGACACCCGTGCCAGTAACATCCGTGAAATTGATAAACTGTGTTTGTATCGGAACAAAATCCATCAACAGGAGCTCCGGTCACCCACCGTTCTCCACCGTGACCACATACCTCCGTGTGAATGTGAGGCCCCTGAAAATAACTTATCCAAGTAATTGACTTCTTGCTACATTTGGGTTTTGGATAAAATGCTCTTTCAAAAGCAGACACTGGTCTATCTATTTGTTCTCCTTTGCAGGATACGTTTGTTTCTCCTTTCATGCATGTTTGTGCGTGTATTGTTAAACAATGTGATTGTGTGAAGCGTTGATTGCATTCGAAACAGCAATAGTTGTTGGAAACTTTATTCATATCGGTAATCAAAAATGCTTGATCGTTGTAAATACCAATTTTCATTTTCTTCGTCCCAACTTCTTCGTAGTGTGCCGCAACTTTTCTTAAAAACCATGTTCCATCTTCTATGGGTTCGTACGCGTCAATACCAATTTTAAAACATTCCTCTATTTTCTTGATATCATCGAATAATATTGGGCCCTCTGGCCTCTCCCACCCTTTTTCTTTACAAAATTTCAAATATGTGTATCGTAAATCTTCTGTTTTTGTAAAACATCGGTCGGCTCGTAGTCCCTCTGTTGTGTGAAGAGCTAAACATCTGAATAAACAGCGGTCGTCGTTAAATGTATCTAGTGGTTTTAGTCCTTTTTTGTATCGCAACCACTCGGGCAATCGCCCTCCGGCCACTTTTTCGGACTTCATTCCAACGTCCTTTGTGTAGGTTCCATATATTATTTTAACACTAACACTCACCCACCTTACAAAACTCCATTTCGTATTTGGTCTCTCTATTTTATCTATGTTTAATCTAGACTCTTCTTGTTTCTTGATCCATTTACCAACTTGTTCGTATTCCCTGAACCACGGGCTCCCGCATAGGTTTTTATAAAATATCAATGTTTTAGGCTTTCCTCTCGGGTCTTTCTCCTCGAGATGAACCAATCTGTAAGAGAACGAGTAACGAAGATAAAAGTTCCCAGTTATCATTGGTTGTAGCTCAACCATTATTCTATCTGTGTTATCTGTTAGAAGTTTTCTTCTCAGGGTTACTGTGGTCAGCCTATGCCCCTTAACTATTTTTTTTTTTTTGTTTGTTTATAATCTTCTAATATTTCGTCCCCTTCTACTATTATCTTTTTTAATAAATCTGTTTTCTGAACTCTCTTTTTGGGTTTTCCAATGTTTTTGCTTCTAAGACTTAAAGTTGCCTCATCCGCTAAATTCTGTGCTATCTTTTCTTGGTCTTTCTTTTCTATTCCCTTAAATAACCCGCGGGAGAACGCTCTACGGAATATTTCCATAAATGCCTCGTTTTTAACCCCATTTATAAGTTTATTCAATCCTTTCTCTCGTAATCTGTATGAAAAGGGTATACCCATTTTTACTAACTCGTCTCTTAATTCCCTAATCTTAGGAGAAGAACTTTGTGGTAATTGCATAGGCATTATACCCTCTATCTCACTAATATTTGTGCGAGATAATTTTGGGCTAACTTTCCTCATAACTTTTTTGTTAACGTTAGACATTATTTCTCGCTCTATATAGAAGTATATATAATTCACGTTTGAGAATATTAATTAATTAATTAATTAAAATATATGGATGTCTTGTTCAATATGGTGTCTTGTAATGTTTTGATAAGTATTCTTATAAAGACTTGTATACGTCAAGTATGGGAAAACTATTGTCGGTATTAAATATATAATTGTTTTGTTCAATAGGGTGTCTTAAAATATTTTTCACAACATTCCCACAATTTTATTAATAATTTTAAGAAAATTATAAATTAAAATAATTTCGTAGAAAATATACCTCGTACAACAGTACGGCCTAATTTTCTAGTGGGAGTGTGTTCTTCTGTGAAGATTAACGTTAAAAAAGACCGAATATTCCCACGTTGGGGGGCTACACGCTGTCTACCTCCTTTGTGACATCCCGCGGTAACGAAGTGATACCCTATACACTACTAGAGTAGACCCAGACCAGCCCAAATGCGTGTGTATAGTCTGATCAGGGTGTACTCTGTTTGTCGCTCTGCAATAATAGAAAATAAGTATGTATGACTCAGCAGTACAATCATGTTTTTTTGTCAAAGTGCACTCTGACCAGCCCAATCATAACTATGCCGCCTGCTCAGGGTAAACTCTAACCGACACAATACAATCAATGAACAAGATCGAATATGGATCCCCTTCAGATAACGGATGTGAAGGGAAGGTTGAGATTCTAAAACTGCTGACTGTATGATGTTCCATCGCAAGTCTCACTACGAAACCGAAATGTGAGTATCATGACGGACAATATATCAAACACGAATATACACTTTACACTACCTCTTGCGGCAATCGCGCCAATATATGTTAATACATTATTTATTGACATCAAGTGGCTCCAATGGCTGAGCGTGAGCAGTGATACATCTTAGTTAACCAACAGCTTCATTGCGAGTTCACATTACCCATGCATGTTCCGAAACGCTGAACATTTGAGAAAGATTTACGCAGGCGAATGTGTACTCATCAGGCACAGAGAAGTCGGCATTCAAACATCGAGTGGGCGGATTTCATTGTGAATAAAGTTACGTAAAAATGTCCAAATGCGTTGAATTGAAAACAAAGATTACTTCACAATTTAACAGTCGGTCGTCATCACAATTGACAATATTTGATTGTGTTGTCCATTGTAATAAGGTGAGACTGTAATATACTCGTTCTTATTATTACTACGGACAAACGTCATTGTCAGTCGGGACGAGTCTTATACAACTACACATTAATAGCATGGTCAACACTGGTCACTAACAAAAAAAGATGTGTTCAAATTCTCGGTATATTGGCACGAGCATAGTTTATATCGTAAGCGTGCGTGTGTGTAGCGCGTTATGACAAAGAGAGGCTTACTCGATGATTGAGCTTTTACCGGTGTCACTTGTACTTCTAATACTATGCAGTGCATCAGTTTGACATTTTACACATTGTAAAAATGTCCATTGTATTATTTTGTGAGTGATGGTAGAAAATCTCAGATATCTAGCTTTTTATGTACACTGTTGAAATAATATTTATAGGACGTTGTCGTCATATATCTGGGATGTATTGCACCAATTTTTATTATATTTGCTGCCATATTATTTACTGTACGTGTCAAATGTTCCAAGTGGGAAAACAGTTCGATAGCATGTACAAACTAAAATGGTGGAGATGGACACTCAATGCTCTGTATAATATACTCTAAGAAGGACAGGGTCAGATATACTTTATATAGATATTCAGTCACATGTATGAGTCTACTACATTTGAGACAAAATGTAATATTCTATATAGTCAGTCGTTAACAGGCTATGCCTCGACTGGCGTATATTTTGACCTCCATTATTCATGTTATTTATTGTTGTAAAGTGAAACATTCCAAACTAGTTTGTTTTGCACGTTCACATTATTGACGTGTATCGTATGACAGACATTATACCCAGTAAATCGTGTAATTTCTATAGTTGTATAGTTCGCATAACCATAACCCTAACCCAACAATGAAAATTGAAACTGATTCCCAAAGTACATACCGGTTCAAAAGCCACGACCTAACTCCTGAAACCGAAAGTACATACCGGTTCACGAGCCACGACCTAGCTCCTGAAACCGAAAGTACATGCCGGTTCACGAGCCACGGTCTAACTCCTGATCACTATTAGACGACAAACCAAGGCCAAAAATATAACTTTTCGTTCAGACCTTAGACGGAAAAGGTTTGACGTTTTTATTGACAAATGTAACATCTGACAAACATTTCTAGCATAGCTGTCATTCTGGCAACTGGTACTAAAGTTATCAAATTCAAGATGGCGTCCAGGATGGAGGCCGATACGGGTAACCAGTATGAATAGATAAAACTGTTATTAATTTTAATTTATCTTATTACATGTTGTCCAGAAATTGATGTAGTTCGGTTCAAGAAAAACTAGGCTACAATCATAGAAAGAAAATCATGTCATAGAATGAAAGGTCAAGGTCAAATTCAAGGTCAAATTATTGTAACACCGTTTAATTCGTTAAATGCTTCATTTGTGAAAGATTACTTCGCTGAAACTAGGACGAATACACAGACAAATATCGTATGTGGACTTGAGCTAAACGTACAGGTGGTTTAGAGTCATTATTAATGTTACGATGGAAACAAACCATGTTTAATCCAGTATAGCCATCAATTCCACTTTGATATGTTCGTTTATGAGCTGGGTTAAATATCGCTAATCCCAAAGAGTGGAATGGTTGTTATTTGCCGTGAAACATTGTTGATATCCTGTCAATACGACATAGTCACTGCGTATGAATATGTGAGGTTGTCATACTAGTCGATTCTCCGATTTTGAGGACGCGGCAGGGTTTATGTTTAGCATTTAAAGCAGAAAACGGGTCTTCATGAGCTGCGTTGGTGGTCGCGGGATTTGGCAATAATTATGTCTTATTTGCGAAGAATAGATTTTCGTGTCAGTAGACAAGGAAATCGATTCTTCGCACAAACGAAAGAAGTTGGGCCAAAGTACCGAGACCACCAAACGCAGCTTAACAAGATGTGTTGATGCGTCATCTGGTCACATTTCATCAAAATCCGTTACACAATAAGGACAAAATAAAATAATACGTACTTTGCATCGGAGGGCTTCTGGCAGAATCAGTACTTTTAACCACGTGATCATACACCTTGGTTATGTGCATGGCAGAATATATATTACATGAAAAAAAGTCTTACATGGAATGATTTGTTAGTAAAACCTAATCCTGACGCTTTGTGATAAAAACACCTTCATCATGGTAAACAGACGCCAACATACACTTGGCAAAGGTAAACAAAGGCTTCGCTATGAATCACTGTTGAAAGCCTGTAATATTGAAGGCACACATGAATATAACTATTGTATTTATATATCGGCAAACCACTTGACAATTGCAAGATAATAATTATACACGAACTCCACAGTGTAAATGTGATCACGTGATACCTAAGTCCACTTACTACGCCTTATAAGAAGACCTGAATGCAAAGAGCAGACCGTGGCCGAGGGATAACACCGTCGGACTGCCACGCTGGCGACACGGGTTCGATCCAGGGTTCAGTTCCTGGGCGGCCGTATTTTTTAGATACTTTGTATTTCCTGCTCTAATAGTCATTTCGGATGGGGACTTTAACAGGCAGTCCCGTGTATAAGATTTCAAGGAGAGTCTGTGCACGTTAAGGAACCAGAGGAGACTATTATAATAAGAGCTAGGCCCCTGGGGCCGGTTTCCACTGTATCCAACTCCTTCCTTTCTCCCGTTCTTGGGAGACTACATGCACGGTCATAGAGACAGTGCCGTCGTTAAATCAAAGAATTTTCATTTACAACAGTAGTGTGCCAAGACGCCGTACTACATGTGACTAACCAAGACGATAACTCTCATGAAATATTGTCAACAACGTGGTACTGAACACTAGTTATCTCGAGTTTTATAAAAATGTCTACACATTATCTCGTCGATAAAGGCAGTAAGACGATTTATCCCATATTGACCAATGTTAGTAAGACGTCGTGATGCGATATGTATAGTGTCAAGGCGACTTACTGACTGATCAAGACGAGATCAAATATAATACAATTGATTTCACAACTGTCTGTTTCACGAAACCTGCCAAAATGTTACGGCTATATAAACAATACCAAAACAATGTTTTCGATAATATTAAATTACAGCAAAATTTAAGAATGAGTCTTCATTTTATTTTGTGAAATTTGGTTAAATATTATGTTGTTACGAAAAATTAATTTGTTTATGGGAATTTAACATGGGGGGAAAGGAAATGGAGGAGCTGGGGGAGGAGTCGAAATACGAAAAGTTTGGAAATATACTGCGAAACCTGGCTAGATAGCTTGGAAATTATGTAACTAAGAAAACAAAAGTTACACATTGAAAATCGGTCCACTATTTCTGAAATTCTGAAATATGGGGATTTAACATGCCCTAATGCACCTATCATTCACGGCAAACCCACCATAACTACCCCTGGGCCTATCTCCCACAGTGATCATAACGTGGTGCTGCCTGCCGTGCGCCCTGTGTTTCATCACGTCGCGCCAGGGAGACTGTCTGCTGATGCCCTGTTGTGTGCTCGGCTCATTGATCGCAATCCGAGCCAGGATCAGAACCATGGGCGGTATCCAGGTGAGTCCCTGTCCGCGCCCGTTCATCCGTACACCAGGGCCTGGTTGCTCAAAACATTGCTGCAAATGCCACTATAGCGGACTTGCGGGTTCAAAGGGTGAATTCCTTAACAGCGTTAAGGAATTAACAGTCCGATAAGCTAACAGAGGTTTAGAGCAACAGGGCATGTTAAGAAATTAACAGCCCGTTAAGCTTTTTAAGATTTTGAGCAATAAGACCCCGTCTATTTATTTCGCGTGAATAACCAAATTCACACATCGACTCTATTTTTGGTCAAAGGTTGGTAAGTGATTTGAACACCTCTGCAGACAATAGAAAAGTTTGCATATATATGCAAACCTGGGCACGAAATAGTTCGTGCTTCACGGTAAACCGCACACGCTCTACAGCTATGGTCATTTGGTGACACGCTGAATACCTGCTGAGAAAAGGAACTTTACGACGGCGAACGTAGCCCACATCAGTCTACACATTTGCGCAATTTGATCAGAGGATACGTTGGTCACAATTCAACCAATTCAAGTTATTATTGTCAACGACGAGCACAATTTGATCAATATATCGACCGAATAAATACAAGTGGTGGTGAGAATCTGTACTGGTCACTCATACATGTAATGTACATACATTGTTTTATCAACCAGCGACCCACGCGAGTAGCGAGAATTAGATTGGTGCAATCTAGATATACATGTATTTTTACTAAAGGGTTTTGTTAATCTACTGGGAATTTGAAAAAATAACCAGGAGACACGAATTAGACAGACAACACAGTCCAATTAAACACGTCTTTAATTCCGAGAGGTATGAATTAAAGACGGCCGATTTTTATGTTTTCCGTCTCCAGGGACTGTCATCACACATTCCCACTGCCCCTCTACTCAGACAAGGAATAGATGCAGTGACATTTCAATCGTTGGCATTCATTTTGCGGATTCGGACATCTTGGTTGGGCTATCGAATGGATAAATGGATGATGGTAAACAAACACACGAATGTCACTTGTAATCGGGTTTCGGGGACAAACCTCGGCCAGTAGCTGACGTATAGACGAATTATGTTAACAGAAAGACTCACGGAAGACATGACTAAAGTGTAATAAATGTAGAACATTCTTAAAAATGAAAACATATATTCATACCGGGCGAATCTCCATGTTTCTGTTTACATTAGTACACGGAATATACCCGAGGAGTGTTCAGTACATCGTAGGAAAGTGCTATAAATCGATGCTCTCTGGTGAAGTGGTATGTATTCACATCACTCAGCAACCATTTATACATACATGCAATACACATATTGGTATAGTTTCATAACTGTGGTGTGGATGGCGATTGGCTTACAAATGCCCAGTATTTCCACAACAAATATCCGCTTTAAACATATCCAGAGATTCCACTATAGACCTGATTCTAGTGAACAAATGTGCATACCCAGTATGTTTCTTACTGTCCGTTCCAGGTTTTGCTGCCGACGAACCTTTGGCGTTTACACACATTACATCTAAAACATATTTAAATGTTAGTACTTTTTCATCAATAACAATTAACAATGTCACCCTCCAAAAGAAATGTATTTGATGAAATTCCATAAATTATTAATTTTCCTATGGGAAATTAACATGGGCATTAAAATCGATTTTTTTGAAAATTGTTGACTGATTTTCAAAATCTAACTTTTATTTTCTTAGTTACATCATTTCCAAGCTCTCAATTGCTCAGCAGGTTTCGGGTTCAATTTCCGTTTGTTTTAGTTTTTCGACACTCCATGTGATCTCCTGCCCTTTTTGCCCCAAGTTAAATTCTAATAGAATAATCGTTTTTCGCACTAAAATAAATATTTGATGGAATTCCATGAAATAAAACAATTTGGGGAGGGTACATTTTTGGTTATTGATAAAAAATTACTTACATTTAAATATTTTTCAGATTGAATGTGCTTAATAGCCAAAAGTGCGTCGGTGGAAACACGTGGAACAGACAGTAGTGAGAGCTTAACTGTACGTATGAAATATCTGATTAGCGAACTGCGGACCAGTGGCCCGTTTGACTAAACTTCGCACGACTAAAATGTTCGTAAGTGTTAATTTATGATCGTCTTGAAATTTAAATTGATGTATTAAATTTATTGAGCATCGGTTGCATATGCAGCCAATGTTCAATAAATGTAAATCCAATAATTATTTACAAGAAAACGTTGTTAATGTGAAATTTACAGACTATCATACGTTTGCACTTACGAACATTTTAGTTTGTTTAGTTTGTTGATTGAATAATATAGGCCACCGGCCCACAATATAACATGGTGAAATACACATTAGAGGAGTGATACACCGTCTTACAGTACATGTATGTCTAACAATGTAGACAAGCATTATACGAGCAAGCACATGTATACTAGTGCACATTAGAGGAGTGATACACCGTCTTACAGTACATGTATGTCTAACAATGTAGACAAGCATTATACGAGCAAGCACATGTATACTAGTGCACATTAGAGGAGTGATACACCGCCTTACAGTACATGTATGTCTAACAATGTAGACAAGCATTATACGAGCAAGCACATGTATACTAGTGCACATCGTTACTCAGCTTGTATAATGGATTGTCTTTTCTCCAATGCTACAAATATAAACTTAGCAATGTTGTGAATATGTGGTATATGTGAACTCGCCATCATTCTATTAAACGAATCATGATTATGGTTTCTAATACTATCGACATTTAAAAACTGTAGGCGTAGTTGTTCATAAGAGCTACTTTCTACAAAGAAATGGTATTCGGTCTCAACCACATGTATATTATTTTGTCGACAAATTGGACAATGCCGTAGATTCCTGTCAATGCCAATATGACAACCAGTTTCAATTAGTAAATTATGAGTTGAGCATCTGAACTTAGCTAGCGCTTGTTTATACGGAAACGATAAGTCTACAGATAAATAGGTTTCAGGTGTTATTGCGGATTTGAACCCACTATATGTATCTGCTTTACTAGTTGTTTGTAATAAATCATGCCATTTCTGTGTATAGCAGTCCGAGATTCTCTGCTTAAAAACATCGAGAAAATAATTTAGGTCGCCTACATCTTGTGAAAGCCAAATGTAACCGAATCCAAACGAAGACAGGAGTATTCTAATACTAGTAGCCCAAGTTTTGCGGCCACTATCGTCCAATTGCTCGAGCATAATATAACATTGACGCGGATATCTGTCACGATCCATACGTAAAATAGTCAACCAATATTTGATGCATCGTGGCATATATGTAGTACAGAGTGGTAAACGGCCACATTCCGTATGCAAATACAATTGCCGTCTGCTGGGGTAATCCACAATATTGTTTACAAAACGCTATGTGGACCCTTTCAATACGTTCAATGCATTGAAACCCCCATAATTCGGCACCGTAACAAAGAATCGGTTTCACCATCGAATCGAATAATTTAAAAATATCAGCATGGTGAAATTGTCCAAATGAGCGCTGATATCGAAATATGCATGCTATTGACTTTTGTTCTTGTTTAGATGCATATTCGTGTGTTTTCGACCATAATAGTGTTGGCGTCATGTACATACATAAATATTTATAATATGACACAGTTTCAATTGGGTTGTGTCTATAATACCATTTTTCATAGTTACTCAAAATACCACAATTTCTACAACAATTATTTTAGTTTTATTTAGGTTAATTTTCATATTTACTGCATCACAAAATTTTGAAATACAATCAATTTGTCTCTGTAATTGGATGGCGGTTTCAATAAAACTAGAAACATCATCAGCATACATCAATGCAAGTAGGTCACATATATCTTCTGTCACAAATATACCTCTATCAAATGTATTTCGTAAGTAAGCAACAAGATCATTTATAAAAAGACGAAATATAATCGGCTACATATACAACCCTGGCGCGTGCCGATATTACACAAAAAGAAGTCAGATAACTCATTTCCAACAGGTACACACGATTTTAACTTGTTGTACATTGATTGAAAGACTGTCAAAATGTTGCCATCAATCGACTTTCTTTGCAGAGCATTCCATAATATATTGTGTTGTATTGAATCAAATGCCTTTGAAAAATCGATAAATATGCAATAAAACCGACCACGTGGTCTTGATAGGTATTTTTGTGTGATAGACATCAGGCAAAAGAAGTTATCGACAGTAGAGTATGTTTTACGAAAACCTGCCTGAGATTCATGTAATAAAACATTGTCATTATACCAAGATTGTAGTCTATAATTTAGAATACAAGTAAACATCTTACAGAGACCATTCATTAACGAAATGCCTATATAATTCCCTGGGTCGTACGAAGTTTACTGAAACGGCCCCCTGTTATTGCGGTCCCTGAAAGCACCAACCCAGAACATTGAGCTTACCAGGTTCGTGTATTTTGACATCAATTTTATCAGGCGAGACTAGGAAACGCATATGAATTCCTCAGCTCACCGAGGAATTCTACCGTTTCCGAGCCGAGCCTGATAAACTTCATACATGTAGCAGGACACACTAGAACCGGATATTATATATATTTATCAGGTAACGTTTTATGAGAGATTATTGGCAAATATTTTTTCGTTGAAATTAGCGTGGATTTGTTTACGTTGTGTCACGATACTGACGGCATTCTGTCACCTCATTTGAAGTCAATCGGATATTGGTACGGTAACGAAAGTAGTTGCGACACCGAAGTATGCGTTTCTAGTAAATGCAGAATATGTCAATTTATTATCAATCAGCATGTATTTGATCAATGTATAGCTATTTAACCTGGTACTCATTTTTTTAGTACACAACTCTAATTATATTACATTACATAAGGCTAATGACCAGGTAGTATTTCCATGTTTGTGTTTTAAGCTTTCTTTGTTTGGGGAGGGTGACTTTTTTGTTATTGGTGAAAAAGTACTTACATTTAAATATTTTTTGGATTGAATGTGTTTAATGGCCAAAAGTTCGCTGGCAGCAAAACGTGGAACAGACAGTTTTTTAGTAGTAGAAAGTAAACAAAGAAAGCTTAGAACGCAAATCTGGAAATACTATTCCGTCATGTATTATAGGTTACATATGGTATTCTAATATGGTATATACGGTAACAGGGAAATGTCACGGGATCATTCCAGCATACGATGGAATGTGGTGTGTGAGAGAAAGTTAGTTACTATAATGGGTTAGAGCGAGTCAGGTCGTTGAGAATATATGACAATAAAGAATTAAAGATTGCAAGTGTTAATTATTATAACAAGAACCAACAATGTAGTTATGGACAGATTAACACTATGTAACATTGGTGGAGAATCATTTAGATTCGGTCCTTCAAAATGGGAGAAAATCTAAACTTTTGTGGAGAGAAATGGCGAAAAAAGAATCAAAGTACTATACGGAACCAGTTACGTTTACAGATGGAGGAACTGTGTTTAAGTTGGAAATCCAAAGACAGATTGAAGAACAAAAGAAACTAAATGTCAATCTAAAGTGCGAGTTAGCAGCTTTAAGAGACATTGTGACATTATCTCAAAACGAAATTGTACAAGGAATTGGTGTAATTAACAAAATGGAGTCAATATCGTCTGTTGAAACATTTAGACCAGGACAACATGAACCAGTGTTATTCTGGGACAGGTTTCTGTTGTATGCGGGATATAAAGAATGGAATAACGACAAGACATTGCAGATGTTTCCGTTCTTTATAAACGATGCGGAGTTTCAATGGTTTAGACATCTGGCAGGTGGAGAAAAAGATACATTAGCGCATTTGAAGGCTTCATTTCTGAAAAGGTTTTCAGATAAGGAGGAAAACCAATGGATTGTCTTCAAGAGGTTAACGGAGAGGATTCAAAAGCCGGGGGAAAGAGTGAAAGATTATATGCAGGATGTGATGTACCTTTGCAGACAGGTTGGGGAAGGGGACGACCATCAGCAACGAAAAGTCATGGCTGGACTTCTTCCAGAGATTAGAAAGTTTGTAGTGGGACAAAGGCCAACGACATTGGACGAGATAGAGAGATATGCCAAGATTGCAGAAGGTCTGGAAACGCCAGAAGATGTTTCAAAGCTGGATATGATGAACAAGATGTTTGAGAAATTGAAGATGGATCAGCTCCGGGAAGAAGTAAGCGGGTTACAAGATGAACGCAGTCGGAGTAGGGAACGTAGAGTGTCATTCCAAGAAGACGGGTACGGTAACTATCGTCAAGGTCGTCGTGATAGTCGCGAGAGATACAATTATTATCAACGACCTCAATACGAACATCGCGAACTGTTCGGTTACCAACGTCCAACACGATTCGGAAGTCCGGGAAGGGGAGATAATGACGGGCCACAAAGAAACGCGAATCGCGGACAAGGTGTAAACTATCGACCACAAAGAGATGGTAGTCGCGAGCGGAGTGACTATGGTCAGCAGAATAGAAATCGCGAACGTCAAGGACCATTCCGTTCAAGATCGCTAACGCCGAGAGAGAATCGCGCGCGTTCCAATCCAGAGAGAAGTAACGCTAACCAGAACAACTGGCAGAATCGAAAAGCAAAGTGTTACAAGTGTGGTAAGTACAATTGTTTTTCATATAGCTGTCTAGCGAGAAACTTAAGATGTTTTTAAAGCAACAACATTGGTCACTTTAAAGTGTGCTGCAAAAAAAACCAGTATTTTTTAGAGCAAGCGGGAACCTTTCGTCGAAATTAGATCATCCCCCATCAGAAACAAATGACAGTGACATATATACGATTCCATCTCCAAATTCTGATATTAAAAATAGAATAAAATTGTATTTAGAACGTTTAAGCATATCAGCCGTTGTTGACACTGGTGCTTCAGTGTCACTTTTAAATTATAAGGATTACAAAAGATCTAAAGTTTTTAAGAAAGCACCATTTCAAAATACAACAATAAAAAATATTAAAGGTGTGAATGACGTAAAATCATCTGTGCTTGGAAAAGTAGACGTATCTGTAAAAATTGCAAACGTATCGATCCCGCACGAATTTTTGGTTGTAAAAGATATCCAATATGATTTAATATTGGGAATCGATTTCATGAAAAGCACAAAAGCCGAAATATCATTCAATGATGGATATTTTTCGATATATGATGACTTTGCTAAAGTGCCTTTTCCAACTTTTCGGGAACACGAACCATCTGTGTTGTATTACACAAAAGAAAGCATTGATATTTCTCCCGAATCCGTGTCAGTGATAACTTTACATCCAAAATCAACCCAGGAACATGATATTGTGTTATTAAATCCAATAAGAAAATTATTTAATACTTATAATGCAATCGGGGCAAAAACAGTTAGTTCAACTGTAAATAATATTTGTTATTTTCAAATAATGAACCCAACGGAAAATGAAATACAAATACCGGCGCAAACAATTATAGCCTCGACAGAAATAATTAACGAAATTTTAACTTTTGACATTAATAACACAGAAGTTGAGACAACAAATTTGGATGAAAGTGCAACTTTAACGGAAGAGGAATTAAATTCAAAGCTAAAAGATATGGGAATTGAATTACCAGATTCATTGAGTAAAGAGCAACTATATAAATTAAAAAGACTTCTAATTAAATATGAACGTTGTTTTGTCAAAAAATGTAAATGAAATAGTCAATTCGAAATTACCGGAATTTCATGATATTAAACTAACATCAGAAAAGCCAGTACAAAGTAATTATTATAGGCACAGCCCAGCGCAAACCGAAGAAATAAAACGTCAAGTAGAACAACTTGAAGAAGCAGGCATAATTGAGGAATCAGATAGTATATTTCGTTCACCATGTCTGCTAGTAAAAAAGAAAAGTCCGCCTGGATCAAAACAAGCTTTTAGACTTGTAGTGGACTATAGAAAGCTGAATGCACAGACCCTACCAATCAATTTTCCTTTAGTTCAATTTCAGACGGTAGTAGATCAGCTTGGTGCTTCAAAATTTGAATACTTAACGAGTCTTGATTGTTTTCACGGTTACCACCAGGTCAAGTTAAGTAAAACTGCAAAACAATACACTAGCTTTGTAACTTAATTTGGTCAATAAACGTACAATTACTTACCATATGGTTTACGAAATGCACCGTCATGCTTTTCACGTTGTATGTCTCAACTTTCTCGTAAATATAACTTCAGGTTTCTTTTGGTACATATCGATGACATCTTAATATATTAAAAGACGTTTGAAGAACATCTTAACCATTTGGAACAAGTATTTGCAACAATTCAAAATGCATGTGTCAAACTTCGAGCCTGAAAATGCGAATTCATGAAAGAGAAACTGTAATATTTAGGGCATATATTTACAAAAGAAGGTGTAGAAGCAGATAGTGCGAAAACGAACCTTATAGGAAACTACAAAAGACCATCTACGGTTAAAGAATTAAAGCAATTTTTGGGTTTAGCTCAATTTTATAAAAAGTTCATAAAAGATTTTAGTAAAATTTGTAAACCATTACATGAATTGACCTAACAAAAACGAAAATTTCAATGGACAGATGATGCACAACAAGCTTTTAACCAATTAAAACAAAAACTGATAAACCCACCAATCTTATAATTTCCGCAATTTGATCGAAAGTTTTACTTATGGACAGATTCCTCAGATTTCGCTGTGGGCTTCGTACTAGGACAAAAAGATGAAAATGGTAGAAATACAGTAATATTATATGGTGGAAAACAATTAAATAAATGTGAAAGGGCATGGTCATCGACGGAAAGAGAATGTTTTGCGGTTTTCTATGCAATTAAACAATTCCATTGTTATTTAGCAGATAAGAACTTTACAGTATATTCAGATCATCAAGCACTAACATCATTAACAAACACTTCTAGAAATAATGGTAGACTAATGCGATGGTCACTTTTGCTAAGTGGGTATGACTTTGACATAGAATACATACCGGGAAAACACATGACTAATGCCGATTTTCTCAGTAGAATGTCATATGACATACGAGAGGAGCAGAGTGATGATCAAAAGTCAAAATTAGAGAAAATGACGACAAAAACACAAAAGTTCTCATCAGTAGCAGAAACGGACAGTTCGGACAGCTGTGCATTAGGTTATCAGAGTGGTTATCAAACTACTGGTGTCGATACGAAATCGACTATGTTTCAGAATCGAACAGATAATTGTTCGGAACAAGTCAATGTATTATCGTATTTATTCCAGGCAGAAAGTCAAGTCAATGACACAAATCCTTTAGAGATGATAACTCAGTTAACGAAGATCACTGTTGTTGAAATGTCTCGGTTTCAAAGTGAAGACACTCAGTTAAAACCTTTAGTAAATTATTTAAATGAGTGACGAATTGCCATTGAATAACAAAAATAGCAAAGACATATTAGTCGAATCACAACATTATGTTCTTGATGATGGAATATTATTTCATTTTTACTACTCAAGAGGTAAACAAAGAGATATAAAAAGTGCAACAAAACAATTATTCATTCCGTCTACGTTGAAAGCAGAAATATTGAAGGCTTGTCATGACTGTTCTGCACATTTTGGTGAAGAGAAAACGTCTTTGCTAATACGATCGAAGTTCGTTTGGAAAAAACAATACCAAGATTTAAAAGACTATGTACAATCTTGTCAAACTTGCCAGGTATCAAGCAGAGACTACAATTTTGCTAAAGCACCACTATGTCCTTTGAAAACGCCAAGTAGAGCATTTGAGTTATTGGAAGTTGATTTGGTTGGCCCGTTGCCAAAGACTCCAGAGGGGTATGAGCACATAATAGTATTTTGTGATCATTTCAGTAAATATCCCATCGCATATCCATTGAAGGCACTGATACAAAACAATAGTACAATTGTTTTATGACAATGTCATAAGCGTCTTCGGACCACCGACCTACTTATTAAGTGATAATGGATCAAATCTGGTTTCAAAATTGATGCAAGCAATATGTAAAAGTTTCAATATACAGAAGATAAACTCTACCTCCTATCATCCACAAACTCAAGGACTCGTAGAGCGACTCAACGGTATTATTGGTTCTGGACTGAGAAAACATTCAAACACAACACAAGACAACTGGCCAATGATAATCAGTCACATCTTATATGGATATAGAAGTGCACCATGTAAACCACATGGGAAGTCTCCATTTGAAGTTCTTTATGGCTTCCCAATGACGACAATGGTTGAAAAAGCATTACCTAATGTTAAGCCAAATTTGCCATTCAAAGACAGACGAGTATTTGAAGAAATTTTAAAGGGTCATCAGATTACAAGACAAGTAGCATATGAACAAATGAAAAGTTACAGAGAAAACTATACTCAGCAATATAATAAAAAATCTAAAACTCCAAACTTTCAGGTAAATGATAAAGTGCTTCTGAAAGAATGTACATTGTTACCTGGAAAATGTAAAAAATTATGTCAAAGGTTCATTGGACCACTCAAAATTATCACAGTACATGATCAATTTACATATACACTTCAACGGGTCTCGGATGGATATATAAAGAAAAAAGATTCATGCAAATCGGTTAAAGTCATATTTTAACAGAGAATCTACGAAAAGTTTGCGAGAAAATAGCACAACAAATAAAAACCAGGATTCTATAAATAGGAGTTCAAATCGAAATAAGGATACTTCAGATGTGTTCATAGCGAAACGACTGTTAGAAAGCGTATTATAAACAAACAGGTCTTCTATGACGTGGAATGGTTAGACAAAACTGTGACACGAGAACCAGCTTCCAATATATTAGATTCAAATCTGATAACTGATTTAAATCGGCGGCTGAGAAAACAATATAAACGCTAGTGGTTTATTATGTGGGTAAGTTTTATTTCACAAAACAAAGTTTTGGTGAACATTGAAGGTGTTAACGGATTATCTGGCAATACAGATGAATCCAAGTATATGTACGACCTCATTGTTGTCACAATTACGATATGGACGGGTTCAATGATGTTCATGTATATACATGGTGAAAAATTTGACGTCATTTACTGCATTGTAACAGCTATTTACGTGACTATTGATCTGGACCTGTCGTGAAACACTGCAGACTGCAGACGTGTTTACATTTAGGCGAGTGAAATCTCCGCGCTAAACGTCAACAATCCGCCGGAGTTGACATTTAAACGCGCAGTGTTATAAGCAGCAGTAAAATTAGATGATACAGTCAGTGTATATTTAAGATATCCGCATTTGAAACGAAAATAGGTAAACTTTGATAGCTGCATACTGGTATATTGGTTTGTAACTGAAGTTAGTAATTGCAAATTTATTACATTGGCTATGCTATGTTCATTGTACAAACAAAATTATCATATATAACAATAACAGTATATTTTGATATGAACATATTTTATTGCTCTGTCTTTTTACAATTTACAATAGGTACACAATATACAAATTACTGTTAAAGAGAGCAAACGCGTTGGGATATAATTTTTAACAATATTAGCTACAGCCCTTCCAAAAATAATATTACCATGTAGGAAATTTCCAAACATGCCTGTTGTGAGAAAAATGTTTTACATAAGAAATAAGTAAATGTTAGCCATGTCACATTACATATGTGCAAATATAACAGTAGCTTACTGCCAAATGTACTAGAGAAATTTGCAATGTATCAATTTGATTGCCAACTGCACTCGAAAAAATGGAAACTAATTATCAATGTTGTGAGAGTGTGACATTTTTATGTATTGATGTTGGCAGCCATAAACAAAAAAAAAATCAACATTTCAATCTGTGTGTTTGATGACTTTTGTTTGAAATCAAAGTAGACCAGGATTGATATATATATTATATTTGTTTTAGGTTATTGAACAGAACTAACGATGGTGTATATCAATGATATTCTGAGGTTGGAAATCGCCAGCGCGTATATTAAAACGCTACTAAAAATCAATTCCACAGCTTTCGTCGCCGACGACTGTATCAGTAATAGCGGTTGGCTGAGTATCGACGAGGAATTGGCTACCCTGTTCGCCTCGTCTTACTCGGGCTTGAGATCACCATGGATGGACGTCAATGCGGCCATCGAATGGTTTCTTGTTCGACTGACTTCGCTCGACAGTGTCAAAAAATGCTGTTCGAGTGCGGTTGGGAGAACTTCATGTTCATTGTAACAATGGCCGACTACTTCGGTGCTATTAATTTCTGGAGTGAGGTAGAGCAAATTTTACATCTCGACCCGAAAATGTATTTCGAGTACTTTAGCAGCGCGACGCTACCGATCCGTTGCCAATTGCTACCCGAAATTACCGTGGTGGAGCAACTACTCGAAAAAGTGAACGTACGAAAACGAGATGCGGAGAATAAACGATATATCGAAAAAAATAAATCAATATTTCTTTTCTTTTCTTCATTTTAACATTCTTAGTAATTTCTCACAATTTCTCCAAAATGTTCTTACTTTGTGTTTAAAACCTAAGAATACATTAAAAATGTCAAAATATATGAAATTATAATGCTACTATGAATTAACATTCTATCAACTTCAACAATACTTAGACAATAACAGACTAAATTTACATAATAATGCATGATAATTCTTAAAACTATTATTTCAAACGTTTAACAGTTATGATTGCTTTAAAATATACAATGATTGTACATGAGAACAGACAGCCAAAATTGTCTGCAAATCTAGATACGTTAGATTATATGATGCCATCAGTGTAGAGACATTGATAATTATGATATCAATCATAATTCTTATGCTTATTGCATACGCAATTAAACGACAATGAAACTCACAAATGAGAATCGCAAATGATGCACTCATAAGTCAGCTAATTGACTCACTGAGGCTGCATACGTCACTTTTAAATAATGTTGTTACCATGAGACGGAATTCAATCATTACAGTATGTGACCGATTGAATGACAAGCAAATAGAGTTACCTGAGAAAATAACACTAGGTTGGAAATGAGAGAGAGTAAACACAGAATCTGAGTTCTAATAATTGGTTCCCGAGGAAAAAAAGAACATACAAATATTCTAATTAGACAGTGGTATGCTTAAGCATTTGTACGAGAACCATAATTATGTTATACTATATTGGCCTGGAATACACATTCTGAGATGTGGAGAAATTTGAGACATGGCAATATATGTATTGACATATTACATGTATTTATGTATTTATGATTAATTGTATGTCAATAGTTGTGTAGATTATATAATGCTTGCGGCCTTGATATATACAGTATAGCGGGGAGGTTACTGTGGACAGTGTCTCATGTGCCAGTGCAGTCGTTAAGTCCACAAACGTGCATACAACATGTATTGTTTTATTTTGACGGCCGATGCGGTCAGAAGGAGAAAATTCATAAATAATTTACTATGTTATTATACGTGACATGCGTGTGTTATTATATGTAAATGTAGGCCGTTGCAGATACAAACCGTTCTGTGCAATGTAAACCATTAAAACAGGACTGGCAGACTTATCATGACGTATGTATTTTAATATATATATATTCATATATACATATGTTGCAACATGCAACGTCATTATCAGGTTGTCATAGCGATTTACGGTATCATTGATCCAGAACTACACTAAGTACTTTCAGCCTGGGCCTGTGTTTTTCATGGGCAGGCAACATTAAAACATGCCGCACGTTTCACTTTGTTTAGTTTTTTCCGCTGGGGAATCCAGTGAAATTAAAAGGTCACGAGGCTGCTTTTCATGGTGGCGGTTATAACAAATTTCCTGTGGCCATGTAATTTGTATTTGTATTGTATTGAACTTACATGTTCACAAGTCTTTTGTATATTTGAGTATGGTGATTGATGTGTTATAGATATTGCGTTTTCAAGAAATAAACGGAAGAAGCTATCGCAACGGAGACGTTAATTTCTTGAAAAAAAATACGCATTGTTGATTAGATATTGCATTAATAACGATTCTGGTGTTATGATATGCCGTAAAACTGGCATGAATAAGACAGGAGGCAACATAACAAAATTGACAAATAGTTGTACGTACTTGTGTATCATATTGTATTCTTAATCAGATTTTATTTTTATGGACAGGATTTGTGGTATAAGAGTACTGTTTCACGTATCATCATATGTATACATGTTGACTATGTTTGTAAAAATTCTTACGAATTATGAAATGCTGCATATTACATGTATATGTATTGCTTCATTGGGAGCTTGTTAGAAAATTATTAGTGCATAAAATATAGTTGGTTCAAATGATAATTTATCATAAAGAAAAATGTTAAGTAGGCATGAAACAAAGCATTATCATTCAAACTTAAGACTTAAACCTAAACATAATTGTGTTTTGAAAAAGGTTTTGGCAAAGGAACAAATAATCATTAAATATGATGATATATATAGGTGCCTGATTGCAACATGCACTTGTGAATATCGAAATATCGATTTCAAAAACGAAAATGATTCAAATATTTACATGCATTTAGGATTTTGATAAATACGGGTACGTACTAGCTATATGTACCTATACATATCAAATATTCGATGCAAAATACATATAATCATATGATAGAATATGTGGTCTAAATCATGTTTTGAGTGTACCATTCTTGATAAAATGAAATATTGACAACATTTCGATTAGAATGCGGTTTGAAAATACACGTATGTACATATTATGTTATATCAAATTAATTTCTATTATATTTTATGTCTATATCACTAAAATGAACTGATGTTGTTGACATGTAGTAGAAAATTTGGTGTCATTTCTGGGTAAAGCAATGAGATAACGTGACTTATTCCGAATATTATATATAGCATAATGACTTCGATGATTTGAGGACAAATCATAAAGGGGTATAGGGGTATATGTTATAGGTTAAATATGGTATTCTAATATGGTATATACGGTAACAGGGAAATGTCACGGGATCATTCCAGCATACGATGCAATGTGGTGTGTGAGAGAAAGTTAGTTACTATAATGGGTTAGAGCGAGTCAGGTCGTTGAGAATATATGACAATAAAGAATTAAAGATTACACGTGTTAATTATTATAACAAGAACCAACAATGTAGTTATGGACAGATAAAAACTATGTAACACATGACGTTTATGTAATAAGTTATATAATGTGTTTAATAGCCAAATATTTGTCGGCAGGAAAACGTGGAACAGACAGTAGACATTGCCACCATTGTTTTCCGAAAAATCGGACATTACCATTAATAATTTTGCTACTATTCGGTCAGTTTATGATAACATGTTTCCTTATATTTTATCATTTTCTCACAATAACAATATTGCGAAGTAAGAACGTCAACGTCCTGCAAATCATTGCTATATTTTCGTTCGCGAAATGTAAATTTTATACTGCAATGTTTTACCGCTGACTGGTGTAGTGTATAGTGCAACCTATTGCCTATCAAGCGGAAAACGTGCAGCTACCTGATACCATACATTTTGTCACTGAATGTTATGCAACTGTTTTAGCTCAAACAAAACTGGAGCCTGTATTATGCCCCTATGCCCCAGTATTATGCCCCTCTATGTTCCGTGGTGCCTGACTTCGGTATAGCATTAATGATACCTTTCCTCCACTCGGAAGGGACCTTTCCAGACCGTAGACATATGTTAAAACAATATGCAGAAACGATACTGCTGTGTCATTACGTATTACATTGTCACAAATTGACGAGTTCGTTGGATAGGTCGGCATATGGATCTGATGGCTAAGACTAGTGAACACAGTTGGATTAGGTGTAGCATGTATATTATGGTTAAAACACGTCGTCAAGTAAAATATGATTACTATTTTACACACAAGTACAAGTGAACCCCTCAACACTTCAACACAAACACATGTCAAATAACCACCCTGCTTATGAGTGTATCATTTCATAACACAATTCCAAAGTGTCTCATTACCCCACATAATGTTACAAGTGTCAACTACCCCACAACTGTTCACAAGTGTCTAATTCCCACACAGGATCATAAGTGTCTAATTTCCCACATAAGTGTCATAAGTCCCACACCAGTTCATAAGTGTCTAATTCCTCACAAGTGCACAAATCCCACACAGTTTCATAAGTGTCCTAATTCCCCACACAAGTGTAAATCCCAAATCACAGTTCATAAGTGTCTAATTCCCCACATAAGTGTCTAAATCCACACACAAGTGTCTTAAGTCCCACACAAGTGTATAAATCCCACACAGTTCATAAGTGTCTAATTCCCCCCATAAGTGTTTAAATCCACACACAAGTATCTAAGTCCACACAAGTGTATAAATCCCACACAGTTCATAAGTGTCTAATTCCCACATAAGTGTCTAAAATCCACACACAAGTGTTCTTAAGTCCCCACACCAGTTTCATAAGTGGTCTAATTCCTCACATAAGTTCATATGTGTCTAATTCCTCACATAAGTTCAGCCTGTGTCTAATTCCCCACATACATCTCTAATTTCCCCATATCATTTCATAAGTGTCTAATTCCCAACACAAGTGCGCAAAATATCACAGTTCATAAGTGTCTATTCCCACACAAGGTGTCTAAATCCACACAGTTCATAAGTGGTCTAATTCTCCACACAAGTGTATAAATCCCACACGTTCATAAGTGTCTAATTCCCCACAAGTGTATAAAATTCCACACCGTTCATAAAGTGTCTATTTTCCCACATAAGTGTCTAAATCACACAACAGATCATACGTGTTACATTAGCAACTGCATTAACTTCTCTCTAGATTCCATTGTCAGTGAGTGTGAATATACAGGACGATAGTACTCAATAATACACCCGGCCATCTCAGGACAAGTAATGGTCCACACAGGACAAGTCACGGCCCACACAGGACACGTAATGTTCCACACAGGTCAAGTATTGGTTCACCCAGGAAAAGTAATGGTCCACACAGGACAAGTAATGGTCCCACACAGGACAATGTTCCTCCACACAGGACAAGTAACGGTACCACACAGGACAATGTTCCACACAGGTCAAATATTGTTCCACATCGGACAAGGAATGGTCCACACAGGCCATTCACAGTCCACACAGGACACGTAATGTTCCACGCAGGTAGTGTAAGGTCCAGGCCTCAAGAGTATAGTCCCCCACTCATGGAAACGTAATAATGGAAAGTTCTTACATATTAGCCCAGGAACAAACGGTCTCAACAATGCACATGCAGGCTCTCTTCCTCGCCTCGCTGCTCTCACATGCCCGTAGCACGGCCACACCCAAAAACCACAGTTGGTTAACTCAGTCTGCTGTCTCTAATACAAGTATTGTTGTTGCCTAGTCGAGATTCAAATGTCCACTGTCCACAATGACCCCACTTCAACTCATGTACAATGCACATGTCCAAACACACAGGTAACCTGCTTGACCACTCAAAAAACCAATACACAGGAATGTCAACATGTATCTCCCAGTAGATATTCACTCACTACATACATGTACACTACCGTATTTGACCACCTATGTGTCCAGTGTCCAGCAAACCATATATACCTATATACCCAACAATGAATATTGTGACAATTCCTCCCTCCTTAAGTGTAAAAATGGAGAATCCACTTTTTACTCCTACTTCCTCACTAAAATCAACTATTTACACGCCGTCTGGTTTCTTCGTCGTAATTACAGACCTAACAACTACATTCGCAATCCCAACTGTGGTTTCTGCTCTCACTACTACTGTGCATGTCGACTCAGGAAATCTGCTCCCACGTTATCCGACCCCTTGATCGCGATAATTCGAAACCTGTAAGGCTGAACAGATAAAGCCCATCGCATGATACGTTAATTATCGACTCTTTGGCTTGGAATCTCGGTAACAACACTTACCTGAAACTGTCTTATTTGTGTCATCTCGGTCTTCCACTTCAGGCTCAATAACTCCGACACATACTTGCGCTATGATGCCTCTGTCACCAGAATCTGTCTGCGCTGGTGCTTCCTGTTCCCGCTCTATGTATTGTTTCAGCATGTTTGCGTGGTACAATTTCAACTTACCTTTAATGTCCACGCGATAGTCCACAGGTCCCACCTTCTGTACAACTTCAAATGGCCCCTTCCACTGCATGAGCAGTTTATTGTGATCTGTGGGCAATAACAAAAGTACCTTATCTCCTACACTGAATTGTCTGTCCTTGGCCTTCTTATTATAGTAACCCTTGTATCTGTCTGTTGACTTACGTAATTCTGATCTGGCCAACTCACATGTCCCTTCCAGTCTCTCTCTCAGACCTACAACATACTGGTATGTGGTTTTAATTTCGGTCTGCTCCAACTCCTTCGTCCACAGCTCTCTCAGAATTGTCAATGGTCCTCGAACTGTCCTTCCATAGATCAACTGAAAAGGTGAAAAATCCCAAACTTTCTTGTGGTGCTTCCCTGTAAGCAAATAATAAAGGCGCAATATACCTGTCCCAATCGGTCGGTCTTTCCTCAGACATTCGACGAAGCATGCGCTTGAGAGTTTGATGAAACCTCTCCACCAATCCATTACATGCAGGATGATATGGAGTCGTTGTCAGCTGTTTTATGGATAGAAGATTACTTACCTCTTTCATCACCTGAGAAGTGAATTGTGATCCCATATCTGTCAAGATTTCATTTGGAATACCAATGCGTGAAAACATTTCCACTTATGCTTCGGCTACGGTTTCGGCCTCAATGCTTTTCAAAGCAGTCGCCTCCGGATACCTTGTGGCGTAGTCGACCAAGGTTAACATGTATTTATTACCTTTGACTGTTCTGGGATGTATTGGCCCCACTAAGTCCACAGCCACACGTTTGAATGGTGTGTCGATGATTGGCATTGTGCCAATGGGAACTTTACTCACCTTGCCTTTCGGAAAAGTCTTCTGACACACATCACACGAACGACAATAACGCATAATGTCTGAATGGAGTCCTGGCCAAAAGAAATGTGTTAGTATCTTTTCTGACATTTTCTTTACCCCTAGATGTCCAGCGAACAATGAGTCATGTGATGACTTCAATACCTGGGCTCTCAGAGCTGTCGGTACTACCAACTGGCTGAAAATCTTACCGTTCTCTACCTTTGGAGATTGGAATTCCCTATAGATCAATCCATCTTTGATCTGGTATCGAGATGTGTTGCCCCACGACCAATTGACTGTTTTCCACTTACTGCTGCCTCTCTAACCGATTTTAGAGCAGGGTCCTGGCTTTGATGCGTCTTCACATCCTCTACTCCGATATCACTAATAGGTGCTGGAACATGTAACTTACTTGGTGTTCGAGACTTATTCCGTTCTCTCTGTGCCCTAGTTTCGACCGCCTGTATAAGTGCTTCCGTTGGCTTCATCTGAAAATGTGGTTCATGCCCAATCCAATCTGGATTAGGATCTCCAGGATTTCTAACTCCAGGAATGTTACCCAATATGAGATCATAGACCGGGTTTTCCATGCAGAGTGCCTCAATTTGTCCAACCAAGTAAGGGGTATCAACATCAATTGCGACCACATCAACCTTTCTAACAGTTCCATCAACCAATACACAAAGCCGAGTTCTCCCCGTGAACTCGTGTGTATTCACTAAATCTTTCCGCACTACTGCGCTACTACAACCACTATCTCTAAGGACCTTCACCTTTGTATATCCTACATAACCCTCTGAAACTGGCATCCCACTAAACGGTTTTCGGTCTGCATTTGCCTTGCAGGCTGCACTAACAATAGGGAGTTCATGGCCACACTGAAGGTGTACCTTAAAATCTGAAATGCAACAAGGTTCAAGTGTAGATTCATTTGGAATTAAACAACTAACAATGACCTTGGGCTTTGTTTCCTCTTGTTCTACAACACAGTTTCCTGACTCAAAATTCCTACCATATCCCCGGCCTCGACCTCGGCCTCGACCACTCCATCCTTCCCTTGACTTATCAAATGGCTTAAACCCTGATCCACTACCCATCGACTTAGTCGGACAGTCTCTAACCATATGACCTGGATTACCACAGCCATAGCACTTCCTACCAACTTCACGAACGCGATCTACTCCTGATGGAATAAATTTACTGGAATGATTCACATTGCGACTGTCTCTACCTGTATTCAATTTGCTACTGCAATCAAACCCCCCATGAGCCTCGTTGTATTGTTCTGCCAGTACCGACATTTCATGAACGGTTTCAGGTTTTCGTTCTTTTAGAAAAACAGCCAAATTCTTACACATTGCCATCATAAATTGTTCCCTTAATAACAGATTACTTAGCCCATCATAAGTTTTTGGTGCATTCCCAAGTTCCATCCATCTGTCAAGATAATTTTCTAATCGTGCAACAAATTGCGAACTACTTTCCCCAGACTCTGGTTTACTGTTTCTGAATTTATGTCTGAATCCTTCTTCAGTCAATTGAAAGCGTTTCAACAGTGAGTCCTTTAACGTTTTGTAATCTGCTGCATTTGTTGGAGACAATCGTGAATAAACTTCTAAAGCTTTGCCCTTCAACAATGTACTCAAATTCACAGCCCTATATATCTTCAGACCAACCAGCCATTTCAGCAAAACGCTCAAACCTTTGAATGTATGCATCTAAGTTATCCTTTCCTTCTTCAAAGGGAGGTAATCTGGGTAATTTCATTTTTGCCCCACCACCGTTATTGTACGAGTGATTACCTGCATTATCATATGCTAAAGACATATCACCTGATGCCCTACTTCTAACTCGTTCAAGTTCAATTTCCTTATCTAACAGCTCTAACTTGCACCTAGTCTGCTCTTTAGACAACTATAACTCGAAATGCTTTTGTTTTTCCTCAGACAAGGCTAATTCCTTCCTACTCTCTCGCTCCCTATTTCTTTCATCTCTTTCACGTGTAAGCTCCTCTCGCTTCTCGATAAATGCTAGCAATTCATCCCCTTGATAACCAAACCCCTGTCCAAGTTCCATTAACTTTTCAAAATCCATATTTCTCGTCAATGAACCTTCACCTACAAGCCTAAATCCAATTAATATCAATAGTCCTATTGCCAATATCCATATACCTTTTTCCGAGCAATGACCTATCCCACCGCTGCCACCATTTGTCACAAATTGACGAGTTCGTTGGATAGGTCGGCATATGGATCTGATGGCTAAGACTAGTGAACACAGTTGGATTAGGTGTAGCATGTATATTATGGTTAAAACACGTCGTCAAGTAAAATATGATTACTATTTTACACACAAGTACAAGTGAACCCCTCAACACTTCAACACAAACACATGTCAAATAACCACCCTGCTTATGAGTGTATCATTTCATAGCACAATTCCAAAGTGTCTCATTACCCCACATAATGTTACAAGTGTCAACTACCCCACAACTGTTCACAAGTGTCTAATTCCCACACAGGATCATAAGTGTCTAATTTCCCACATAAGTGTCTTAAGTCCCACACCAGTTCATAAGTGTCCAATTCCTCACAAGTGCACAAATCCCACACAGTTCATAAGTGTCTAATTCCCCACACAAGTGTATAAATCCCACACAGTTCATAAGTGTCTAATTCCCCACATAAGTGTCTAAATCCACACACAAGTGTCTTAAGTCCCACACAAGTGTATAAATCCCACACAGTTCATAAGTGTCTAATTCCACAAGTGTATAAATCCCACACAGTTCATAAGTGTCTAATTCCCCACATAAGTGTATAAATCCACACACAAGTGTATTAAGTCCCACACCAGTTCATAATTGTCTAATTCCTCACATAAGTTCATATGTGTCTAATTCCTCACATAAGTTCATATGTGTCTAATTATCCACATACATCTCTAATTTCCCCATATCAATTCATAAGTGTCTAATTCCCAACACAAGTGCGCAAATCTCACAGTTCATAAGTGTCTAATTCCCCACACAAGTGTATAAATCCCACACAGTTCATAATTGTCTAATTCCCCACACAAGTGTATAAATCCCACACCGTTCATAAGTGTCAAATTCCCCACACAAGTGTATAAATCCCACACCGTTCATAAGTGTCTAATTCCCCACATAAGTGTCTAAATCCACACACAGGATCATACGTGTTACATTAGCAACTGCATTAACTTCTCTCTAGATTCCATTGTCAGTGAGTGTGAATATACAGGACGATAGTACTCAATAATACACCCGGCCATCTCAGGACAAGTAATGGTCCACACAGGACAAGTCACGGCCCACACAGGACACGTAATGTTCCACACAGGTCAAGTATTGGTTCACCCAGGAAAAGTAATGGTCCACACAGGACAAGTAATGGTCCACACAGGACAATGTTCCACACAGGACAAGTAACGGTCCACACAGGACAATGTTCCACACAGGTCAAATATTGTTCCACATCGGACAAGGAATGGTCCACACAGGCCATTCACAGTCCACACAGGACACGTAATGTTCCACGCAGGTAGTGTAAGGTCCAGGCCTCAAGAGTATAGTCCCCCACTCATGGAAACGTAATAATGGAAAGTTCTTATATATTAGCCCAGGAACAAACGGTCTCAACAATGCACATGCAGGCTCTCTTCCTCGCCTCGCTGCTCTCACATGCCCGTAGCACGGCCACACCCAAAAACCACAGTTGGATAACTCAGTCTGCTGTCTCTAATACAAGTATTGTTGTTGCCTAGTCGAGATTCAAATGTCCACTGTCCACAATGACCCCACTTCAACTCATGTACAATGCACATGTCCAAACACACAGGTAACCTGCTTGACCACTCAAAAAACCAATACACAGGAATGTCAACATGTATCTCCCAGTAGATATTCACTCACTACATACATGTACACTACCGTATTTGACCACCTATGTGTCCAGTGTCCAGCAAACCATATATACCTATATACCCAACAATGAATATTGTGACATACATCTTACGGTATTCCATCCGGTCCACAGGATTTACCTGTTTTCGCTCGGAATATAGCTTGACGTACCTCTAAGAACGAAATGTCGTTAGATATATGTGCACAGCATGTACATTCTTAACTAGCAAATGTGATATAATCCAAGAATAGACTCCTCCAATATTTGAAACATATCTTTATGATGTATTGTTAGATTCTTTAGTATTGAATACGGGGATTCATGCATCCAAATCAAGTACACGTATTTGACTTTTTCTCTACTTTGGTTTCTACTTTACGAGTCGTTTTATATTTTAAACTTGGTTGTCGTGATTGTTATATCACTGTTATCAAATAAAGTATTATGAAAAGCAGAATCATGTTACATTATTTAATGGCCCCCACACTTGACATACACTAGTACGCAGTGTATCATACTATATCACACAGTTGTTCGCTGGTACTTATTTGTCACTTCCGTAATAAGGACAGACTTCTTAATTAGTATTTCCCTTTCATTTCCTCCTCCGGATAAGAATAATGTTATTATAATTAATTAATAATAATGAATATGTGTTATTTTCAGATTCCGAAAACGTTGAATTATCAATAATTTCCTGACATTATTATAAACGTTTAATGCGAAGTGAACGTATACTAACGGTCTGGGACACATACATGTAATAACCCGAACGTTCTGTCTGTAACGCAGTCTTGCGTTACATACATAACATTCGGGTTATATATGTAACTGTCGGAATGACAGACACATAGCTTATCTGGAGGTCCAAATACTGTTTCAAACGAATTTAATGAGTCTTTTACATATAACATTCTTATGGTAAACATTAGTTCTTATATGATGGTCGGTGTCACCGGCTGAAACCGGATGGTTAGACCAGAAGTGCAATGTTGCAGCGTGCAAGACGATCAGGATCTAATATTGCTGCCAATGTCTTCCCGTTCCTTTGATCAGTGGGTGGCCCATTTGTTTACAGTACATGTACACAGAGCTCAAGTAAAGGCTTGTATTGGTGTATTTTACGCATTCATTTACCTGAATGCGATTGATTTTCAAAGGTGGGAATAGAATGTATGCACACTAATTTGAAACTACTCTTTGACTTTCAAACTGAGGAGTAAACATTTTCTAATAAAATTGAGAATTCACTTAATTGAGCTGACAAAATCAAACAAGTGAATTTGCTACCAAAACAAAAACCATGTGATCGATTTTCAAAAATAAAATATGCAACAAATTTGAAATCAGGGGGTGTCTTTATACACAATGCTTATCTGGAGCTCTGTGTACATGAACTTCCATGTGCAGATCCACAGGCGGGATAACACAACAACTTTCAGTTTAACAAAGTTTTTTGTTTATATTAAATTAGTATATTCAACATAATTTAGTAGTAACTACAGTATACACAACCTTTGATACATCAGTCGAATAATGTATTTCCACTTCTCAGACGGCATAATGGCTGCAGTTGTTGATAGCACCATCAGCAGTGTCTGTGAGGCGGAAGACTATGTAGATTCTGTAATGGGGTCTCAGCGTATCACGTGTTGATAGTACCCCGTCTAATAGTCGTAAGCGTCATCTGCCATCGACGTGTAATAGTGAGGCTGAGGCTAAGGGCACAAACAAGAAGTCTAAACAACGCAAATCCACGCCGCCGTCACCGACTACAGTTAACGCTGCCATACCACCGCCACGGCCGTCAGTGGTACAGTCAGCGACACCAGTGGCGGCAACGCCTAAGCAGCCAACATCATCACAGAGATCGCAAAGAGCAACATATATTTTGATCACTGCGGCTAACGTACATCATGACGCCGATACGGACGTGAAGGCAATACTTACGAAAATTTCGTCTGACATGTTACTGATGTGGGAGTCGCTGACATAGAGAATGAATTCGCTTGAAACTAATCTGGAACGCAAACTCTCTCAAAAACTCTCCACACTGGTTGCTAAACGTGTAAATACAGAAATGAAGAAAGTTCGAAAGGATGTTGACGATCGGCTGTTAGACATTCGGGCTGATATGCGGACCGACTTGGATGAACTTTCGTCAACTGTATCTGGTGTGCATGATTCTATCCGGGATGTGAAGGCACGGCAAAGGTCAACATCAATGTCACAGTAGTGCGTCTGATATGCATTTGCGTATTGTGGTTCCGAACATGGCTCAGCGCGAACGCGAGAATGTTGCTCTCGACGTTAATCGTCTTATATAAGACGGTCTTCGAGTTAATGACGTGACGGTCTCTTCTGCTGAACGCAAAAGCAGTGACAATAGGGCAAGGCATGGAATTGTAGTTGTGACATTCAAATCCAAGGATGACAAGGTGAAGTGTATGAGTGCTGAATCGAAGCTGAGAACCTGTGGACAGTACAGAAGAGTTTACCTCAACAATCACCAATCACGTGAAGAAAGGATCATGGCATCTAACTTCCGGACTGTAATTGATGCGCTGCGTAACAATGATAGCAACATCACCATCAAAGGGTCTCGTGTCGTTAAGAATGTTGGCAATAACGAACCTGGGGGCACGGAGCACACTGGTAATTCTCGTGACGTCACGGGTGGGAATAAAGATACGCAGGCAGACTATACTGGCCCGGTTCCACGTACACGCTCTGATGGACGGCACAACCGACCTGACAACGACCGTCCTTATGGGTCACGTGGTTTGGCGCGCGATGATGGCAGTCGGCACGGTACAGGCGACTCGTACCAGCGTAATTCGCGTTCTGACGGCAGTCAGTGGGGTTACGTCGATCGGCGATGCGGTAATGGTGCCCGTGGCGGTCGTGGTCGCTCGTACAACTAGCTAAAACTTGGGTTTTGGAATGTCAACGGTTGGTCTGCGAATGAGTTGTCAGACAATTGTTATGTAAGGACTTCTTGTGTGCAATATTTAAACTGTGATATTATTGGTATAGCAGAATCTCACTGGGTGGGTGACGCCATATTGTCTTTACCGGGTTATACCTGGTTTGGTAATAACAGACAGGGGTTGGATGTGCGTGCTAGGAGAGGCTCTGGAGGAGTTGGTGTCTTTATACGTAATACTATTATTGACAACTTTGATGTCACCACACTAGATGACTCTAGTGAAGGAATATTATGGGTACAATTGAAACATACAACTGATAACACATGCATTAATGTATGCGTCTGTTACCTTCCTCCCCAGGGCTCCTCTCGGAACGTGGATGCACTCGCCTTCTTTGATACATTGAAAGCTGATGTTTACAGATATCAAAACACTGGGGTGAATATGATATGCGGTGATTTTAATGGTAGGTGTGGAGATAATGATGATTTCATAGTGGGGATTGATAGTATTCCTCAGCGGTCAGTTTTGGATTTTAAAACAAATTCGTATGGTGATATGCTTATCGAATTTCCAATAAACTGTAATTATTGTATGCTTAATGGCCGTAACAGTATCTGTAATGACTTTACGTCAATATCTACAAAGGGGTGTGCAGTTGTTGATTATTGTATTACTAGTCATGGGCACGTATCTAAATTTAAAGAAGTCAACGTCATGCGAACGTCAACGCTCATTAATTTGTGCAATTATATCACTGTAATGTCGCCGTCATCACTGCCAGACCACTCCGCTATGACTTGGGTTTTTGAATGTCAGACTGTTCCTGTTACACCAGATGCTTTGCCAACACCATCCGATACGCTTACCAAATTTGATGTATCTGCCGCTCCCACTTCGTTTCTACCTGACAATCATGTGAATATTCACTCTGTTGTTAATGAACTCGAAGCGGGGTTACGAACTAAGTCTGCCATTGATAGTGCGTACAATGATTTATGTGATATAATAGTTAACGAGATGTCCGATAAGTTGCCGAGTGTGTCTATCCCATTGCATTGTGGTGTTTCAAACAAAAAGCGGAGAATTGGTAAGCCTTGGTGGAATGAAAACTTAACTGTGGCATGGAATGATGTTTGTGAAGCTGATCGAAAATGGTTGCACAGGAAAGTTAAATATGATAAAGCGTCCTTAAAGATGTCATATGTCTTGGTTCGAAAACATTTTGACCGGTTGGTTCAAAGAGCCAAAAGGTTACAATGGTTTAGTTTTCAGAACCAGTTAGCAAACGAGGTAACAGGTAGCCAGTCTGAATTATGGAAGACCATTGGTAAAATTGGCATTGGTCATGGTAAATCTAAAGGTATACCGATGGAGGTGGTACTTGATAATGGAGGCATTAGTAATGATGTTACTATGGTGTTGGACAAGTGGAAACTTGATTTTAATCATCTTCTAAACGCGGGACAATTTGTTGATATGTCAATTTATGTGAATGATCTGATCAACGACACATCTGAACCTATGGTCAATGATAATATTACATTGTTAGAAGTAAAACAAGCTGTAGATCATGCAAAGCGAGGTAAAGCGTGTGGTGATGATCAGATCCCTTCTGAAGTCTTATGTAATGACACCAGTATAATGTTCTTACATATAATATTTAATGTTTGTTTTAGCCAAAGTGTAATTCCCACTGTTTGGGGTCACAGTATCATTAACCCAATTCCCAAATCAAGTACCACATATCATAGGGACCAATTATCTTATCGTGGCATATCGTTAACTTGTTGTATGTATTAGTTGTATTGTTTTATTTTAAATGAAAGACAATCGCGATGGGCGGAGGCCAATGATAAAAAATGTGATGAGCAGAATGGTTTCAGAAAACTTCGAAGCACTATTGATCACGTGGCTCATTACCAAACATTATTGATGTGCGTAAGAAGCGTAAACTGTCAACATTCTGCGCATTCATAGATTTTAAAAAGGCATATGACACTGTAAATAGAAATATATTGTGGAATAGACTAGCTGAAATAGGTGTCAGTGGCAAACTATTTGGAGCTGTCACATCATTGTACAGTTCTGTATCGTCATGTGTGCGTGTGAATGGTTTTAAAACTGATAGTTTCAATGTCATTACTGGATTTAGACAAGGGTGTAGTATATCACATTTAGTATTCAATCTTTATATTAATGATCTTACACTGAAAATGGCTGCTCTGGGGAAAGGTGTCCGTGTAGGAGATGAACTTGTTGCCATTTTATTATATGCTGATGATATTGTCTTAATTGCAGATAATGAACGTGACTTACAATGTATGCTGGATTTGTTGTATGACTGGAGCAAAGCCAATTATATGTGTGTTAATAGTAATAAAAGTAACATTGTACATTTTAGACCAAAATCCGCATCGAGAAGCGCACATAATTTTTTATGTGGTGATACAAGTTTAAACACTGTTGATAAATATACATATCTTTGACTTGTACTAGATGAATATCTTGACTATAATGTTACTGCCAAAATGGTTGCACAGAGTGCAGGCGGAGCCCTCGGTCTTATCATTGCAAAGTCTAAGTACATTGGTGGTATGCCGTATGATGTTTTCACTAAACTGTATGATTCAATAGTATGGCCTGCTATAGCTTATGGGGCAGCAGTATGGGGATATAGATCATTCTCATGTATCGATGCTGTACAGTATAGAGCTATGCGTTTTCATATGGGCGTGGGAAAGTATACACCCAGTGCTGCTGTCTCCGGTGATATGGCATGGTCACAAGCTATCATCCGACAGTGGAAATGTATTGCCAACCTCTGGAGTCGTTGTGTAAATATGAGTGTAGACAGAATTAATAAGATAATTTTGAATTGGTGTCATAGCGTTAATAGCAGGCAGTGTCAAAATTGGTGTTATACTGTTATCAAACATTTTAATAATTTGCAACTTAATCAATACTTAAATGTTGATACATTTATTGCTAAAACGGCACTTTTAGGAGATCTAGTTACGACAATGATGCACAAATACGTTGTTGAATGGCATGACCGTATTAACAGTAATAGCAGCATACGGGGTCAAGGGGGTAATAAACTCAGGTCTTATTGTAAGTTCAAAAATAACTTCGAAACAGAAGCATATTGCAAGCTCTTGATTCCATTTAAGCACAGATCAGCTTTTGCCAAGTTTCGATGTGGGGTTGCTCCCATTAGACTGGAAACCGGACGATACGAAAATATTGCCCTGGATGAAAGGCTGTGTATATTTTGCAATGCTAATACTGTGGAAACGGAAAAGCATGTGCTTTTAGAATGTGATTTGTACAGTGATCTTAGAACTGTATTGTTCGATAAAGCTTGCAACATTGTTCCGGATTTCTTGAACTTGTGTGATATCGATAAGTTTGTCATCTTATTTTCTAATGGTGATATCATGAAAGAATGTGCCAAAACTCGTTTCAATATTTTAAAAAGAAGGTGTGGTTTTCTTTATAGATGATCAATATACCGTACGTTAGGTCTTATATATTTCTTATATTTAAGGGTGGGAATTGGCTCAATGACCTTCCATACCCGGACATATAAGTCCATAAAGGCCGAATTTTGAAGTGTTTTATGTGATATATGTAAGTGCAGGACGGACAGATGTGTATAATTGTGTGCCGAAATGGGACACTGCTTAGGTCCAATACGGTCCTGTAATTCCGCGCAGTGTCCCGGTGCACGGGAGGCGGGAAGAAGAGAGGGGCTAACTGGGTAGAACCTGGCACCGGTGATGCAGAGCAAAACGGGTCCCAGGTAGAACCAATCCACCCCTGGCGGCACTCGACACACAAGTTGGTGCCATATAGTCGGTAAAAACACGTGCTATTTTCATCCACAGAGTTGCCACATCCGGACAGCTCCAAAGCAGGCCGGGGCCAGAAGCGGACAAGGGAAGGCAGAAAATTCGGCTGAGCTTGAGCTAACTTGCTGATATGGTGAATACTTGTTATAGCTACTGGTTTACTTTCATACGAAAGTGTGCTAATAGTTGCCCGGACATCCTGGCATAACGTGGCAGGGACATGAACACCTCGGCTCCCCGTGGTGTTCACGTACCCCCATGTGTTAACACGTCGCCTGTCCCGCTGGTGCGTCTGGCCGCAACCGACTACGCACCAGACACCAAACACCAGTTAACAATAATAATATGTAGATGGTATATATATCTCACCCATGCGCATATTCAATCCAGAACCCGGTAACGGCCGCGGGTTACACCCAGATGATACACCCAGAGGATACACCCAGATAGGTGTCCGGCCCATCCACTATATCGGCAGCCAGGCAAAGCCACACGGGAGTCACTCGGGAGTCACTCGGGTGTCACACACAAACCAGTTCGAGTCCCAGAAGGGCTACACGCATGGGTTGTGTTCTGTAAGTGGCAGACGGATGCACCAAGTAGTCAACTGCCCTACCAGTCCGCTTTAATCGGCGGCCAGGCAGAGCCACAAGGTGCCACAATCAACCAACCAGAACACGGAGAATAGAAAAAATAAGAACACAAAATGTCCTAGCAACTAGTATAAATTAGCTCAGTTTCAGCCGAAAAATCGCCCACCACAAGTACACCCCAGCCCCGACATACCTTTTCGCAAATCCAGAAGCAACAATCCAGTGAATAAGAATAAACACAAAGGAAATATAAGTTAATTTCCAACAGTTAAAATGGCCGCCGCCGGTAACCTTGAGATAATTACGGGCCGATAAAAACACGACCTGCTCAGTCCAAGGTCGCCGTTAAAGTGATGGTTAGGTCTTATTCATTTAACCATATCTTGTAGTGTAGATATTGTACTATATTCATGAATGATTGTGTCTATGTTTATCATGTGTTTTAGTGTACGGGTACGTCATAGTCATGATACACGCAGTAAGTTAGATGTAGTTTGTGCATGTGCGTTATAGCATGTATCAGATGCTGGTGTCACGAACACGTTAGATAACTGTATGTACATATTACCCATGTATTCATATTCATTTTTTTATGTGGTAAAACACATGTTTTATTGTGAGTGTAGTCTCTTGTAATTCTTATAGAATGGCGATGTACTATTTTACTGTATCTATATTGTATTATCTTATGTGTGTACATTGATGAGACTTTAATAAACAAATATATATATATCAAACTGGGGCCCCGTTTCACTAAATTACATATGATAGCATTAATGAGCCACATTGATGTGTGGAGTAAAATGATAAAATATTAGTATGGACATATTTTATTGTACAAAGTTAAGTGAAACGGGTCCCAGAAAGAAAAGGTACAACGATCAGAACTGAACGGTTGAATCATTTTATGGAAAATGGGAACTCAATAGTTTCTGAGACACTTCTTTCAAATACTTAACACTTTCAACATTACAGACCTATATAGCTGTGTTTACCAACAGTGTATATCCAGATGAGCCAGCTCGTAACGGGTCGTCTCATCAGGATCTGCACTTTTTGCAAGTAATTTCCATATTTTTTAGAAAAATAACAACCCCATTTTTATAAATACTGTAGACACGTCTCGAAAATCAATTTGTGTATGAAAATTAACATATCAAACTCAATTCCAGTCATTTATGTTTGAAATGGTTAAAAGCACAAATCCTGACATTTCAATTGTAGAGGTAAGAAAATCCGATAATCGAAGGTGGTGACAATCTGGGATGTCTGTATCATTGCGGGCAACTCTGCGCACTATACCCTCTCCGTCACTGTAGGTGATAAAGAAAGAAGTCCTCTTCATGGAGCTCCTGGAAACGAAAAGAATTGACACGGTGTTAACCAGTTCACCCATAAATAAGTGGCGTAGACTTGCTCCTGCTAAAGAATTGGACTATTGTAATAATCCGAAATATTTGGACACAATTTATTCTAGGACACTAATAAATATCTGGTTTCCGACAACAAAGAGTGACCCAATGTTTAGCGCTGTAGTTCATTGATATCAGGAGAAGGGGTATCAGGGGTGGGGCGCGAAAAGAAAATAGTATACGAATGATGAAAAACATGCACATGACGTTTGAACGGAATCATTCATATGGTAAAGTTATAGCAGAATGAATCTACTGAATCGAAATGTAAAATATACTCCACTGGAAGTTATTTTTTACCTTGACACATTGAAATCATGTAAAAAGTTGATAAATCGCGTGGAGGACATGCAAAGTCTCTGGTCATAAGAGTAAGAAAGAATAGAAAAAACAGTACCATGATAATATTCTTTGCAAAAAAAACAACAGCTACAAACTTTTGCGCACTACTGTATTGCAATGGCCGATTCAGATTCACATTTAAATCACGTGAAAATCGGATAAATAGCATGATATAAAGTCTCTGGACATAAGGGTAATAGAGAATTAAAACTTTGCAAAAAAAATCAACAACTTCAATAAAATGAAAATGATTTGCGCGTTACACTATTGCAATAGCAGATTCTGATTCCCATGGAAATCATGTGACAAGTTGACAAATATAACGAAATAAAAAAATATAAAGTCTAACTAACCAGATACAGAGAATTGGGAGGATAATACAATTATAATTTACAAATAACTTCATGCACTATTCGATGCGTGTCATGCATATAATAATTGTACCACATCATAACATTATTGAAAATTTGCTGCCGACTACTGGCACAGTCGGATAATGGGCTCAAGCCTGTATATATTATAAATCGGAAACAAATGAGCTGACTTTATATGCTTTTACGCTGTGTCATAATCTCCTACAGATACCAATCAATATGATAATTAGTTGTTTGTGTTGTCTTAAAAGTCTATATTAAATAAGTTGGATGGGAAATCATCGACCAGGCGGAAGTTCAGCGTTGTTTTTATCAGATATTTGCTGGCGTAAGCAAGCTTAAACAAAACAATATTTGTACAATGTGAGAACCACATAGCCGGGTTATATTTGGGAGCATTTGGAAAATAGAATGTTTGTACAAATAAGCAGTCGATAAAATGGCACAAATAATTACTCACCTGTTCGGTTTAATATCATTTTTTTTCTCAAGCACACGGCTGAATCGTAAATCGCGCGAAATCTCGCGGCGTCACGAGATATCATCAAAATGTGGTCTATACGCACGAAGCAGCGAATCTATATATTCTATGTCTATCCAGTGAAATACGAATATAGTTTTTTGTTCATTAACACAACATCAATCAGTTTATAAAGTAATAATTACCCAACTACAATGTACATACTGATACGTTGCACATATTAAATCAGATGAGCCTGAGTTGTTCGCACCTACTTACTAAAACCACATACAGCGGTGGGAACAATAACAATAAGGTAGGTTTCGGGTAGTACCGGCCTTTTCCGGGAAGTGCCGGTTTTTAGGGGTCGCCTGTCTGTGTGTGAATGGATCAATTCTCATAAGTTTGTCAAAGCTGGGAATCGTTGTTGATCAAGCTGTACAATTCTAACGAACGATATTTATTGCCGACAACGGTTTAAGCAACATCCAGCTCTAAGCAGTGGAGCGTTCAACACCCCAGAGACGTAACTAACCCCGGTCATGATATCATGATATCATTACAGCAATTCAAAATGGTCAGCTGGTCTGTTATATTGTAAATGGCGATGGACTCACGTAATTCATTGGTTGCAAATTGACCTGACAGAGCTTACAGCGAGCAGTCTTATTACAAACTACACTGTTTGATAATGAGACACTTAATACTTTTTCATGCCATCCGTAAAAACCCATATGTCTGAACTGAGTTTGTCCTGACTATGTTCATAGTGATACGGGGTCGCAGGCTGATCAGGATCTACAGAGGACACAAGGGCAAACATTTCACAGGTTTCATATTACGCTATGAATGTACGGCTGTGTAAACTATATGTTTATGGGATCACTGTCTTAACAATAACTTGAACAATTTGAACCTATCAACTATCTTCTTTAAAATGTCGTTATGCAAAGCACATCACAAACCATTTTTAATTATTGTTTTAAGAAATTAATAAATCTCATATTAATATCGATCAATATCATATTTCAACCGTGCCAACCCCACGTACAACCCAACCCACCTTTCATATATACACCCGTACTCCTACCAAAATCTACATACTCTTCTTTTCAATTAGGCACCACACACTATTCTCACCAGATATCTACAACAATCACATGTTACAGTATTGAACACATTCCCATATCAAACTACCAGCAGCAAATAAACTAAAACCAATTGTTTTATATTAAGCAAACCATTTATCAGGTGAGTCGCAAAAAAGTGTTCCCATATTTAATTTACTATTACTCCTACACTACTCAACATACATAATTGAAACTTCGCATGATAATTAATTAGGATGTTATAAATGACTTGTATAGATATTATCATGATAAACCAAACACAGTACAAATGAACAATTATGAAATATGCTGGGTAGAAACTTACACTAACGGTATAGTTCAAATTGCTGTTAATTGCAGTAACTTATATGCATGATGTAACTACACCGGCCCTCTACACCTCTTCTACCACAGTACGCAGACGTTTCTTTCATGAAGAAATAAAAATAACTCGAACTAGAAATAACTCTTAATGTAAATGTATCCAAGTTATGGATACAAGTCTGCGGCCGGCTTTCATATTTCAGTTCATGTTTTTTTAGCCTCTTTTTTTCTCTGCATATGTCTTCAGTCCATTTGACAAGGTTTTTATGTTTGTGAATGTCCTTGATGCAACGTCTTGTGTAGTCAGGTTCAGAGACTGGCAGTATATGCCGGGATAATCCATGCTCGTCTTTCACTGCTGAAACATATACGAAATTGTGTGGCAGAGAGACTCGGTGAAAGGGCGACGGTAGTAGGGAAAGAAGGTGGGTTACAGGTATTAATGGCACCCCGGCCCCTCATAATTAGTGCCTGTGGCTGGAGAAATGGGCTTATGGGTTTTGTGTCTAGTGTAGATCCAGATCAGCTTGTGCATCCACAGTCTGATCAGGATCTGCACTGCTCATAAATCACATAAGCCCCATTTCTCCATTCACAGCTACAAATGAGGATATATAATTGCAAGTTATTTTTTGTTATCTATGACAATTCTTCATTGCCTCCAAAATAAAACAGTTTGCTTTAAAAAATAAAATACATGTTGCAAAACAACATTTAATGATTTATGTCAATATTTTAGAAGAATAGTAAAGTAAACTTTAAATTCACTTAAAATACCCATTTGTGAACTTCGATGTGCATAAATTATGCATATTTAGTTAATACCCAAATGAAATATCACGAAATTCGGGTTCCGGTAACATCGATTGGAAAAAGTTGCAAAAGGACGAAACTACGTAGGTACGAAATCGCAGAAATTCTCCAAGATATTTACGGATTTGTTTTACGTTTCTTGACAATAGAGTTAGCCAAATCTGATTGAAATAAATAATTAATAATGTAATAAACATTATTAGTTCTCGACATCAAAGGATTCCATCAGAATATATCGATTTAGTACGTAAATCTTGAAACAAAACTTTCGCACTTTTCGTCGAAGCATAAAGTTGGAATCATCGGCCTTTCGGATGGCAATTTAAGGATAATTTCAACCGTTTAAACATAATATTTGTGACAGAATACATAAATAAACTACAGTTAAGATACTTACTTTAAATTTACAACATGTCTGGAACAATCAACGCTTTGTAGATCGAACTGTTGATATATTTTCTCAACCAGGTATAGCGCGAAGGGGTACATTTGAAAATTGAATGCGAAGCCAAATATTAGGTTCCGAAACACAATTTCGGTATCAAATGAAAGATAATTCTTTGTAATTTTCATAAATATATGCATAATATGGATAATTTAATGATTTGAAGGGCGACGAAACCGTAACTTTGGGGATTATTTACGTCGCGTAGGCAAGTCCTATGTTAATTATGCAAATGTCTCCGTGTACGTCATTCAATTTACGTCAATCAAAATCCATCTCATGAGATATAAACAGCCCGCAAATCATTTCTAAGCCGGTAGGTGGTACCAAATCACTCGCAGACTTTGCAAATTTTTATCAGTGGGATCAAGTTGGTTAATCCCCAGTTAATTATCCAATTAAGTTAATACATGATCAACATATTTATGGCACATAATAATGAAATGTATATGGTTTTGTAGATAATTTATTTCTCTTTTAAATGATATTGTTATTAATGAGAACTGTTAAGAAATACGCAATTAATGGGCGATTTCGCGCACATGCCCTACTGAAAATAATCACTGGAATACCAGTGGAATTCCACTCGTATTCCAGTGGAATTTCACTGGCATTCCACTGGTAAATTTCGACGGTATTTCACTGGCATACCAGTGGAATTCCAGTAGAATTCCACTGGTATCCCAGTGAAATACCGTCAAAATTTACCGGTGGAATCCACTGGAATACCAGTTGAATTCCACTGGTATGCCACTGGAATACCAGTGAAATTCCACTGGAATACCAGTGGAATTCCACTGGTATTCCAGTGGAGTACCGTCGAAATTTACCTGTGGAATGCCACTGGAATACCAGTGACATTTTCAGTGGGTACTTATACTAATACATCTTAAAAATGCTACACCAAAAATTGTCAGCGTAAATATTGGCTGTAACTGTTTTGTTTATTAATGGATCTGCATAACGTTTGCATATAATAAAATAAAGTTAGCGTTTTGACAATATTTAACATACATGTATTTATAGGATCTTCAACCCCAATATAACTGTGTAAGAAATGTTGGATACAAACTGGTGAGCTGTGGAATCTGTGTTTTGTTGTGGCCAGCTGTGCGATATTTTCAAATATGTGACACAACATGAGAAAAATTGTCCAAATGCGGTTTTGACCAGTGTAGCTCCTGATCATCCAGCATGCATCACTACTGGATGCATGGGCCATTAAACGGCCATTCAATTATTTTGTTAAAATGCCATTAAAAACCTGAAATGCCATTAAAATCCTTTTAATCATGTACACTTTAATGGTCACAAATATGCAAAAATGTAATGGGCAGCCATGAAAATCCCATTAAATTATAATGATCAGACCCCTTAATTGTGTTGGTTACTGGATCCAGTCGGTTACTGGTTAGTTGTATCATAATTTGGAACTCAATTTTTTTTTATAGATTTAAATGATACATACACTAGTCTTAATCCTTTCTACCAGTCTAGTTCATTGCTTGTGAAATATTGTACTGTGGTTTGATTGTTGACTTACATGTTGAAGTAATTCACGTTTAAATCCTAAATAATTTAAACCATGTGACATCTTAACTTCTAGTTGTTGTTGTTGTTGTTGTATGTCTGTAATTCAGTCGCTTATTTTTCGCCTCGATCTCTGCAGCCAAATTCTGTGAGAGCATTGTTCAGACACATAGGTGTGTGCATAATCATAATGATTCACCTTTTATGATGATCTAACAACACTTACGGTATGTTCTTTTCTGCAGTGGTACCAATCATGGCATCAAAGCAAAGCAGATACAAGGAAACCAGTTGTGAGGGTAAAAGGAAATATGAATGCCTCATTTGCACAAGGAGAGTTTCTTCAAAGCACTACATTTTACATCATTTGAGTACAGTTCATAACTTTTGCCCAGTTAAAAGAGTTAACAAACTTTACATAGATGCATGCATGATGCCTCCAGGGGCGGATACAGAAATAATTGCAAGGGGGTGGGGAATTGTAAAGTCGGGGGGTTTGGGAGTCCTCCCCCAGGAAATGTTTAAATGCCAGGTCGCAGCAGATACAATTTACTGACACCTAGGCCACAACAAAAGTACTCCAACTATTCGAGTATTGTATCCGAGCCTGGGCCTCTGCAAAGATTCCTAAACGTACATCAAGAAGATGGAAATTTGAGCTACTTTCTGGAAATGATGTGTCATTTCAGAATCCAAACAAGACCTGTGAACTTTTGTTCATGAACTGTTCTTGAACATGGTTATCTGGAGGTGGTGAGTTCATGAACGTTCATGAATGTTGATGAACAATTCATGAAGTTGTAGGTTCATGAACTTCTGTTCATGAACTGTTCTTGAACATGGTTATCTGGAGGTAGTGAGTTCATGAACGTTCATGAATGTTGATGAACAGTTGCTGAAGTTGTAAGTTCATGAACTTTTGTTCATGAACTGTTCTTGAACATTGATTATCTGGAGGTGGTGAGTTCATGAACGTTCAGGAACGTTCATGAACATTCATGAATGTTCATGAACAGTTCATGAACGTTCATGAACAGTTCAAGAACTGTTCATGAATCCTTCGCAGGGGCAGGTAGACAACGAAATATGACAACGAAATACTGATGAATTGTTGGCTATTAAACACATTAAATCTAAAAAATATTTAAAATTAAGTACTTTTTCATCAATAGCAAAAAAGTAACCCTCCTCAAAAAAATTAATTTGATGAAATTCAATCAAATATTGATTTTATAGCGAAAAAAACTATTTTCTAAAGGGACTTTAACATGGGATGTTAATTTCCAAAATGTTTCGTTGTTTGATCCTCAAGGATCAAAAAACGAAAACGTTTGGAAATTGACTCCGAAACCTGGCGAGATAGCTTGAAAATGATGTACGTAAGAAAACAAAAGTTAGATTTTGAAAATCGGTCCTGAAATAAAAAAAATATATAAAAAAAATCTATTTTTAGTCCCCATGTTAAATTTCCATAGGAAAATCGATTTTTTCTCAATAAAATCAATATTTGATGGAATTTCATCAAACCAATTTTTTTGTGACATGTATGAATCATGGCGGGTATTTCATTGAAAGGAATGGATAATATGCTGAACCGGGTCTACACAGGTCGCAAAACCCATAACCTCTAGTTCTCCACTCACAGCTACATATACTACATATAACGTGTCACGTGTATACACCTGTCATCCATCAATTAAACCGTCTTCAGCGGCAAAACTATTATTTCATTACCGGAATGGGGATCACCATTGGTTTCCGGTAATTATGTTGGCACGGGCGCGGGTCTAGGCCGGTTTTGAGTGCTACAAAGAAAAGTTTCGTTTCAGTAGAAGGTAAATGAGACACGCCATGTGATTTTGTACATTCGGACATCTGCGTAAGTTCATGAAATACGTTTACATAATTTACAATATTGTCACCTACACCCCTGCCATTGTTGGCGGCACGGTAGCGTTATTACTGTTTATTTGTAACAACGAGCGTCTGAACTCATACTTATTTATTAATGCAAGAGCCTCGTGTCAGGATGGCTCAAGTGAACTTAACTAATACTACTATGTGACAGAGTATTAAGTTATTCAGCGTGACGGGAACTAACTGGTTACCTGAGTCGACAATAGGTCACTAGCGTTTATTGACAATATGAGTGGGTCAGTTGACTGACAAGTTAGTTACTGATTTGCGCAGCTCGCCTCCTTTATATACACGAGATGTGAGCAGCAGCCGTGCGAGCCCCGATCAAATTTCCCACTGCAAATAATTCCAACCAATCACAGCACAGCAAATCAGAGGCGCAAGGGAAAATGTCGGCCATATTGGATACATAAAATAACAAGTAGAAATCCAGCACACAAACGTGTCGTCTAGAATAATGACAATTTTGGTCTGTGCGGGCGCTACAAGAGCAGATAGCGACAGTGCAGATCTTTGCAATGACATATTATTCGGTAGTTGAAAAGATTTACTGGAGGCTGCTCGCACGGCTAAAGGTAGGCAAGTTTACATGAAGTTGGGGAATTTACACTACCGCGCTCGATAAACTTGGTTATACTGCTATGAATACCACTATTCCTTGTGCGAGCGGGTTCTTTCTAGGGACTATAATGAATAGTGAATAAGATTATGCCGATTCTGGTCAGACAAGAGTGTAGGCTAAGTTTAAATGTGATAGCAAATAGCAGTCACCTGCAGTGTGAATCGAGGGATCACGACATTTATACCAGTACCCGACAATGACCAATAGTCGGCAACTATCAATGAACAGTCACTGGCTAAAGGTTCTGGAAAGTCTCCAGGGTGGCATAATATGCCCAGTAATCCATCCAAATGTATTTCAGGATTACAGGTGTATCATGACAGGCACTCTGGGTACTCAGTCCGACCAGGATGACAGAATCTTACAATATTTTTCGTAAATGGCGTCAAAAGTTGAAAAAATCTTCAGAGTACATGCGGAAGTATGTTATATTTTGTCAACGTTTGACTTTATCTATATATCGTAAATAATTAAGCAGATGTCGTATAAAATCGCATGGCGTGTCTCAAATGCCTACTTCAGACCTTTCTCTGTGGAGCCGGATATACGAATACCTGAAACTACAGCAGGACAAGACGTTTCAACTTGGATAATTGCGAATTGTGCTGGTGATAATTTGGAATAAAATATTCACTAATAAGATATAGAAACTATTTAAATATTTTCGATTACAAAATGAGTACCGTTTTACACTTGTACATGTATTCTAATAGTTATACTGTAGAAAGTAGACGAATGTATCTGCACATGAATACACTCGCGTATATCAAAAAGATTCTCATTAACTCGCCTTATTGTCATATGGTATTCATTTTACAACATCTACCCGAAGATCCATACAAATATCTCAATTAATTAATTTGAATTGATGTAAATTCTTATTATATGCATATTTATTGTAGACATATGATAGTAAATTTTGCTTTAAAACATAGATATATTTGAGTATGTGTTCCAGTACAGGAGATTCCACGATGCGTATTGGAGTTTGCTTCGTCATAGTATCAATGGTGACCGTGAAAGCGCGTACCGCAGACATTCCACGGCTGATACTGATCACGATGGACGGATTTCGCTTCGATTACTTAGACTCCATTCTCGCCACGGAGACAGCCAACTTCCAGTACTTCATCAATGTAATTTATTTCATTGTCCTGTCTGTTCATGATTGAAAATGACAAACATTGGTCACCGAGTGCTTAATTACAGCATAATCTCTCTAAACCGGACAACCTAGGAACCACATTATGCTCAATGTAGATGGGTTTCGATGTAATTTATGTCATTGTCCTGTCTGTTCTTCACTGAAAATGACAAACATTGGTCACCGAGTGCTGAATTAGAGTGGTACCCCTCTAAACCGGACACCCTTTGGACCACATTATGCTTACTTTAGATGGGTTTCATTGTAATTTATTGCATTGGTCTGCCTGTTCATGACAAACAATTGGTCACCGAGTGCTCACCTCTCTAAACCGGACATCCTGGAAGGTTCCAGAGTGTCCAGCTTAGCGGGGTTCCACTGCAATTAAGCACTCGGGCTGGATCAATAACGTGTTCCCGGCTGTCACATACCCGAACCACTACACCCTCATCACCGGTCTCTATCCTGAGAGCCACGGCGTCGTCGGTAATGTCTTCTATGACAACACCTAAAAGGCCTAGTTTGACTTCCACAGCATGGTTGACAATGTTGATGCCAGATGGTACGATAACGGCGCCGAGCCAATATACGTGACCAATATGATGGCGGGCGTGGGACGGCGGGCGGGCTCTGCTTTATGGACAACGGGCCTGGCCAGGGTGGTAAAGGGTATAGCACCAGATATGGTCATCCAAAATGCAGATTGTATTAGCAATATGTCAATACCGTTAAACGAGCGTGTGGACTATCTAATGAGGTGGATGACGGACAAATTAACCCCGGTCAATCTGCGTCTGTTGTACCTCAGCGAGCCGGATGATAGGTCACGAATACGGACCGCAATCTCCACAGGCGAGAGACTCAATCACAGGGATATTGAATAATGCACTGGGACGTCTTCTACAGAAACTCAGAGACTCAGAGACGGAGATCTACTTGACACGACCAATATCATCCTGACCTCCGACCATGGGATGTCAGCAGTACAACACGCTGTGAATATCAACACATATCTCGATCCAAACTGGTATACAACGGAAGCAAACTGGTGGGGACTGTTGAACATTAACATCTTTCCAAAGGAAGGTAAATACTTAGTTGCGGGCAGTAACTCTGCAAAGCTCCCGTACCGGTACGCGAGTTTACCAGAGTTACTGTTCGCAATTACAAATGTATTAGAAAATACGTATACCCCATCTCATTATATTATTCTCTGGAAGGTATAATCCGTATAAGTTAGCTGGTATGGTAATACGAAATACATTTGCTCCCTCAACTGACGCATTTCAATAACATTCAATATCGGCAGAACCTGTGAATTGTAAATTAAATGTAGACCGCACATGTTACATAATTATACCACCACTCCTGATTTAGTATTTGCGTTGTATACACAGTAGACCATATTTGAGCAGTGTCGTGGGAAAAGGTACCTTATGGCAAAATTGTGACTTTTTGAGTTTTTAACATTGTCCGATGCAGAGGTGATTGCTTTTTTGTCAATTTGCTGATTTATTCAGCACATACAACGAATTCAATTTGAACGTCACGTTGTTCATTAATGATTTTGTTTATCAATGTGGAATGTGTACCGTTAGCCGTACAGTTAACCGAAAATCCTGCAACATATGACATACCTACTTCGTATCATAATAACATACGGTTGAGAATGCGACTCGTAATGCAAATGACATTTCTTATCACATTTAAGGACAGCACGACCGCATTATCGAACGTCTAGCGAATGTCCAGAATGTCCAGGTGTACGAGAAGGGCGGAGCAGTGATGAGAAGCATGCACTACAGTGACAACCCGCGCATATCGCCCATGGTGCTGGAGACCGACGAAGGTTTCATCTTCACAAACAATATGACCGGCAACCGAACAATAAGTAAGCGAAACCCGGTGGTTTTTTTTGTTTCTACAGGAAGCGATACTATTCATTTAGAAATGAATTTCTTACGAAATAAGCAACCACTGTCCTACATGTATAACTATTCAGAAAACAATATAGTGTGGTGCCGCTTGTAACTATACACAACATAAGGCAGATTTCAACTAAAACAAGTTTCGGCCACCGTCTTGGTTCTAATCTAACTGGACGGCACTTCTTGTGTCTTGATTACGCCTCACGTCCTATCTAAATCAAGGTGTATGATCACGTGGTACTAACAACAACAACAACAAGTACCGATTCAAAGTACGTATTATTGTATAGTGCCCTTATTACGTAACGGATTTTGATGAAATATGGCGCATCAAACGCGTCTTGTTAAGCTGCATTTGGTGGTCTCTGTACTGCATTTGGTAGACACGGAAATCGATTCTTCGCAAAAACGACATAAGTCTGTGCCGAACTCCCTGGACGACCAAACGCAGCTCATGAAGGCGCGTTTGCTGTGCCATTTTTCATCCACATCCGTTTCATATTAAGGAAGATTTCAAATAATACTTACTTTGAAGTGGGCAATATTTCAACACTTTCAGCCACGTTTGTTGTTGTTATAACCACGTGATCATGCACCCTGTAAATGCATGACACGTTCATTACGGCTGGAGTTTGTAATTGTTGTAGGTAGTGTATGTCATGTGGCGGCGTGTGTTAACGCACTAACCCTTTGATCTTAGCATTAGTGTTGACAGGAGCGATGTAGAATTGTGGATGTGACTGGATTTAAGGGAATTGTGGGTGTTGCAACCAGTGTCAATCCAGGTCAGCCTGCACATCCACACAGTCTCACCAAGATCTGCACCACTGTTAGCAATTCCATCAACGAGACAATCGTCATGCTTCTAACAAGCAATGTGCATGAATGTCGTTACCAGGCTACACGAGTGTGTTATTTGGTCAGGAGTTACATTTCTCCAGTCACAGTCACCATTATGGAAACGTCACAGGTAGACGATTTGGACATGTGACACAACAAAAGCCAATTAAAAAATCCATTGCCCCACCCACTTGGTCTCGTAGATTAATATGTTATATTTGTATAAATATAACATAGTACTATACGAGACGAAGTGGGTGGGGTAATGAACTTTTTACTGGGCTTTTTTTGCGTCACAGGTCCGAGTATTCCACCTGTGGTATACTATTATCCCACCTTTACGCCGCCGTGGGTGTATACAGAGATTATGTTATTTCAGTGGGTATGCATGGCTAAATTCCGCTCAGGGTGAAAAATTCCAGGCCTTTCTTCATGGCGCTAGGTCCCGCGTTCAAGCAGGGGTTTACTGCACGGTCGTTCGACATGGTCGACATTTACCCGCTGATGTGTCACCTACTCGGGGTCACTGCGGCCCCTAACAACAGTTCCCTTGACAACGTGTGGCAGTTGTTACGGAGCGGGGCCATTGGAGTGGTCCCTGGGACACGTACGTACCCACAGATGGAAGACTCAGACATATGACATAAACATGACCATTAAGAAATCCCATTGCTCCGCCCACCTGACATACTGTAATCTACGTTATAGAGTTACTTTATTAGTTATATGCAGCCTATGTTACAATGAATGTAAATACATCAAATTTCCAGACGATCCTAACTTTGCACTTACGAACATTTTAGTCGTACGAAGTTTAGTGAAACGGCCTTCAGCTGTACAGTACTCTGTGCTAGACACTTGTACGGAATAATAACGCTTGTGATTGAAATCGCGCTTTGCATGTAGCAGTGACTTGAGAAATAGGGCTTATGGATTTTGCGACCAGCGTAGATCCAGATTAGCATGTGCACCCAACCAACATCTACACTGGTCACGAATCATATCTGTCCCATTTCTCCAGTGACAGCCACATACATGTATGAGACACGCCATGGGATTTTGCACTTCGTAATTTCATGAAATACGTTTATAAAATCTACAATATTTTCCGTAAATGGCGGAAAAAGTTGACGAAATTTACATTGTACATGTAGAATTATATTTCGATTGTACTCTGAGGATTGCGTCAACTTTTGACAAACTTTATGAAAAATATAGTAAATTTTCTAAACGTATGTAATGAAATTACGTAGATGTCCGAACATACAAAATCCCATATGGTGCCTCATATATGTCAGTCTTTTCTTGTTTATGTTTCAGTCCTGATATTGACTACCGTTGTCGGTGGGTTTTCAATTGGGACGTAGCCATGACATCAGGAGACCATGGCGAAACGCGATTCTGGGGGCCGTTTCACTAAACCTCGTACGACTAAAATGTTCGTAAGTGCAAAATTATGATAGTCTGTAAAACTCGCAATAACGTTGTTTTCTTTAACGATCTTTATTGATTGTTTGTCTCCCCCATGATAGTGGAAAGTGAGATATAACGGTCACAATTCCGGCGTGGCCGTCGTCATCGTCGTCGTCGTCGTCGTGGTGGTGGTGGTGGTCGTCGTCGTCGTCAACAATTTGGGACGTAAATTTTGGACGTAAGTCTAAATATCGCATATATCTTGATCCGTTAGTCGGATCATTACCAAAACTTCATCAATAACTTTCTCAGATTTATAGCTATCCACTTAGTGTCATTCTGGTGACATTGACCTTCAACTCGGTGACCGTAACCTTTGTGTCAATAATTTATACATACATCTAAATGTCGTGTATCTCCAGGAGGCCGTTTCACTAAACTTCATACGACTAAAATATTCAAAATTATGATAGTCTGTAAATTTCACATTAACAATGTTTTCTTGCAAACAATTATCGGATTAACATTTATTGAAGCAGCCTATGTTAAATAAATGTAAATCCATCAATTGAAATTTCCAGACGATCCTGAATTTGCACCTATGAATATTTTATTAATACGAAGTTTAGTGAAACGGGCCCCTGATCCGTTATTAGGATGTTCGCAAAATTTCACGAGTAGTTTCGTACATTGATACCTAACCACCCTGCGTCATTCTGATGACCATGACCTACGTTTTGTCTTACCACGATAGTGGAAAGTGAGACATGCGGTCACAATTCCGTCTTCGTCGTCGTCGTCGTCACCAATTTGGGACATAACATTTTGACGTAAGTCCAATATCGCATATCTCTCGATCCATTAGTCTTCCTCACATTGATAAACATATCCATCCAGTATCACTCGGATGGCATTGACTTTCACCTTAGTGATATTATCCCGTGTGTTAATAATTTTGACTTAAGTCCAAATTTCGCATACCTTTTTATACATTAGTCAGATGTTTACCAAACTTCACTTGTAGCTTCCTTACATTGATACCTAACCACCATGTGTAATTTGTGTGACCTCTTTTTCTCGAAATATAAATCACCCAATCAAACCTTGGATTTACGTCCAAAGTTTGTATATCTCCTGATACACTAGTCGGTCGCTCGCTGAACTTCATGAGTAAGTTTTCGTACATTGATACCTAACCACCCTGCGTCATTCTGATGACCATGACCTATCAAAGCACCCCGGGTACTTTGAGTGACCTTGACCTTCTTTTCTCAAAACATACATCACGTCCGTCAAAATTTAGACATCTGGGCCCGGTTGCTCAAAACTTCTGTTAGCTTAACAGACTGTTAAATCCTTAACATTGTTAAGGTTTAACAGTCTTTTAAGCTAACAAATGTTTTGAGCAACCGGGCCCAGGTGTTCGCCAAACTTCATCCTTTGCTTCCTTACATTAATACATAACCACCCTGGGCCATTCAAGTGACATTGACCTACATTTTCGAAATGTAGGTCATGTCCGTCAAAATGTGAATGTTCGCATATGAAATTAGATTGTCGCCAAACTTTATCAGTAGTTTCCTTACATTGATAAATAATCACCCTGGGTCATTCGCGTGACCATGACCGTCTATTCACGAAAGTTAGGTCATGTCGGTCACAACTTGGGCGTACGTCCTAAATTCGTATTTCTCCTGATATGTGAGCCAAACATCTTTACATTGATACCGAACCGCCATCGGTCATTCTGCTTTAACGATAATGGAAAGTTAGACTTGGCGGTCACCATTCCGGCATCGTCATCGTAATCAAGGTGCATGATCACGTGGTTACAACAACAACAACGTCGTCCACTCCAAAGTAAGTATTATTTGATATTTTCCTAAATATGCAACGGATTTTAATGACATATGGCGCAGCAAACGCGTCTTCATGAGCTGCCTTTGGTGGTCCAGGAGTTCGGATCAGACTTGTGTCGTTTTCGCGAAGAATCGATTTTCGTGTCGGTAGACACGGGAATCGATTCTTCGCAAAAACGACAGAATTTTGGGCGAAAATACAAAGACCACCAAATGCAGCTTAACAAGACGCGTTTGATGCGCCATATTTCATCACAATTCATTAAGTAATAAGGACAATATAAAACAATACTTTGAATCGGATTGATTCTGGAAGTATGAGTACTTGTTGCTGTTGTTAGTACCACGTGATCATACATCTTGGTAATGGGGCTGATGATATTTCTGACAAGTGTAACTCCACCTCAGATAACACACTTTTGTAGTCTGATAACGATCTGTATTGCTTGTTTCTCTCACCTACGATAGTAGAAAGTGAGACATAGAGGTCACAATTCCGGCTTCATCGTCGTCGTCGTCGTCGTCGTCGTCGTCTCGTCGTCGACATTGTCGTCGTGACATCGACCTTCACCTTGGTGACCTTAACCTTTGTGACAATAATTGTGCACTTACATATCTCCTGGTACGTGTGTTGGATGTGCGCCAGGCTTCATAAATATCTTTCTTACATTACACAGTTTGATCAGGATAAAAGTACAAAAGTATTGTCTAAACTATGTATATTTGTTTAACTTATAATTGACAAATTTAAAACATAAATCAGAAGTTTTAATTATATACACAGCATCATTTTAGGGAGTAAATAAAATGAACAACAAGTGGTCCGCAAACAGCATTTATATGTATTTATGTTGTATCCTCCCTGCCACAACTGCTACATCAGATTATCTTACCATCCGCACATTGTACATTACATGGTCTATATTACTGAAGCAGCATGTTCTCATATGCCATTTGCATGTGGCCAGAGGTGACTTTGCTTGTAATACATGCTATGTTATGTTATGTTATGTCATCATAGGAGCACATCAAATAATATAGAACAAGTGCAAATGGGCATATACACGCCGGATTACCAGAGACATCCATGAGTTACCAGTACTTTGCATTATATTTGTTGTGGAAATAATGGGCATTTTAGACCAGTCGGGATCTCGATCCGCTAGGTCTCTCCTGTATCTTGATATCGATATGTGCCGTGAAACACGGTGCCGTGAAACATTTTTGATATCTTGTCAATACGACCTAATCACTGCGTATGAATATGTGCGCTGACTGGGGTTATTTGTTTGCATTTTAAAGCCATTTGTGGGTGTTGACGGGATAAATAGAATAGTAGGTTAGTAGGTTAGGGCTATGAATGGGAAAAATGTCTGGCGCGGCACGGAAACGGGATGTGCTCGGCTGAGCCTCGCCCATCCCGTTTCCTAAGCCTTGCCAGATATTTTCCCCATTCACGGCACTAACCTACTATTCTCTATCCCGGGTGTTTAACAGACGGAATGACGGGTGCAGAGTCCGGTCTTGGTCTACACTGTCCGCAAATGCAGCAAACCCTATTTCATCAGTCACGTCCACATATGAGAAACGCCATGCGAGTTTGTACCTTCGGACATCTGCGTAATTTCATTAAATACGTTTACAAAATTTACAATAATTTTCATAAATGAAGTCAAAAGTTGACAAACCTTTTAGAGTACATGCGGAATATAATTCCGCATGTACTCTGAAAGTTTTGTCAACTTTTGCCGCCATTTACGGAAAATATTTTAAATTTTGTAAATGTATTTCATGAGATTACGCTGATGTCCGAAATCTCGTATGTAGTTGCATCAGGACCAGGTTATGTATTCTGTATAGCCATATATAGAGCAACATTATAAGCAGGTTACCGCACTTGCAAAATCTCGAGTAAATTTCAAAAGAAAAACTTCCGAAACATCGTTGACATTAGAATTGGTGGAAATTGTAATTTCAATTAACCCTGTCAACACTGCAGGCCTGTGTAGTGGTATTAGCAAACAATGTAGATCCAGATGAGTCGGCTCGTAACGAGCCGTCCCATTAGGATCTGCACTTTTGCAAGCAAATTCTTATTTTTGAGAACAAAAACACCCCCTTTCCATAAATGAACTAGTCTGAAAATCATTTTGTGACGATTGAATTTGTTGAAAAGTTAACGTATCAAAATCAACTCCAGTTACTTAGGGGTGAAATGGTTAAGAAACATGACAGCTCTAAGACTGATGATGCCCCGGAAGTAGTTCTATTATAAGTTAGTAGTGGTTTTCCAAGCCCAGTTTTCTATACAACTGGTCTATTTATATATATATATATATATATATATATATATATATATATATATATATATATCATATATGGCCCTATATGTGCCGATATCCTATAGGCCCATGGCGTTGAGTTCCCTCTGCATCTGGCAGATCGCACACAGGTAACAGCACGACGCGGCCATGCAGTCATTGCAGATCGTACCCTGAAACATAGCATCATCTTCAGTCAATCATGTCAATCCGACAGTTATTAATCAAATAGACAAACACTGCAGATCCAGATGAGACGGCTCGTAAAGAACCGTCGTTATGCTGTACATGTATGACTGTTTGTCTGTCTGTCTGTCGGTGTCGGTTGGTCGGTGTCGGTCAGTTGGTCGGTATCAGATTGTCGATGTCAGTTGGTGAGTGTCGGTCGTTGTCGGCCGGTGTCGGTCAGTCGGTCGGTGTCTGTCACTTGGTTTCGCACGATCGGTGTCAGTCGATCGGTCATTGTCGGTTGGTCGGTTGGTGTCGGTCGGTGTAGGTTTGTCAGTGTCGGTCGGTCGGTGTCGGTTGGTGTAGGTTTGTCAGTGTCGGTCGGTCGGTGTCGGTTTGTCGGTCGGTCTGTCGGTCGGTCTGTCGGTCGGGGTCGGTTTCAGTTGGTCGGGCGGTGTCAGTTGGTCGGTCAGTGTCGTTGTCGAACAGTCAGTGTCGGTTTGTCATTCGGTGTTGGTCTAAATACAGTTTTCATTAATTAAATCGTTCAAAACGATCAAGAAACAACTACTAGTAATTAGGGGCGAATGGCTAAATAACAATTAAGTCAATTGCCATGCGTATTGCACTGCTGAATCTGCAGTTATGTAACATAGGTCGGTGTGGCCATAGATACGGCTCGTTGAACTCACTGAGAGGTCGACGAAGCTGGTCCCCTGTGCGTCTGATTGTTTATTTGACAACAAAATGAATGTCAGAGTCGCTCTGGTTTCAAAACAATCCTGTGTGATATCCTGAAAATGCGGACATAACCCCACTGTGTCAGTATCATTCGGCATAAGTGTGAAACCAAGATGACACGGGCATGTCCATGTATACATGACTATGCGGCCGAATAATAATATGCACATGTACATGTTGTCGGTGGTCGGTCTGTTACATGCACAATACATTGTTCCAGTGTCAAATATGTAATGAGAGACCAGCAGCATACTAGTGTTCTTAACCAAAATTGCAAAGCATACTTATCTACCAAAGCGCACTTTGAGGGAGTAATCATTAATTTTCCTGAAATGCATTATGTCATACAGAACTAACAACTGCATATTATATTTGATGATTCAGAATTATTGTACTGAAGTTATTACATTATCAAAACGAAAATGGCTGTGATAATGTAATAAATTCAGTAAAATAACAATTAATAAATGTATCCTTAAATTAAAAGTTCTCTCTCAAAGTGTACTTTGCAAGATAAATATACTTTGCAATTTTGGTGAAATAGGCTACTGGAAACACATTTGGTTATTCACGCGAAGTAAATAGACTGGGTCTTGTTGCTTAAAAACTTCAATAGCTTAACGGGCTGTTAAATCATTAACAGGCCCGGTTGCTCGAAACCTCTGTTAGCTTATAGGACTGTTGTACGCTGTTAAGGATTTCACCCTTTTAACCCGAAAGTCCGCTATAGTGGCATTTGCAAACAATGCAGATTCAGATGAGCCGGCTGGGAACCGCATTTTTTGCAAGTAATTGTGATATGTTTGAGAACATCCCATTTTTATAAGGGTAAATAGTCCGTTAAGCTAACAGAGGTTTTCAGCAACCGGGCCTGGTGTACGGATGAACGGGCGCGGAAGGGACTCACCTGGATACCACCCAGTGTCCTGATTCTGGCACGCATGGCGAGCAATGCGGCGGGCACATAGCAGGGCATCAGACAACAGTCGCCCTGGCTTGAGGCGATGGTACACACGACGTACTCAGGGCAGCAAAGCGTCATCATCACTGCGGGAGATAGGGTTGCATTTATGGTGTGTGGGCAGAGTAGGATAGGTGCATTTGGGCATGTGATACTGTAGTAATAAAAAGGCTGGGACTGGACCACTTCACCTCCAGGATTGGACCACTTCACCTGCTGGACTGGACCTCTTAACCCCATGGAGCCCGCCCCCACCCCACGGGGCGGGCCACATCCCACGCAATACACCAGACTGAACCTTGGTTATACTACTCGGGGTCTGTATATACTACTGCATCGCTCGGGGCCTGGACCACCCATGACAAACATCTGGACCACTTCACCCCCCTGGAGCCCGCACCCACCCCCATCACACCAGCACCCATACCGCTTGGTAATCACAGCATGAGCAAAACTACAAGGGACGGGTCATGCACATTGCCGGCTAAGCGGATCGCCTCGAGCGCAAGTCGGACGATGCACAAGTGGCGCTGCGGTTACAAACATGTCACACACGACGTACTCATGGCAGCAAAACGTCAACATCACTGCGGGAGATAGGGAGGGTATTTATGGTGGGTGGACAGTGGATGATAGGTGCATTTGGGCATGTGATACAGTAGTAATAGAAAGGCTGGGACTGGACCACCTCACCTGCTGGACTGGACCACTTAACCCCATGGAGCCCGCCCCCACCCCCACGGGGCGGGCCACACCCCACGCAATACACCAGACTCAACCTTGGTTACACTACCCGGGGTCTGGATATACTACTGCATCGCTCGGGGCCTGGACCACCTATGACAAACATCTGGACCACTTCACCCCTTGGAGTCCGCATCCACCCCCACCCCACCAGCACCCATACCGCTTGCGAATTACAGCATGAGCAAAACTGCAAGCGACGGGTCACGCCCATCGCCGGCCAAGCGGATCGCCCCGAGCGCAAGTCGGGCGATGCACAAGTGGCGCTGCGACTACAAACATTCTAGTGCGAAACAAATCTTGCCCGAAAGTTGTATGCTTCGTAAGGTGGCGCCAACGGAAATATGGCGCTTGGGCAGTATAACGACGGGGTCTGCTGCTGCAGACACGCGAACATGCATATTACGTCCCGATGCGGGCGATGAGAGTTTTTCTCCCGTCGGCCAGCCCCTCCATGTCGAGATTCTTTAAGTCGTTATCTCCCAAAACCTTCGGTCCCAAAACCTCCGGGTAGGACTTGGACCTCCTAGTACCTGGCCATCTCTTCGACGACCAGTTTGAGCTCACTATCTGATATATCTTTGTCGTCTATTGCTTTCGACACGATAACGTCGATACCGGTTTTCTTCGACCTCGCAAGAACTGTTGTTCGGTCGTGCTTGCGACTCTTGACCTCGAGCTTGCGGGCCACCAGTCTGCTGCCCCTGCCGCGACCGCACTAAAGGCCACCGCAATCGGCGCGGCAACGACTGTTGACAATAAAGACAGACTCCCCATCCGACTCACAACGGAAGCTGAGGCTAGCATGACATTGACGACATTGACTGCCCGCCTAATATTTTGTTGCATGACATGTCCGTGTCTCTCCCTCATCCTAGATAATCTGTTGTATCTCGACAATCCTGGTCATCCTAAAAGAGGTCGTCAGACCAGCCGCCCCAGATGGAAGCTCAGGATATAGATATTCGGCATTCATCATAAATCAAGCTCGATTAACAGTGTCACTTCGACGGAGGAGCTCGATGGGTCGGCGATTTTTGTAACAAAGTTAATAACACTCCCGGCGGAAGCTTTAATTGGTGTGTCATCGAATATCGTAAACCATGAACTCTGCCCCACATGCTTGGTAACGCCAGACGTCTACTCTACCCCGTTCAGGACGAGATTCACTCGAACTTCGGTAGTAGCAAGTTCCTTAAAGTTGACCGAGCAGATTGACATTCGCAGAACCGTCCAGACGATGCCATGGTGTATCCCGTATATCTGTTGATCGCCTTCGCGCCAAATCAATATTCGTGGTTCCCCCACATCCGTCCCCCCCCCCCCCACCCGCGCAGTGCGCTCTGCTCCTCGGCCCAAACTGTTATGACGCTTGCAATCGCTGCATGTGTGCAAGCGCCGTAGCTGCCTCCATGCGGGCCTGCGATACCCTCCCCTCTATCCTACTCATTACTGCCCCATCATTGCTGTCTGTGCCCGCGACGGGAATGTCCTGTTCTGCGCTTGCTCATGATTCTGTTATTTCGAGAACCGCTGAAATCGGGTAATCGTTCTTTAATTCTTGCGCTTTATCATCGAGAATAGAGATATTCAATTCGTGGTTATGACCAGATTCCAAATGTTTCATCTCGCGGTTGGGAGTCTAAGGTCAGGGTCTCGCCATAGAAACTGTCGCTATTGCGTGCACAACCGTAAGGAGAGTACTGGTGGCCCCGTCTAACGTGTTGTATGCTGTTTTCAGTTGATCCAGGTGAACACTGAGCGTTTTCGTGAAGACGAAGTCCATGGGGCCGTCGCCGACGTGCTCGCCCGGGCAAAACCATCCGTTGTTGTTGGAGTATGTTGTTGTAAAACCGAGCCGCAGGGCCAACGGTGATCGTTACTCGGTTTGCGTGCTCGGTGGTGAAGGTCGCAAGTCCGTTGGCTTTCGAGATTGTGAGGCTGGCTCGGCCATGAAGCTCCGACGCGACAAAAGCTTGGAGGGCTCTCGAACTCCAAATACCGGGGGTCAGCTTTGCGCCTACTGGGCCGCCTTCCTTCTCGTAGCCAAAACTTTCATTTCCCCCACGTTTCGTCAGCCGACCGCGAACGTGATCGTTCTGAGGCCGACGCGTCACATTCCGCAGCAGTTATCGATCGGATTCTGGACCAGGTTGTACGAACGTTCCATTAGTTAATGTATTATTAGCCTAATGACACATTAACTTTTCATTAGTTAATGAGTCATTAAAAACAGGTTGTACGAAACGTCATTAAGTCCTCATTAACTAATGACGTTTTAATGACATATTAACTAATGACGTGCTGTCATTAACCTGTAAACAGACAAGTAAACCAGTCAAACTCCAGTTTTCTGGTTCCAGTTTCTGTAATTTTGCAATATGACATGCGCGCATTTTCCTGCTGCAACCGATCGATTCAACAGAAACTCACACAGGTATGACACCTTTAACTATATTGTAGCAACGTCATGTCAAAGTCATGCAAGTAGGATACAATTAGAAATCACCGTGTACAATCTAACCGCCGGTGAACGTTACGCGCAACGTACATGTACGCGATGAGGAATCTACTGTATTTTCATATGACCGACCGCATGCCTGTAGGCAAGGGAGGGGGGAGGGGTGAGGGTGCGACGGGTGCGTACAAATCACCCTTAATTCGCCAAGTTCCTCCGTGAATGGTGTAGTTTTTGTTTTAGCAAGTTGCCAACTTCGGCCCTTTGCGTCGTCGATAAAGCACTCCACCACATAATGTAAATTCCTGCGTGTACACACGTGCCTGTAACCGTCATTCAATGTCGTTAATGTTTTCCTGTACCGATTTCGGATGATACCCGCTATATAGAGGATATCAATATTTTTGAAACGAATATGACGAATATGAATATTCTATTTATTATATACCGCTCCATGGAAATTAGCAGTTTGTTAGACTGTATACGGTAATGAATGTGTATTTTCAGCCTATTTGCGCTGTTTTTCCGAACATAGATTTTATGAATATAGATAGCGGAAGTAGTTGTATTATCACCGGAAGTTGTTTATTTCATCGATGAGAACATATGACTTTTATTTACATCGCCTAGCTATGTATTTAATTAATTGAACGTACGTACATTACAATATGTTGCCAGAAAAAGTGATTTAATAACGCATACACCATGTTTTAGAATATGCCAGAATGCACTATTTGCGAAACAGTTTCCCAAAGAAATCTGGAGTTGGGTGGAGGTAGGGGCGGGCACCGTTGGCTAGCTACTCCCCCGGTATCCTGCTATCGTTGTTTGCGATATTACGATGGCATTAACAGAACGCCATTTCAGTGCGTTGAATAAATAACGAATCCCGTACCGTGTTCCAGCCAACTTCGTGAAACAATAGGTACCGTTTTACAAACTGTCATACAAAATGTATGCCACCGTAAGGTATGGTGGCTCGTTGGGGACATTTTCGTTACTTCGCCGCGAGAACGAATATTAATGATACTAAACTTCGTTACATCCCCGCGAAGGAATGCTAATTAGCGTTTCGTCCCGTCGCCTCCCATGTCATGAAGTCGAAGAAACGAAAAACAACTAAAATATTCACACTAATTAGAGCCTCTAACTCTTTGTTACTTCGCGATCCAAACTTCGGTTCGTCGTTCCTTCGCGACGTAAGTAATGTAACTAATAGTAAAGTTCTTAATCTTCCTTACAACGTCGTGAAGAAACGATAATTAACTAATTTTCGTTACAACGCCGAGAAGTATCGAAGTTCAAGGACCCTAAACTTCGTTACAACGCTGAGAATTTTCGTTCTTTCGTTAAGGTTCTTAACCTTCGTTCCATTGTGTCGCTGCAACGAAGGCGATTTCTTCGCTTCGATGTAACGAAGTTTAGAATCCTTAACCTTCGCGGCGAAGGAACGAAGAAACGAAATTTCCCTAACGAGCCACCATAGGAACGAGCCCTCCACCACTTAGCACATTTGCCATACACCATTTTGTGTCTAGCTACACACCTAACGGTGTTTACAATTATCTGTCCGTAATCCAGTTTCACGTGCAAAGTGTGGCTGACATTTAGAATTTGGCAGAAACAACCTTACCATAACCACGCTATGTAGTCGCTCTCAAGTCGCTCTCGTCATCGCATCGCCGATAAATTGATAATTACGCTTGATTAGCGTTTTATTTTTAACATTTGTTTGATTTCTCAATAAAGCAAGATTTGGCAGCACATGAGAATCGCTAACACGATTCTGATATTTTGTAAAAATATGTGTTTTGTAAAGAACTACCACAATATATTTATTTATTTTTTCCACATGTGTTCGATTTCTTAATAAAACATGTTTTGCATCACATGAGAAACGTTTGTATTGATCGATGCGTTTAGTTACATTGACTTGATAATAACATGTTTTGGCAGCACATGAGAATAGTCTACTAAGACAACACCATTGCATTTTGTCGACAACAGTATCACCAAAAACCGGCGATGCGACATGGAATGAAATGTCCGAGCCTAGACCATAGTCACTGGGAAACAATTGACAAAATCAGAAATCGACGATTTAAATCCAGACTCACCGACCTGTCGAATTGCGGCTCCATGTTGTTTTTATGGCGGGTGGGGTGGGGCGAACATACAAGCACCCGACGCAACATGTTTGTGTGCTAGTACTGGCATGCATTTGATGTGAATATTTCTGTTTCTAAAGTCGGGTTCCATAGGGCGGAGAGGAACTACGATCGATTACATACCGTGAACATCTTGTTGAACGTAAATGTCGATTATCAAATAGGCCGTAATTTTTTAAGGCAGCATGAAAGGGACATCCACATTCTTTTCTATCTCGTTCTTACGGCATATCATCTCGTTCCCACGAGATAGGATCTCGTTCCCATGACATATCCCACTAGTTAGCTATCTCGTTCCCACGACATAGTCAGCTAATCAAAAGTTAGCACCATTATCATTCAAGATGGTGGAGTAATATCTGCTAATCTAGCGGCTGATTATAAACGACATAGCTAACTCGTGGTAAGGAGATCATATATCGAAGGAACGAGATGCTATGTCATGGGAACGAGATAGAAACATAATTGTACATGTCCTTTTTAAGCTTCTGTACGTTTTAGTTTACCGCCGTTACGTCAGCTGTTATACGAATTATGTATGGTCGCTAGTTAGAGACATTTCTTTCCCTTGTTAATATGCCGCTTAGAAACGATAATTAACAAACTTAAATTTTGTTTCCACCCCGTGGAGGAACGTGAATTTATTCCTCTAAACATTCAGTTCTTGGCCTGTCGACGCGATGAAACGAAAACCTTAATTTACATAAAATAGATCAAAACCATCGATTGCAAAACGTGATTATACATGTAATACTGTATCATGCTGTATTGTACACACTTTTTACACATTGACTTCAAGAGGTAAAGTTCGTCCTTTGTCGCTAAAGAATGCGCCTCAATATTTCCTGCTTCGCGTTTATTTTATGTTCGTCTTGGAGCCATAGGCAACTGAAGTTTGTTTCTTAATCTCCGTTTCTACGGTGCGTGCGAAGAAACGAAATTTGGCGTCCCTTCGATGGACACATGTGGGCGAAAAAAACATAATTACATTTACTATAATATTAACGCAAACTGTGCATGCCTACATCTCGAAAGCTTCCACAAACAACGCACGCGCGTGTCATTGTCACCTGCAGACATTCACCTTGTGATTTGTTTAGGTTTGTTAGCGACTAACAAATCTGTTTCTCGCATTTCATAGTTGTGCGAAATGTATGCCATTTTTTACTTTCTTTTCTATAATAATCGTAAAACATGTCTCCATCCCTTTTGAACCCGGGGGTGGGGGAGGGGGGGGGGGGGGCGACACGGCGCTGATTAACAAACCACCGTTGTTCAGGGCACCCTTATACTAAATATATTTCATATACGTGTACCTACAACATATGAATAAATAACTGAAATAATCGCCTCATATTAGTATAAGGCGCTGTGTTTCGGTCGTGTTTAAATAATTAGGGCATAACATATGTAGTCAGACATGAAAATGGAGTAGCACCAGGCGATTCACGTCAAATGAAACTGCAATTAATGAATTAAATTTTATTTCCATACAACAACAAGGTCATGTATTGTACATACAATAATGCACATGCATACTTTTATTTCTGACTGACACACTGACAGTGTCACTGTACTTGTACATAAAGATCAACGTTTTCCCCACCCGGGGTGTAGTGTGAAGGCGGGTATATTAGGGAAATTAGACAGGTAAGAAAAATAACGGTGGAAGGAATTAGAGACCTAAAACTGGGGGTGCGGATATTAGATAACCACACGGTATATCCATCGTGGCGTAGTATGGGGAAAACGCACCACACTGATATCATCGCGGGAAATTCAATATAAAAATAAAAAGATTTAGTAATAAAATTAATCACTAAATTTAGATAATGCAACATATTTCTTTTCTTAGAAAAATAATAGATTATATTGTTTTACTGTAATATATCATTAGTATGTGTTTATGTGTAAGACATCATGCATTAAGCGAATAGGGCAGTAATTTCTAATTCAGTCCGCATCGAAATTACCAATCACCCCACTTGTTGTGTACCGACTATGCACGGTGTAGGTAGTGCCGCTATTATTAGATCGGTATGTTGACAAAGTGACGTCACTGCGTAAGTTAGAAGCAGCTAGTTTGACCTTCATGGGCCCTGGTTATTTTTTCGTTAATTTAGTAAGTGCTGCAGAGTCCTCTAAGCGCAACACCTTATAAGCCTCCATAAGGGCCGTCTGGTCTTTCTCAATACCCGTTCGGACTCCCTCAATCCCCAACCGGGCCTCTTTTCGAAATTCTGTTCAGTAGTTCAGTAAGTGATGCTTCTCTGTTGAGAGAGTACTCTGTGCGCAACACCATATAAGCATCCGTAAGGGCCGCCTGGTGGTCTTCTCGGGCTTTCTCAATACCCGTTCGGACTTCCTCAATCCCCAAGTGCACCCTGAGAGTTTTAGTGAAGGTGAAGTCCACCGGGTTATCACCGACGTACTCACCCGGGGTAAACACTCCTTTATTTGCGGAGTATGTCTCTCTAAAACCGAGTTGAATACCCAACCCCGGGGAGACCACTACCTTACTATCATGGCCGATGGTCATTTTGCGAGCCCTGTATCTTTGATACTGTGAGGTTGATTATACCGTCAAGCTCTGAGTTGACAAAATCTTTGAGCTGTCTTATTCCCCACAGTCCGTGAGGCAGCTTTACACCTAATTGTTGTTCATCCTTCACATAGTAAAACCCTTCATTCTTTCCCACATTCTGCCACCCAACCGTGAAGGTGATTGATCTAAGACCTACCCTGCGTTTTCCGCAGCAGTTGTCGATTGACTTTTGAAGTTCACAACTCTCTTTTTGAACATTAGTGATAGTAGCAAGCATAATAATATATTTCAATGGATACCAAAGCATTTAGCTTTAACTCTAATGCAAAAATCGAAGTTGGTGGTAAATACACACACGTTGTTAACCTCCTTGTACACCCAACTATAACAGTTAGATCGGACAGTGCCTTTGCCACCAATTTTCCTAACATGTTTGAACAATATAGGCTGCCCAAGATTACTACCATAGAGGTTGTGAACGGGTGGAAAGCAACACCGATGCAGTTATGACAGAATCAGTTACATTTCACTATATGGTGCGCAACAGCCGGATGTGGAGTTTCACATCAAGACCATCTGACATCCAAGAATGACATGCTCCGAAGTGTCTACAACTTTCATGTGTATTATACCATTAGAAGACTTTCAAGGAACTAGGTACTCCACTACCTCAAGACGACGCATGGAATCCTATTCCCAACACATACGACCGTAGGGCGTTCGAAAGACTGTGTAACGAATTTAACGTTTCAAAAGATTCGGATTGGATACAGAAAGCATTTCCTAACAGCACTGGACTCGGGGACGTTCTCATTCGGGGCCAGCCCGGGAATTGGACGCAGACTGATTTTAGACACGATCATTCCGGCGACCACATCGTCAATCGGAACGCTGGGAATTTTGATCCCGCGACGATGACCTTCGGGCCGGAAGTGTCTGGAGGTCGGCACTGCGGTATCTTATCATGCAATTGGTTACATCCTAAACGAGCTCACGTCGATTACATACAGCAGACCGATGAGGTTCAGGACGCTTGGGGCACATTTATGTTAGATAAAGGTCTGGGGTTTACGCAGGGTGGGGTTACCCGCCTCAACGACTCCATTCGCACATACGTCTGGGCCGTCCTCGGCGCACAAGCGCAAGCGCTCAGTTCTATAATAGGAGACGGGAAGGCGTTTGACGCACAAAAACAGTTCTTGGCAAATGTCGAGGACTCCATATCATCTCCGGTGGACCTCCCGTCTGCGATTCAGCGGTATAAAGGCGTTTTGCAGAAGGCCAGCACCCCAGTAGACTATGTATTTCGAATAGGTCTTTATATGGCACCGAGCAATATGATATTACGAGACGACCCGGTTGACGGTTACAATAATCAGATCGTAATCGCCACCGTCAAGCAAAAAATCGGCCACAACGGGAACGTGAACGCGGATATCATCAAGCGCACCGCGCATGGAAACGATTTCATAAAACCGCAAGCACCCACCCCAGTGCAAAGCACCCCAGCAAGTTCCTTAGGAACTAGTGTCACTGCAAGTTCCACCCTCAACACTGTTGAACCCGAGCATGTTGACACAATATGAATTGATGCACCAGCGCCAAGTACACCAGCAAGTTTCTTCGGAAATAGTGTCACAGTTCAGGAGGTGGAGAAATTATGGCACGTCGTCGCCCTCGTGGCGGTCGGACTATTCGTGCTTTGGTTTTAGGAACTCTCAGGCGGAGAATAGTAGGAGACAGACGATCGACACGATTAAAGCCCAAACATTATTGGCAAGCGATCCAACCGTTTTTGATAACATAGATAGCAAGAAGGAGACGATACCCCCAATCAGCGCGGCAGCCAACTTTCCGGCTAATTTAGCCAGGAGACTGGCCAGGGATTTTAGTAGTTTTTTTATCCATTATTTGGCTCCACCGGATGAAGCTGGTGCTGGTGTGGGTGCTGGTGCGGGTGCTGGCGCCGCACCACCCGTGATAGATAGAACTAGAGACGATATAGACAGAATTAGGGTCGATATAATCATTGTGAAAGCTGTGAGGATGGTTACTATCGTGACGCCCTTCTCTCTGAACAGAGTGCGAAGACACTCATCGAGTGTCGTATCCTCATGCAGGACCATCGAGATCGTTTCGCGGCTCCGACTTAATTGGCCGGAAAGTGCCTCACGGTTTGTCGAGGCAGCCTCCAAGCGGGATTCTCTTTCGTCCCGCAACGACCGCAGAATTTTGTTGATCTGCTCGGTAGATTCTCGATCACCACGGGCTTCCCCAAGTTTTCTTTCTTCTAGCGCGATATGTTTTTTCAGCGCCGTGAGTTTGGAGAGGTTATTGACCAGTTCGCCCCGGGTTGTTTTCAGAGCCTTATCGAGTCCCAGGAGTTCGCGAAGAGGTAACAGTGGGTCATGCTTTGTGCCGTTTATTTCGTTGACGGTGGTTTCAATTGTGTGAATAGCGTCGGTGGCTATGCGAGGGACTTCGCTGATATTGCTCGTTTATATAGTGGTTGCCGTCTTCGCCAGCGTTTCGTCGGTAGCCTGTAGGGTTTTTACCCGATCACTCCGAGAGCTCGAGCGAGGTCCACTCCATATTTTTTCACTGAAGAGGCCCCGATGAACCGGTTCGGGTCGTTCTTGAACGTCAGCAACTTCCAGTTATTGCCCCATTTAACCCACAGGTCTCCTCTTTTAGTGCTGCGGAACTCCAACGTGGCATTGATGCCGTGTTTAGATACCTCACTCTCCCACGGCTTCATCCGAGAATCCGTTTCCTTGAGAGGCGCCAGCTCATTCTTGGAGATCCCCGCAGGAATCTCGGTACCGCCCGCCCATGCCGGAGTTTCGGGTGGGGCCTCCCACATATAGCTAACATCACCAGCAGCTGAAGTTCCTGGTGTGTCTATGAAGGTCGTTTCGTCAACGTCGTCGAGGTCATCGTCATCGCAGAAATCGCCGATTTCATCCATGTCAATATCGTAATCAGCCATCTTTATAATTTTCTTAAAATTAATTATGTATTAAAGACAAAACCATACGGGTTTAATATAGTTATTTAAATATGTCTTCGAGTCAATACGGTCGCAAACTGTGTGAGCCCCTCGGGGCGAAAGGCGTGAGACAGAGTGTCGTTATTACGAACAACCCATCGACGATCGACCAGAACCAGCAGCTATTAGTCCGCTTCCCCAACCTCGGAGCTAGTGACGTCATTGTGCCGGGGACTGTTCGCCTCGCTTTCACTATTTCGCTGACGTCGAGAGACGTGGACCGAACCGTCGTTCAGAACCTAGGTCGCGCCATCGTCAAGAAGACCATGATACAGATTTCTGGTAATGAGGTGATGTCGGTCGATGACAGTGACGTCTACCATTGTTATTAGGACATGTGGAAGACGGCGCAAGAGCGCGAAAACGCGGTCTATCAGGGTATTGACACCAGCAAAAATAAGAACGTAAACAAACTTAGAATCGGGGCTGGTAACAAGGCAGATAACAACGCGAGTGACAACGCGATCGCGGCCGCTTACGGCAACCGCTTCTACATCCCGCTCGACTTTGAGTTGCTGGAGAGTCATATGCCATACTATCAGAATGCTTTGGCGGACCGCCTCGAATACGAACTAACGTTCAACGACTACGGCCGAGCTCTCATAGCCACCGACATAGCATCGAAGTATACGATCGACAATGTTTCGCTGGAGTACGACATGGTCACGATGCCCGAACTCGCGCGATTGATCTGATCCCAGTATGCCGGGCGCGTTGCCATACTTTACGACCGAGTTCTTCGCCACCGCAAGATGACGAAAGACAAAAGTGACACATTGTGGAATATTAATGTCAACGTACCCGCCCGCTCGATGAAAAGTATACTGATTCTTTTCGAGGAGGGTCGGTTCGCGCTCGGGGCTAGAAAAACCGACAAATTATATAACCCCAAAATCACAAAGGTCGAGGTGACGATCGAGTCCCCAATCAACTCTACTGCGCGGGTCTTCGCGCGCACCAGCAGTGGGACGAAGTCAGAAAGCAGTTTTATTCCGGCTCTAAGCGTTCCCGGAGGTTGCCGCGGTTGACAAAGACCTGCATCTATCGGCCGTCTCCCTCGCGGAGTTCCTGACTACCAAATACGCGTTATGGCTAGACATGCGAGCCAGCGACGACGACCAAATGCACGGTAGCGGACGTCAAGTTGAGAACGCTAGCGAGAGTGTGACGATCCAGATAACCAAAGAGGCGATTGGAAATGGCGCATTGAACGTGTACTTATATATAATTACCGACGCCTTTCGTCACATTGTGATCCTGTGTCCCACTGTGCGGCACAACGATACTTATCAGCGGCGCCCGTGGATATGGACCGACCCTGAGGTATACGTTATTGACCCCGGTGATAGGCTTCACGATTGGTTGCGTGGTTTATACCAAAGATTCCAGGGTGAACCCACCCTATACGTGATTGACGATTGCTCGGCCAAGGCGGCGATGACCAAAAAGAAGGACATGCTCTCTGAGCTCACATTTTCTGGCCGCCATGCGAGGCACAGCGTATGGATCTCCATTCAAAAGTACAACGCCGTCCTCAAGGATCTGCGCGAGCAAACGAATGGGTCGCCCTCTTTCACTGCAAGGACCGAGACTCATTCGATGAATGTCTTCGAGAGAACGACGTTATCCCAACGCGTGAGGAGCGCCTGGGGGTTAGACAGATGCTTTCGGAAACTAAGCACGCCAAGCTTCTGCTAAAGACTGATCAACCAACTGCTTATAAAGTTATTAATTAATTTTATAATTAATTTTAAAAAATTATAAAATTAATTAGCAAATGCTGAGCAATTGCCGAACAATGTTGAACAATGCTTAACAAATGTTGAACAATGCTTAACAAATGCTGAACAATGCTTAACAAATGCTGAACAATGCTTAACAATTGCTGAACAATGCTCAACAAATGCTGAATAAATGCTGAGCAATTGCTGAACAATGTTGAACAATGCTTAACAAATACTTAACAATGCTCAGAAAATGCTTAACAATGCTGAGCAATTGTTAACAATTTGTTGCTCCGCTGCGAGCTTTGTTGCGAGCATAACGGTGAGCATAAGTATCGGGTTGTGCGCTTGGCAATATGTTAGACTTATGAGACTTGTCAGTATAATAATGTTAATTCTAAGAAAATTAGCAATAATGAACTGCGACGAACTTCTCGATCAGCTAATGGAAGAAACCTCAACTCCGTTGAACCCCAACACCAATCGAGAATTGGGAGGACATGAAACCTCAACTCCGAAAGAGCAATCGGGTTCAACTTCAATCCCGATTGGGTTGAGTGCAACACCTGCCGATACGAATGAAAACGCAGCGCGACGCGAGCGGCTTGCTGCGCTGGTTGCTGGGGGACAATCGGAGCATTATCTCGGTAGGCGTCTATCAGTTTGTCAGGTGGATAAGATGTCAGTTGTCGAGATTGATAAAATGTATGCGCGATACGAATCTAGGTTAGGTGCGGAGATGACAAAAACTATTGGATCGGCGGCTATTCATTTGTACGCTACCGCTGTTAGTATACTTCTCCCTATACCAAACACCGCGGGGTTGATTCGCGATCTAGAGACTGACCCTTTTATAATACACACTCTTAGAACAGCCTGCTGCTCAATTTATCACAAGTTTGGAATGTACTTAGCTCGACTGACAACCGCGTTGACCACGGGAAAACACTTTCAATTTGGACATATATGCCTACGAACTATAAGCTCTGCAAATGATGACACAAGACACCCCTGCGAGAGTGACGGAACCACAATCCCCGATTGCACCTCCAACCCAATCGAAATTGGAGTTGAACCCGATTTCTCCAACCCAATCGAAATTGGAGCTGAACCCTATTACACGACATAAACACCCAAAAAGACAGGCAGCTGGGCGGGCAGCGGCTGCCACCCGAAAAGCTAAACAAGATAAAATGCTCGACAAGCTTCGAGATGCCAAACGGTCGCTGCAATCCCCGATTGCTGTTGAAACAGCAAAGCACCCTTTGACAGCTGTTTCTCCCCCAATCCAAGATTTTGAAGAGCAATCGGAGATTGCTGTAGCTCCTACCCCCTATTACATAGAAATCATCCCGTGGGTTGTTGGTGGGGGTCTCACAGTTGTGGGCACCCTGTGTGTGATGAAATACCTTTCGAAACAACCCACAACAGTGTTGAAGGCGGTTCCGAAGAAAGTTATGAAACACCAATCGCGATTGGATGCACCCCATTTAAACATTGATCGCGATCCCTTTTATATGTCATAATTATAATGGCTGAACAAGATGGTAAAATGATAGTGAATGCGCTTTATCACGCCGTGGTGATATCGGGTCTCAGTATCGGGTATGCTCGACTAGCAAAGATGGCCTTAGGAGGGTCCGCTCTCAAATTGGTATTTACTGTGAGAGACGTAGGGCTCGTGACCTTAGATGTAGCGGTCGCAGTTTGGACCCGAGATTATCTAATTAAAGCTGGAATTCTACCCGTTAATATATGGAAATAATGGCTTCGATCGCAATGCTATTAGGTGGTGCTGTGGTGAACGCATTGGCTTTCAGCGGTAGCAACTATTTCTTCTCGAAACTGAAAAGCTCGGACGCGGATGAGGAGCGCAAGCGTCATGATTTAGCTGTAGAACAACTCAATAGCGCAAAGGAAGCATGGTCTAAAAAACGAACCGCCCGTCTGGACTGGCTCAACGAAGATCTTCGTCGCGAGAATCACGCCATACAAACTTTCCGGAACGTTGACGACGCCAACCGCGAGTACGCGCGGGCATATCCGCAGAAAAGTCTCTGACCGCTGGATCCCGAGCCCCAGCTTTCAGATTTCTATGTACCATCAGAGGCTGAAAAAGACCGCGAGATCGCGTTCATCGTCGTGGGAATGTTTGCGACGGGTATCGTCAGCTACTATATTCAATCGAGATTGAAATAAGCAATAAGCAATAATTATTTTAAAAACAAATTTCTTATACATATATATATATAGAACGATGTTAGTCGATGAACTTTATTACGCTATGATCGATGTAGGCTACACGGCCTTAAACACCGTTTACCTGGTGCAAAGAGTATGATTCGTCTGGCCCGAGATTCTCGAGAGACGTGGCGCGAGGACGAAAAAGCGGCACACTTTTCGCAAGCGGATGTTAGATTCCTCCCAATCGTGTTCAACTCCAATCGCGATTGGGTTGAGGGATGAATTAGATTCCTCCGAGTTCCATCTCAGGAGCGGGAACTTAACCTCCAATCGTGATTGTACTTCCAACAAAGGTTTATTATTGTCGACGCAGTTACCGGACGATCTGGTGAGTGCATGTTGGAGATTGTACGATATATTAGAATACTTCGCATACCATGAACACGCGCAAACTTGATACCAAACTATCGGTTCGCCTAGCGCGCAAGCTAGCAAACACGTACTACAGCCCCCGCGGCTACTGGAAGGGACTCGCGGCCATCAAGAACCTCGCGGCGGCGACCAAGGTTTCTGAAAACGCCACCAAGGAATGGCTCAAGAAGCAGGCCATCTGGCAGATCTATTTGCCCGCGCCGCGCAATATTCCACGCCCGAAATTCGACGTGTCGGTACCGAACCAAGTTCACCAAATGGATCTCCTGTTTCTCCCTCACGATCGCGTCGGTCGTAAGACGTACAAGTACGCACTGACAATCGTTGACGTAGCGAATCGTTATAAGGGGGCTGAGCCGTTGGCCACTAAAGAGTCTAAGGAGGTGGCCGAGGCTCTTTCCCGAATATATAAGAGGAGTCCTCTCAAAATGGCCGAATCTTCTCCAGGTCGATCCCAGCCGCGAGTTCATGGGCGCGGTCTCTCATCTATTGTCTAAGCACAAAGGTTCTGTCAGACGCGGCCGCGTCAACATCCACCGAGACCAGGGGATCGTGGAGCGGTTCAATCGAACTCTGGCTGAGAGGCTGTTCGTTCATCAATATGCCAAAGAGCTTGTAGACCCTCATACGCGATCGACCGCGTGGGTGGCCAGGCTGTCCGCCGTTGTCTCCGCACTGAACGGAGAGGTGACCAGATTGATCGACAAGAAGCCCGTAGATGCCTTCAAGTCTAAAAGGGTGACGAGCAAGCCCTCTGCCATCTCGCGCGGGCGACCCGTTGGTTTAGATGAGCAACGGCTTCCATCGGATGTTGACATCCGGTACCTCTATCAACCGGGAGAGCTCACAGGTGGCAGCCGCCGCGCGACTGTTCCCGTGTGGTCTCTGAATGTATATAATCTGGATCGATCTATTACCAAACCTGATGAACCCGTGCTCTACTATTTGGCTGATGGTCCATCTCGCGGTTTTGTTCGCGAATAACTTCTTATGGTACCTTCTGACACCCAGCTACCCCCGGATCGTCAGAGTCTTTAGATTAATAAATCGTAAGATGATTTCTAATTTTCTTAAAATTAATTAAATCAGTAGAGATGTTCTGTATGTATTCCGTCTGGTCACACGCGTCTTTTATCGTAGTACGCCGAGAGTCCTAATTTTTGTTGACAGTACGTTTTCATAACACCGTCTTTCCTTTTAAATCATCTATTTTGTGCTACATCTATAATGTGTTTTCCATCTTCTGTAGTTTCACTTAGTACTCGTTTATATTTGTCCCAATTTAAATTGTTAGTTCTCTTGGACATTCCTTTCGCAGAGTTTTTATTAATTAATTCTTTAGAATTATCAAAATTAGTGGAAATAAGTTTTTCTACGAAATAACACTTACTAGATAACGCTATCGCCCTATCTCCGCTAAATTCCATTTTGAAAAGTCCTGGCTCTCTTTCGCTCCATTTATCCCAAGCCAACCATTTCTTTTTTTCTTTTTCAAACTCATCTAGTAAGTTAGGTCTAATCAATTCCTCTATTGTTTTTCCACTAACTCCTATATACATACTATCCGTGTCCATCTGTATTAATTCTAAGTCTCCTCTTTTTACGTATTTGTCTAGAAATTCGTAGTAAAATTCCATCATTTTCAATTTAGCTAGTTCATAAACCGCTATTCCTCAGTGGAAGGGTCTCTTTACTGCACACTGGGGTTTTCGGGAAGATATTTCGTACGCATCTCCTATCTCTTCCAAATCGTCAAAGAATGCAGATCTTAATGCTTTGTCAACACAGGTTTCGTTTTGTGTATATGTCGTATTTAAATGTCTCTCCGTTGCCTCTATCATTTTTCCACAGCACGAGTTTCCTAATAATTTCATTATGTCGGCTACTGGTTTCTTATTTGGTTCTACATCCCCCTGTTCGTCTTGCGGCTGTAACTTCTTTCGCGAACCATTCGAAGGGTTTACCACTAATATAATCTATAACACGATGAACTCCCGTTATTTCAAGGCCGTGTTTTAAATACCATTTCAACAGTGGCGTGTACAGCTTTACTTTAGTGGCGGTCATAGATCCCACCAATTTTTTTCCATCTCCTCTTGTTCGGCCAGTGTCTTTTAAATATTTTCACATGTGTGCGGGAACTTCATCAACCTCTACTTCTCTGTTTATAAATATTGGGGACATTTCAGAAAACTTATCTTTTAAGTTGTGTGGAACTTCTATATCCACCTCCTCAAACCCAAACCAGTCTCCAGATAAAACTCTTTTACAAAACTTTTTAATAAATTTAGGGTTATGTGGGGTATTTATATGGTATATAGTTTCTCTCCCACACGGCATCTCTTTATTTAACGTAGATAAATATAACGCGTTTGCATCGTACCCCAAAACAGCCTGACATGTTTTTAATTCTTTAGAATTACCCAATTCGTGAATTGGAGTTCTAATCATTGAAACACCGGCTTCTGCATATCGTGTAAATACTATTGATGGACCACCAACTAGAGCGTCTTTCATCAATTCGTATGTTTCTTCTTTTGGTGCATATAGAGCATCCTCCGCTATAATAGTCTTTGAAGAGTTTTGTTCTTTAATGGTTCCTCTCAATAAATATTGTATAGCTACTTCAGGTAGTGTTACCGCATCTTTGAAAATATCCACACCTCTGTGTTTATAAAATTCACACATTTTTTCCACCGCTTCTAGGAACGGTGCTACATCTAAATCGTTGTAATATTTCAACCAATCTCTGAAATTTTTCATATTATTTTCTTCGAAAATTCTACGACATTTACTTAATTCTGTTTCATCTATTAACATTTTCCCAGATAGTTTGGCATACCAATTCTCTATATCCGGTAGTCCTGGGTAATCGAGTTTGTCTGGAGAATCGAACCACTCGTAAGGAAAGAAAGATTTCTGTCCTTTGCAGTCGTAGGCTTTTATCGAACTATCGTAACTTACACCAGGTCCTAGATAAAGTATTCCATCAAGAAATCTAAACTCTGGAATAAATAGAAATATTGTTGCGTTTGTGCCGTTTTTCCGGACCATTACTTTCTTTGTTGTTGATCGCCTCAGTTCACCTACTAGATATTTCTTTATTAAGTTTATATCGTACTTACTGCTGTTAAGACCTATAACCGGTACTTGATATATCCACTGTTCGATCTTGGTGATTTGGTTTTTACGTAAATGTTCTGTATTAAACCCATATCTTAACCATACTTCTTCTCTTATAGCTTTCCCCCTGACTTTCAAATCTTCTACGATTTTTTCTATAAGTTTTGCAGGATCTTTATCACAAATATGAGTTACTGTTCCTGAGAGAAATTATCTCCTATACTAACGCTTACCGGAACGTGCTCGGCCTCGTATTCTAAACTATTACCGATAGTTTCAAATTCTGGCTGGAGATACGCCTCAAAATCATATACTATCTGATATGGATAAAGAGTAGTGTCGCAACCGATCTTTATATCTTTACTCGTTCTTTGGAATTCGCATTCCCACATAACTACTAGGTTGAATTATTTGCTTCGAATAAATTTATCTCTTCTCATAGTGGATGCGCGTTCTTCTTTTCTATGCTTTGCATGAATTTCGCTCCCGTGCCAGTAACAGCCATGATATTGATATACTGTATTGGTTTCTGGACAGTATCCATCTACTGGAGCTCCTAAAATACATCTTTCACACCCGTGTCCACATTGTTCGTGGTGAATGTGAATTCCCTCCTGCTTTTCCACAGAGTACATCCAATCGATCGCCCCATAACTGTTAGAACTTTTTGGGTAAAACGCTTTCTCAAACGACGAACGCGGGCGCTCTAAATAATTACCATCACATATTACTTTTGTCTCACCTTCCATACATTTTGGTCCGTGTCTCTTCATATTGCTCGCTTTCGTGAATTTCTGTTTGCAATTATCGCAGGCGTAAATTTTTGATAGATTTTTAAGGTTTTTTATCAGAAATGCGTGATTATTAAACAGTCCTATTGTCATTGATTTATTACCTATTGCCTTATAGTGCGCTGGTACCTTTATCAACCACCAAACACCACCTTGTGTCGGTTGGTATACTTCTATACCGATTTTAAAAAACTCTTCAACCTTTTTCAGATCTGAAAAAGGAATTGGAGAAACAACATTACTGCCGGTGTATTGCTTACTAAGTTCTTTCGCTTTTTCTGTACATCCGTCAGGTATTTTACCTGTCATATGCATAGCTAGACACATGAACAGACAAAGGTCGTCATTATACTTATCTAATGAATACATACCTTTTTTATTCTTCAACCATTCTGGAAGTTCTCCTCCTGTTGCTTCTTTGGATTGTAGTCCCAAATCTATTCCCCTACTACCCTGTATTAGCTTTACGAAAACCTCTACCCATCTTACAAACTTCCACTTTGTATTTGGTCTGTCTATTTTATCAGACATTATTCGTGTTTGCTCCTTATCTGACAACCAATTTTTAACGGTTTTCATTGATGATAGTGGTTCGCTACCGAGATTTTTGTGCATTATTATAGTTATAGGTTTTCCATTTTTAATTTCCTCCATATGTTCCAACTTGTAAGAATATGAATATCTCAAATAAAAATTGGTTGTTATATACGGAGCGAGTTTATAGGACATGCGTTCAGACTCGTTAATGTCAATGTTTTTACGAAAGGATAATGTAACTACCCGTCTTCCATTTTCTACCTTTTCCAATGTTTCATCATGAGCCCCCAATATTTCTTCACCTTCTTCCACTATCGCGCGAACGATATATCTTTTCTTATTATTTGGTATTGGGTGACCTGTGTGTCTAATTTGGGACAAATTATTGGTGCTTGAAGGTTTTATTACACTAGCCCTTAACCCCGCAATACTTTCTTTTTGAATTCTGTTACCAACTGCATCAGCTACAACGGGGTTGGATAGATCATTAAATGCCCCTCTTTTATAGGCGCGGGTAAACCGCTTCATAAACGCCTCATTCTTTGTGGCGTTTATCAGCTTTGACAATCCCTTAACTCTCAATCGTTTACTATAAGTAATTCCTAGAGATTCGGCATATCTTCTCAAATTTTCTATTTCTGCTCTAGTTTCTGGCGTTATCATATTTTCTGTATATATAACCTATGAAATTTATCTGTTCAATTGGACGTGAAAAAACATCGTGTAAACTTTCACGTCCAATTGAATATATAAACATACATATATATAATGGTGAGTATGACTTGTTGTAAAACGTTTACGTGTAAAGACTATCTAAGAAGGCATCTATCGAGACGTAGAAAATTTCATTGTGTCGCCCCGCAATTTCAATGCCCCAGATGCCCTTGTAAATTCGTTAGTGCCCAAACTCTTTGTAGACATAAGCAACTACGCTGCACTGTGGCTAAATGTGAACGGGGTAGACTAGAACAGGTAGAATTAGTTGCTGATCTGCGAAATAAATTGAAATTACATTAATTATTTCAAAATTATTTTCTCCAAAATTCATAAATTTGCTGTCGGATACAATTTTCTCGTTAACCAATTTTTGGATTTTTCGGGGGTGGTGGGTGTAGTATAGAGGGTTGTAAATTATACCACCGTAGGTGGTATCATTTTGACTCCCTCTATACTACTAATGTACCTATTAAATACCGAGTCCGCGGAGTCACGAGAAGTGAACCCTCCTTTCCTAAAACTACACGGACAATATTACTAAATGATTATATCTGTATAGCGGGCACTCGTAATTTTTAGAACTTGCTGGTGGAATATTGACAAAATTATACACTTATTTAATTCCTATAAAGAACAGGTTGTGTCTTCTGAGTGGGCATGTACCTTTAAGCAACATTAACTACTGTATGTAATACATCTGAATTTTTATTAACGTAAATGTTAGAATGGGTGCATGTAGTTACATCGTATCCCTTGGACATGTTTTACCGATAATTTGCAAAACATGTCCAAGAGACACTGTGTACCTACTCATTCTAACACTGACACTATCGCAAAACATGTCCAATGGAGACGATGTACCTACGCATGCTAACACGTACAATCAACAAATGCATATCGTTAATAACATTCTAGTTTCGATATGCAATGGTCATCTAATAATGTCATTAATGGACATTGTATATGCATACACCTGCATTATAATTGCTCTTTATTTATGCTGTACAAGACCCACATAAATTATTTATCATTGTAGTTTCAATTTCGATACGGTTGCTTTTATAAGTGTCTGACGATATGCAACACGTGACGATCTCTCATGGGTTGTCAACCCGTCTCCGATTCATGAATAAATATTTGTGTTCTTGACAAGGAAACGCCATCGATTATGTGCATCCATTAAATGCCATTAACGCATTTGGATTGACTCCCAAGTGTTGATCGGATACACACAATTTCTGAATTTCTGTGAATATTTATAGGTAAGCATTAATACAATAGAGGACAACATTGTCCAAGAAAACTAATTGATTCAGTAGTATTTTCGAAATGGAGACTATGTACCTACGCATGCTAACACGTACAATCAACAAATGCATATCGTTAATAACAATCTAGTTTCGATATGCAATGGTCATCTAATAATGCCATTAATGGACATTGTACACGCATGCACCTGCATTATAATTGCTCTTTATTTATGCTGTACAAGACGCACATAAATTATTTATCATTGTTTCAATTTCGACACGGTTGCTTTAATGAGTGTCTGACGATATCAGAATTGGCAAATATGTTCAAACAACACGTGACGATCTCTCATGGGTTGTCAACCCGTCTCTGATTCATATCGCGATAATGAATAAATATTTGTGTTATTGACAAGGAAACGGCATCGATTATGTGCATCCATTAAATGCCTCTAACGCTTTTGGATTGACGCCCAAGTGTTGATCGGATACGCACAATTTCTGCATTTCTGTGAATATGTATAGGTAAGCATTAATACAATAGAGGACAACATTGTCCAAGAAAACTAATTGATTTAGTAGTATTTTCGAAATTTAAATAGGGTAGATATAAAATCAATTATTCTACCGTTAGGGGGTTAAGGTATTTTATTTTCTAGTTGAAATATACATTAAAATTTGGTACATCCATGTAGGGCATGGTGAGAACTTTACAATGAGCAATAGATTTTGAAAGTCGGATAAGCGGTTCAAAAGTTATTTAGGTTTGTAAATCAGAATTTTGCAACATATTGTGTTCATTTCCTCTATGTATTCGAATGGCAACCGACGGCACCGATATCAGCTAAAATAACAGCTTTTATGCTATTATTATTAAAATAACTTGAAAACTAATGGAGATAAGTGCATAAAACCAGAATTTTATTGAATAAAATACAATTTTATACACATATGTTCCAAAAGGATCTTTATGTTTTATGGAAAATAACTGATTTTGGTTGGTAAAATATGACGAAAAGACATTTTTTGCCACAAAAATGTGATTATTTATCTTATTTATCTTATTTGCAATACATTTCATTACCATCTCACATAAATCAATATATACCCATATTTTCTTGTAATTTCTACAATTTAAATGGTAAAAAATACCATGTAAATGCTTTATTTTTGCCGAAATTGGTTACCATGGCAACGGTTTTGAAAAAATGTGTTTCTGCACATAATTTTAACATTTTAATAAAAAAAAAAGGACAACGACATATAAACAGTTAATGAATATTAATTCAGTAACAAATCTACTATAACCATAGTAATCTGAGTTAATTGGTTACCATGGCAAAGGTTTTAAAAAAACTAATGAAATTAGGAATCTGATTTTACATTTTGAGCAATGTAAATATTTCTATGACAACATTAAAAACATATGTTACATGAAATTAATGTTACAGTCATTCTGTAACTTAACCTAATTTCTGTAGTAACCATGTAGTAACATGTAGTAATCAATCGGTTACCATGGCAACGACTTTGAAAAAATGTGTTTTCATACACAACTTGACATTTTGAGTAATTAAATAATGTTAGGCGACATAAAATACACACATCCAGAATGTACAAGAATGCACGTGTCACGCGACATATCTCCCCCCTAAACAAAAAGTGTTTACACTTTCGTGCATAATCGCGAGACACGTTGGCACAGCTGAATCTACCCCGATATCCTGCTCAGGTAGTCTGCCCCCAGATTGTCGGCCCCTTTTATCGCAACAATACGCATTCGGTAAGGTTGCAGTATCAAGGCCCACCTCATTAGTCGAGAATTTGCAACCTTGGCTTTGTTTAGGTAAACCAACGGTTGGTGGTCCGTTTCTAGGATGAATTCTCCCCCAAACAAATAACGGTGGAACTTCTCGACCCCCCAAACGACTGCCAGACACTCCTTCTCAATTACCGAATAATTGCGTTCCCTTGGCAACATCTTTTTGCTGGCATACGCTATCGGAAGTGGGATACCATCCTGCTCTTGCAACAGTATTGCCCCTAACCAAATGTCGGAAGCATCCGTCCTGAGCACGAAAGGTTTGTCTAGTTCGGGCAGTTTCAGAACTGGGTCCCTAGTCAATAATCACTTGAGGGTAACGAAAACTTTCTGTTGGGGTGACCCCCAGTTGACCTTGTTTGGTTGACCTTTCTTAGTAAGGTCAGTTAGCGGGCTCGCTATCTCTGCAAAGTTGGGCATGAACTTCCTATAGAACCCGGCAAACCCCAGGAAAGCCCTGACCTCCGTCTTTGTCTCAGGGACATTAGCTTCATGAACTGCCTTGACCTTTTCGGGATGGGCCCTTAGTTCTTTCTTACTGCTGATAGTATGTCCCTGGCACTCAAGTTGCCTGTACACAATGCTGCACTTGCCGTTAGATTTGCATCGGACAATCGGGAGAGGACTTCACTCAGAGCTCCCAGGTGTTGTTGCCACGTATGAGAGAATATCAAGATGTCATCGACAAAGCTGTCTGCATTGTGGACCCCCTTTAATACTTTCCTCATGAGTCTACAGAAAGTGGCCTGTGCCGTGACCTTTCCAAAGGGCATGACCTTGAACTGGAATAGACCATGGGGTGCCTCGAAAGCGAAATATTCCCTGGAATCCTCATCCAATGGGACCTGCCAGTAGCCCTTACTCAGGTCCAGCTTTGAAAAGTAGCTATGTCTGGCCGACTTAGTGAACATCTCTTCAATATTTGGCATTGGTTCCGCATCAAACACAGTGACTTTGTTAAGTTGCCGGAAATCAATGCAGAATCGGAGCCCCCCGTCCTTTTTCCTAACCAGAATTACTGGGGACGAGTAGGGTGATTTTGAAGGTTCTATGACACCTAGCTTCAGCATCTCCTCTACTTCCTGGCTGACTGTTTCCCTGACCTTAAATGGGATAGGGTACCCCTTAATTCTTAATGGGTCTTGCGTTGACAACTTTATCTCATGTTTCTCTATATGGGTGTGTCCTGGTGTGTCCCTCAGGACATGGGTGAACTCCCGTAAGATCTCTTTGACTTGGGTCTTTTGTTTCTTGCCTAAATCAGGCGACAGGTCAACTTTGCTCTCCGTATCGGACTCTAATCCCCTGGGACATGTTTTGTTCGGCACTACACCCACTTGGACTAGGATCCCCCTCTACTGTGTCTTCTATCACGGTCGCATTTATTACAGTGAGTATTCCCTTCCCCGGGTGCTCAGGCCTAGTCTCGTACCTCTTTAACATGTTTGCATGAAAGGTTTTCAACTTCCCTCCCATGTCAACCCTATTGTCCCACTCATTACCTACCTCAGTTATGGGGTATGGTCCCTTCCACCTAAGAAGCAATTTGTTGTTGTCTGTCGGTTGTATTACAAGTACCTGATCTGCCACTGCATACTGCCTACTACGTGTCTTACGGTTATAGTACTTTGCGTACTTTTTGGACGCACTCTTCATGTTCTCATGCGCGATTTCGCACGTTTTTTCGAGCCGTTCGCACAAGTCGAGGACGTACTGATACGTCGTTTTGACGTTGTCCTCTATGTCCTTCTCGGACCACAGATCTCTTAGTATGCTCATCGGACCCCGAACGGTCCTTCCGTACAATAGTTCAAACGGTGAGAAAGCCAAACTTTCTTGAGGGACTTCGCGATACGCGAATAAGAGCGCGTTAATGTATTTGTCCCAATCTTTGGGACGTTCGCTTGCCATTCTACGAAGCATTTGCTTTAACGTACCATTGAACCGTTACACGAGACCGTTACATTGTGGGTGGTACGGTGTCGTGGTTAATTGTCTCAGCGATAACAATAACTTCCTCCATGACTCCCGACGTAAATTGACTACCCCGATCGGTGAGCATCTCCTCGGGGAAATGTCTACTGAACATATCCACGAGAGCTTCCGCGACTCGTTCGGCCTCGATGCCTGGTAGTGGTACCGCTTCTGGGTACCTAGTTGCATAATCAACTAACGTTAGTATGTAACGATTCTTCCGATCGGTAGCTGGAAAAATTGGCCCTACAATGTCAACTGCGACTCGTTTGAACGGAGTGTCTATCAACGGCATAGTTCCTAACGGAATCTTGGTGATGTGTCCCTTTGACACAGTCTTTTGACATATGTCACAAGACCTACAAAACCGTGTAATGTCACTGCCCACGCCTGGCCAATAAAATTCTGATAACACTCGATCAGTTGTCTTCTTAACCCCTAAATGGCCCTCCATGATTGATTCCTGTGCCACTTTCATCACGGTAGTCCTAAATGTTTTTGGGACTACCAGCTGATGGTACATCCTACCTGACCCTATCGATTCGAAATTACGATACAACAAGTCTTTTCGGTATGCGAATTTCGATTTGTTTCCGTTCTTACTTGACCGTACCGTTCCGTCTTTTGCGTTATTTCGAACAGACGTCAATGTGACGTCATGTGCCTGCGCCTCTTTTAATTCATCGCGTGATACGTTCGCGATTGCGGTAGGGACTTTGAGGGTCTTATATAATTCGTCTCGGGCTGTCGTTTGTGACCTAATTTCAACTGCGCACGATTTTGCGCCTCTAAAATCGGATATCACCGGTAACTCTGACCCGTCTACATTACCTATGGTAACATCATACATTGTATCTGTCATGCAAAGGGCTTCTACCTGACCTTTGAAAAAGGTATTGTTTCTAGATCTACCCGGGCGGTAGGAATCCCACTCATTTTGCTCCTATTTACCAGCATGCATGTTGAAACTTTGCTTAAAAACTGATCTGGTTGTACTAAACATTCCCTGACGACCACCCCGGTACACCCAGTATCTCGCATTACTGTGACCTTTTTTCCATTTAATGTGCCCTCTGCTACGGGTAGCATATCCATACCAAATGTACATCCATTAATCAACTCCGGCTGTATCTCGCTACCTGAACATACAATAGTGGTGTCGGTATCAACCATACAGAAATGTCCTTGGTTTTCCCCTGGTTGTTCCGTGTTTTACCATCTACCTCTACCTCTGCCTCTAGTGTGCCTTCCACTTCTACCTCTATTTCTACCTCTGTACCGACCTCTCTGTTCTTTATCTGCAAAACTTACATGTTTCTCTTCCTCGACTGCTGCTGCTTTGTAAGCTGAGGACCGGTCACGTTTAGGACAATCGTAGGACATGTGACCTTCTTTGCCACAATGGTAACATGTCCCGCGATGCCTATCATAGCCGTTCCTGCTGGTACTTCTGTCATAACTGCCTCTACTCGGGCTTCTATCATAACTACCCCTACTTGGGCTTCTATTTTGGTCTCTATTCTGATATCTGATATTTTGGTACCTGTCCCTATCTCGACTCCTATCTCTGGATCGATTATCTGCACTACTTACCTTGCGCCTCTGGTTATCTACTGACCTGTACTCAGTTCTGTTGCTAGTACTGTTCCTCTGAACTACATACGTGCTACCTCCTCTAGCTTCTGCAAAGTAATCTGCCTGAACCGCCATCTGATCTATCGATTCTTCAAATGTTTTCTCTTTGAGAAATAAGTAGAGCTCACGACTGCATATACTTAACATCTGATCTCTGATCATGTAGTCTAGTACTCCTTCATATGTTCTATTCACCTTACCTAACTCAAATCATCTATCTAAATAGTTCTTTGACCGACTGACATATTGCACAAATGATTCACTGTGATCAGGTTTGGTGTTTTTGAACATGCGTCTGAACCCATCTTCCGTTAGATCAAAACATTTCAACAATGTGGATTTCAACTTATCATAGTCAAGAGCATCATCAATAGGTAGTCTAGAATATACATCTAATGCCTTGCCCTTCAATAAAGCACTCAAGTGTAGTGACCACTTATCTCTCCCCCACCTTTGAATTGCTGCGTACCGCTCAAATCTAGCTAAGTAGCTATCCATGTTGTCATTATCTGATCAAAATGTGGCAGCTTCGGACCGAATGCTCTGCCATTGTCCCTATCATGTCTATCTTCATCTACTACTGCATCCCTTTCTACTTTTGCCATTTCTACCTGGTGCTTAGTGTCTAGTTCTCGCAATTTAAATTCTAGAGCTAACTGGGCTTCATTGGCTAACCGATGTGCTTCTTTATCTAACCGCGCAGCATGCATCTAATCTGTCTTTCTCCATCTGTCGCTCAACTTCCTTAGCTAACTGCTCAGCATCTAACCTATCTTTCTCCATCTGTCGCTCACCTGCTAACTTATCTTTCTCAGCCTGTCGCTCAACCTCCTTAGCCAACTGCTCAGCATCTAACATATCTTTCTCCATCTGTCGCTCAACCTCTTTAGCCAACCGCTCAGCATCTAACCTATCTTTCTCCGACTGCCTAGCCTCTAGTCTTTCCTGTCTTTCTCTCTCCTGCTCTTCTTTTACAAAGGCCCTTAACTCTGAATCTGCTAGCCGTAAGCTTTTGCCTATCTCCATTAGCTCCTTAATGGACGACATTCTCACTCTCAACTCAACTCCGGATTATCGATTTACACGCTTTACCCCGACGGTACACAAGGTCTCAAATCACTTGGTGATTTGTGCGAGTCTCTTGCTTCACGTCTATAAGGTTAAGGTAAATCAATCCGGTCTCTACTCCTAACGACGGTATAAGTTTCTCAATCGGGTAAGTCAGTCCGGTATATGTATGGTCTAATGTAATGGTATATTTACAATTCCCCCTCTATGGTACTGGCCACAAAAATTGGGGACTTGTTATAGACACCTGGCAGGATATAGTATTGTTCATACACAATATAATAGTGGTAGTAATCTCGCCTCAGATGTAGAAGTGTCTAGTGATAACCTAGAACACCCGCTGTGGCATCATCACAGGGAGGTACTGTTCAACAAATCGAAAGTTACAATGACCCTTACATCGACTATCTCACAAAATCGTCTCAACTCTACACTTCTGTACCTAGGTAGTCAAATCATGTATGTGGTGATGTATTAGTGCCTAAGTGTTGGAGGGCATCTTACCTTAACTCCCAAGGCAAACAAATACAAGATTGAATTTTGACGACGCTAGGGGTACAGCTATTCTAGCCTGCTTACTTCAACTGCTTTGAAGAAACTGATTATAAAAGAGGAAACAAATCCCACTTCTGACACCATTGTCAAGGTCATTACCAAGGTCAGGAATGATCGAGACAAATTGTCTCCCCTATTATCATATGAACCAGGTATACTTCAATTGTTATGACGTTATGGCCAATATAGCTTGATCTGACGAACGAAAAGTGGTAACAATGCAGTTGAAGTGTAAGGGATAGGCTAGAGTAGACAAGTACACGTAGTCACTTAATCACTTATAATGTACACTATATTACATGGGGAACACACAGGAATACATGATACATTGATATGCGAACATCACTGTACTGTGCATGATACTATTCAATTACTACAAGGTTGGAAGCCAATCGACTGTTATACTTTAACGCAACTTAAAAGCTATAGACGAATAACCTCGATATGTGGTATCTCAATGGTCCCGTAGTGGACAATAGTATGAATGCACAAGTACTTTGATGATCGCTAATCAAAGTGAAATAACATACAAGTATAATATGGCAGAACGAACATTGGAGGACAAATGACAATCATCTGAGCTACCCCAGTGCTGGCGTATCTCAATAGATAGTGGTAACCTCTGAGTATCAAGGTCCCAAGGTCTACCTCACCCGCAGTATGAGGTTTAGTCAACAATATGGCTATAATCCAACTTCAAGTGGATTAATCCACCTAAACAATATATGAGTCTTACTACAATCCTTATTGCCATGATATGCCATGATAGGAGTATTACCATACACTATCAAAGTATACATGTGTATTGCCTATGCAATATATTTCCAAAGTATGAATGTCAAAGTCAAAGCCGGATGTGGCTACATCATATGATAGTCAATAACGATAATGTTCCGGAAGCTGGTACCGGAAGTAAAGTTCCAAAGGTAGTATTATTTCCGGAAATGGTGGACCATATGTAAAGTTCCTATGGCATCACTCGACTGTAGCAACCCGGATGTGATGAACCGGATGTAAAGTATCCATGGTGAATCAATGGGTTGGAATACCGGAAGTGGTAGACCGGATGTAAAGTTCCGATATAATACAAATGGCGATTATCACGTTGACTAAGACGCCGGGAAAAATTTCACTTAGGTGACATTCAACTCGGTGGTAGTATAATGATATGATATGTGTGTATGGCGTTTCACTTCACTAATCTATGGCTGTGACTGTCTGACTGTCTGACTGTCTGCTGAACGCGATGTAGCTATCACACACTGCTCTATACAGGCCTGGACCCGGAGCTGCTACACACACTGCGCCAGACAGACGTACGGACACTCGGACGACCTTGTACTCAGCACTGACTGGGGTCTGCCCTCAACGAGTGGACCAAAACGTCCAATGTTGCTCGCTGGAGCGATCTCAAGAGGCTACAAATTACTGGACGAATACGCACAGACAGACAGACAGGATGCACAACGGACTAAAACGGGAATCGAACAACGGCAAATCACAGCTGAAATAAAATGTTGTAGGTACATACCAAAATCCTCCGTGTCACTGGTGAATACAGTACAATCCTTCTGTTACCAGAAAATATGTGTCCCACAAACACATAGCGAGACATCGCTTATATGCGCACCAGTGAAACCATGCACGGAATAATGAATATGCCTACTCCTCGTTCGACATCTCACATAAATATTACAAAACCATGGCTTTTGCCATTTCACCCGTGGGTTATATTTGGCATAAATATATTTTCCCACGCCATAAATTCAACCAAACTACAGCCCTCGCGGAATAAATACCATCCAACACGATATATCCCACACTACCATAAATCTGTACACTATAGACCCAGATCTCATAATGCGAAATCTACTCGACTGGTCTCGACATGCGAAGGTCGCTTTTTGGCCCCGCCAAACCCCTCCATATCGGTCCTACGGGCTGTACACTCAAATGAGAGTGTAGCACATACTAAACTGAAATATCGTGGTCATTTACGGAAATATCACGACACAAAGCATCACCAGTATGGGATCTGATATATCCGTGTTGACCAGTACCAGGCTATGCTGAAACACTAACCCGTAGCATATATAACAGGGCAGACCATGGTATGGTCTGCGCTATATACTGGCTTCACCTACAGAAGGTCCCTTATCTGGTGAACAACTGACACGCGGACAAACTCGGCTGGCACGGATAGTGGACATCCGTAATACTAAAAGGGGTCTTTTCCCTAGGGAAACCAGCACACGCAGTCAATGAGTTCTCTACCACACACATGTATAGTCTGTGGCAAATATGGCGTGACATCAGTAAAACATTGCTCCTAAAATGGACGTGTATTTAAATCCGCAAAAAGGACACGCATAAACGTATTTCCACCAATACAACATAAGCCCCGTTATTACACGCACATTGTAGATGGCAAATGTACATGCTAAATCACAGGTATGTAAAAATCACAGGTGTGTGAAATCACAGGTATGTGGAATCACAGGTATGTGAAATCAATAGTACGCACAACAATACAAAACAGTACCACACATCACAAATATACAATTATACGGAATCCAGAATGTACAAGAATGCACGTGTCACGCGACACACAAATTACATCAAATTAATGTTACAATCATTCTGTAACCAACATACTGCTGCCATGGTAACCACTTTATTTGGTACCATGGCAAAACAGTGAAAGTGAACGGGTTTAACGTCCCAGAAACAGATAAGGTCATATAGAAACGGAACCACAGTTTAAATTCTCAGCGGTTTTGTATAAATGTATTTTCTTACATTTTGAGCAATGGGAACATGCATGGCCGTAGACACCACCCTGCGGCACTATTTTGGCTCTAGAACGCAGGAAAAACTATTTTGATAGTTTAGATTGATTTTTATTAATATGTGTGAACAATCAATCGTCCGCCATGGCATTATTTTTTCCACCGCTACGGGCCTGACATAATTATGTCGCTATATAATTGAAATATTAGTTACATTAGTTACATTAAACTACATGTAGTATTATATTCATTCTGTAACAAATAATGTATACCATTAACATAGTAACAAATATGTAAGCTTACTGACCAATCACCCTTTTTTGTTGGAAAGAAAAAAACAAACAATGCATGCACTATACATTTAGACGAACATACCGGCACGTGAAGTGAAGGGCGCGGTTTATTCTCCAAATGTACCGTGATTTACCTGGTGTATCGGTTTGATAATAAGTAGTTTCGCCTGAATAGTAAATTTTACAAAAAAAATAAAAACTTCTCTGTGTTGTTACCTTAAGTTTTATTTATTATCTGTTTATTTCTTCCCAAGTTTAGCGTCAAGTGTGACGTGCCTTGAGAATAAGTGGCATGTGAACTTTGTAGCTAGTCTAGTTCATGGTCTGTTATTCACTCATGTTGCCATGACAACAGCATATTGCGATGTATTTGAAACATGGAACGTGTTCCGCTGACCGAGTTGCGAACAGTACTGACCCTGATCCGACTGGACAGTGTGATATGGGTCTACACTGGTTGAGAAAGCCACACTGTCCCATGTATCCAGTCATAGTCACGTGTGGTGGTTCATATGTCACTAGGATGGTCCATATTTACTCGTCCTCTCCAAACCGGATACCCAAAATGATTCAGTACATGTGTTAGTTCTGATCAGTGTCACTCTAAAGTTTACTTCTAATGATAGTGTCTGTTCATTATTGCAAATCACACACACTTATCTTAGAGTGTTAATAAACCTGAATTACAGTGGAATCGCTCTAAACCGGACACACTGGGTCCACCCAGGATGCCCGGTTTAAAGAGTTTCCACTGCATTGTTCATATGTCTCAGAAGCAGTGTTCATTAAATGCACGTGCATTATTTGCATAAAATAAATTTCAGCTGATTAACAAAATCCTTAATAAATAAAACGTAATAAATGTTCGAAATAATTTTGTCTTTTTTGATCCGGAAAATGTCGGTATATTTCAACAATAATATGCAAAGTTTCTTCCAATTTCAACCGAAACAATACAACCATGTCAATATCATGATACATAGCTCACGAATTAATTCAGTCTAGGAATGAGTACCGTACGCATCCAAACTAAAATGTTTCTGGTCTGATCAAGGTCTTACACTGTTTGCTATTCAATTAAGTATATAGCAGAATATACACTATATTGTCTGAATACGCAGTTTGATCTGTTGACTGGTTGGAAATGATGCTATGTTCATTTTGTTGAGGAGGGGTGTGGCGTACGTCAATTTCTTCAAACTGATTATCACGAATAGCACTATATGCACGTAAACTGAGCCCTCCAAATGCCAATTTAGATTAAGTCCATTTTGCTATAAAGCGTCCCATTGTAATGATTAAAATTATTTACGTACAATAACATTCGAATCCATCGCACAATGATAAACTGATTCAACCTTATAATTTATTGATGCCATTATTGTTTGTTTGCATTTGTTTTCAAATGTTATGCAACTATAATAATAGTGTCAATGATTCCCAAGCTAACATAAAACGCATTGAAACAAGTGTCTGGCTTAATAAAATGTCAGCGATCTTGCTTTGATTTAAAACGACGTAAATTTGTATATAAAATATATAACATTTACCCTAATTACTATATTTGAATTTGTTTTGGGTCATATGGAGATGTTTGAACTACGCATACTTTTTATTATATTATGCAAAATGATATTGAAGATGGCTACCGAATTTTGAGAAATATCGCAAACTAACATACATCTATACTTAGTTCCTTGCAGCATTATCAATCACAATTATGCTTGTAACTGCATAACTAATTGGCATTCTCTACTAAATTAGTAAACTTATCAGTAACTTTTAACAAATCACCAGTGGCGTTATCGTCACGAAACACCACTTTTAAGTAATCGATCATAAGTACCTTTGATCTATATCGGTTGTTTAACCCAACAATGACGGTACCTAGAAATATAATAATTGTAAATAAAATATAATGAATAATATGTGTATCCCTTGTCTAGAGCGATGATTGCATCAATTTGATTCATCCTGCTTTTTGTGAAATATACTATCATGCCGTATTACGTTTATAAGATGAGACATGTTTCAACTGGTTATGGTATGCATAAATACGACATATGACTTTACGGTACACCGAAGAAAATAGTATAAACTTGTGTTAAATAGATATATTGATTAATCGTGTTTAACGGGCTGTCAACAACTATGGTCATTTTAGGCACCGACCAACCAGGGTAAATCCCGTTTGGTGCCAGGTCTTCAATGTACAAGAGTCCCTTATTCCCAGACAATAAAAGTAATCAGAGTACACTAATCTTATTGCACGTACAATTGGGATAACCGGCTTTAATGATTCTGGTAAGGTTGACCCGCACCGCTAACCCGTCTCATGCTTCCAGCCAACCGCCGACTGCTTGTCAGTTAGTGTAAACATATTCACATGAGACTTTAAACGTCGTTTGTCAACATAAATCTTCAAGGGAATGAGACATGGACAGTGTGTCACATATTTGCATATAAATGATTGTTCAGTCTTTTATGAATCTAACAGTGTGTACTTATATATTGACGTCCTAGTGTTAATCGGATATGCACCATTTCTGACCTGCGGATATTAATAGGTAAGCATTAATACAACATTGTCCAAGAAACATATTTTATTTAGTAGTATTTTCGAAATTTAAATAGGGCTGATATAAATTAAATTATTCTACCGTTACTTTTAAATAATTAAAAACAATTACAGTTTTACACTTGCATTGCCTTATTTTATTTTTTGTTTATCTACAAACCACTGATATTTTATTCAACTGTTCTCCAACAGTTCCATTGTCGAAGAAACAAGTAACAATTAATATGAGTACATTCAAGCTGGACATAAATAGTATGCAAGCACAGACAGTATTGTAATATACCTAAAGGTCTCGCCGAGTCGGTTCAACTGAGTGGTAACAACATGTACGTTTGTTGAGAAATGAGGAAAAATGTCAGAAATAAATATTTGTATTTTCGGAATGTTCACGGCCATGTATGTCTCATTTACAATTGAGAAACCACGACCGCTCTAGACCTAGTACTTGGACCCGTCCCTGATAAATATATAAACAAGAGGAGTCTGAGGAACGCAACTACATTCAAATGGATATGGAAGCGTCCTGGTGTCATTCCTAAAAAGTGTATATCTCTTAATTTACTAACTCCTAATTAGGAGACACTATATCATAATTACGACTTACAATCTCCTAATTAGGACATAATATCTCATAATTAGGACTTAGTATATCCTAATTATGGCTTATTTTCTCTTAATTAGGAGCTAGTATCTCCTAATTAGGAGATACAACATTTTCTAGCATTGGCACAGATAGTAAGTCCTAATTAGGATATAGTAGGTCCTAATTAGGAGTTACTATTATCATAAGCCATACTTTATTTTGTATTCCACCAATGTCGTACACCCACATGCGTAAGTTCAAGGTCAATTAACTTTGAAAGCTGCGCTATTGTGTTTGTGTCGAGCCCGCTTGCGAAAAGTGAGACATAATCGCTATGACGCCCGGGTGTCCGTGCGTCGAAATCTTCGTTTAAGTTTATAAATACCTTATATTTCTGCAGACCTAAGTCACATTGACCTGAAACTTCATATGCTTATTAGTCATCATCGATATATTTATGCTGTATCTCACTCATGCGGCCCCTGTGCCCAAGGTCAATGTCAAATGACTTTGAACTGTGCGTTTAATGTTTGTCCAAATTTAAGTTACACTTTTCACATCTCTTTAACCGTAAGTCAGATTTGCTCGAAACTTCATATGCTTATTGGTCATCATCCATAAATATTCATTCTGTGTCCCATTCATGCGACCCCTGTGACCCTAGTTAAAGGTCAAATGCCTTAGAAGTTTGCGTTAATGTTTTTGTTACACATACCTATTATCTATGTAACCGTAAGTCAGATTTTCTTGAAACTTTTATGATTATTGGTCATCACCCATATATATTCATTCGGTGTCCCAATGTCAAGGTCAAATGTCAAAATTTGGGTTAAACTGTTCACATACCTACTACAACTACTACTACTACCTACTATCATTCTGATTCAATTTTTTCTGCAAAATGTTCAGACTAACTTTATAAGTAATGCTGCTCAATTTGGTATTGCTGACTCGTAGTGTTAATATGGTCATCATTAAAAGGATAACACCGGAACGTAATAATAAACATATGATTTACCAGAGACCTCATGGGCGTCGCCATTACGCCAGACAAAACAATAGACCACATGATATCATACCCTGAAAAGGCCTAGTATACCTTTAGAGGTATGATTGTTTTGTTTATTTCGTTTTCATGGTCATTGTTAATACAACCTCCCCGATATGTCGTTGGTCCATGTGCGTACGTACGTGCCACAATGTGTATCTATGAGCTATGAGTATGAGTATGTGCTTTGTTATGCTTTGCATATGATCTACGTCCGATCGTCCAATGTCAAGGTCACAAAGGTCTTATGTTCGCCTTGTTTGTAAACATGTTAAAGTTTGGTTTATATTATCAAGGCTGCCAGCGAGGGGATTAGCTTAGTAATAACGATGCTAATGTTTCTCTTACTTTATACTGGTTACTAAGCATAAACAGGATGATTTAATAACCGTTTGACCATCACCAGTTATTCACCTATGACCGGGTACAGGAACCAGTTATTTTCAAATTATCTGTTTCACGTACTCTGACAGTAGGCATTGAATGATACAGTGGAACCTCTGTAAACCGGACACCATGGGGACCTCCCAGGGTGTCCGGTTTAGAGAGATGCTACTGTAATTCAGCACTCCATGAACGGTTTTTGTCATTTTCAATCATCAAAAAACACGACAATGAAAGAAATTACCCATTCCAATTAAACATAATGAGGTCACAATGGTGTTCGGCTTAGAGGTGTTCTAATGTACATAATAAATGATTAAACGCTCCTAGGAAGTAATCACACCGTTTAATATTCCGGCGTATGAATCGTCAAAGTGTAAACATGGTAAATATAAGATGTGTATACACGGTTTATCAACACAGTTATAGAATAAAATAAATAGAGGATCTCAAACGAATGTCCTTTTCATACGAGATTTATTAAACGTAGTATGTGATAGATAGATACACTTGACTGCAATGATAATTACTTCATAAGAGTGATGTGATATATGAATATAACATATGTGAATAGTGTATACTATTTATAATTGTAAGCTGAGTAGTATATAGGGAGTCAAAATGATACCACCTACGTTGGTATCATTTTCACCCCTCTACACTACCCCCACCACCCCCGAAAAACCCAAAAATCGGTTAACGAGGAAATTGTCTCCCGACAGCAAATTTATGATTTTTCGGAGAAAATAATTTTGAAAAGAGGGAGTCAAAATGATACCACCACAGTTTGTAACGTTATTGAGCTGTATTGTAGTCCCAATTATATTGGAAATTGACTTTTGAAAAAAGTCAAAATCATTAATGCAAGTTCAATGCGTCCGCGCGTGATAGTTTATATTCAACACCCCATTTTTCTCCTCCAATATAGCTAATTTATTTCGCAAATCAGCAACTAATTCTACCAGCTCTAGTCTACCACGTTCACCTTCAGCCACCTGACAGCGCAGTTGCTTATGTCTACAAAGAGTTTGGGCACTAACGAATTTACAAGGGCATCTGGGGCATTGAAATTGTGGGGTGACACAAGGAAATTTTCTACGTCTCGATAGATGCCTTCGTATATAGTCTTTGCACGCAAAAGTCTTACAACAAGTCACACACTCCATTATATATGTATATGTATATGTTTATATTCAATTGGACGTGAAAGTTTACATGATGTAAATTGTTCACGTCCAATTGAACAGATCAATTTCATAGGTTATATACAGAAAATATGAGATAATTTCTCAGGAACAGTAACTCATATTTGTGATAAAGATCCTGCAAAACTTATAGAAATATTCGTAGAAGATTTGAAAGTCAGGGGAAAAGCTATAAGTGAAGAAGTATGGTGAAGATATGGGTTTAATACAGAACATTTACGTAAAAACCAAATCGCCAAGATCGAACAGTGGATATATCAAGTACCGGTTATAGGTTTTAACAGCAGTAAGTACGATATAAACTTAATAAAGAAATATCTAGTAGGCGAACTGGCATCAACAACAAAGAAAGTAATGGTCGGAAAACGCGCAAGCGCAACAATATTTCTATTTACTCCAGAGTTTATATTTCTTGATGGAATACTTTACCTAGGACCTGATGTAAATTACGATAGTTGGATAAAAGCTTACGACTGCAACGGACATAAATCTTTCTTTCCTTACGAGTGGTTTGATTCTCCAAACAAACTGGATTATCCAGCACTACCGGATATAGAGAATTGGTATTCCAAACTATCTGGGAAAATGTTAATAGATGAAACAGAATTAAGTAAATGTCGTAGAATTTTCGAAGAAAAGAATATGAAAACTTTCAGAGATTGGTTGAAATATTACAACGATTTAGATGTAGCACCGTTCCTAGAAGCGGTGGGAAAAATGTGTGAATTTTATAAACACAGAGGTGTGGATATTTTCAAAGATGAGGTAACACTACCTGGAGTAGCTATACAATATTTATTGAGAGGAACCATTAAACCACCCACCACCAGTGCGGCTGATGTACATGCACATACGCGGGATGCACTATACGCACCAAAAGAAGAAGCATACGAAATGATGAAAGGTGCTCTAATCGATCATATTTACAAGATATGCCGAAGCGGGTGTTTCAAAGATTAGAACTCCAATCCAATCGCGATTGGGTGGTAAAACGTGCCAGGCCGTTTTGGGGTATGATGCAAACGCATTGTATTTATCTACGTTAAATAAAGAGATGCCGTGTGGGAGATAAACTATACACCATATAGATACCCCACATAACCCTAAATTTATTAAAAGGTTTTGTAAAAGAGTTTTATCTGGAGACTGGTTTGGGTTTGCGGAGGTGGATATAGAGGTTCCCAATAACTTAAAAGATAAGTTTTCTGAAATTTCTCCATTTTTTATAAATCGTGTTGTAGAGGTTGATGAAGTTCCCGCTCACATGTTAAAATATTTAAAAGATACTGGTCGAAGAAGAGGAGATGGAAAAAAATTGGTGGGATCTATGACCGTCACTAAAGTATTGCTGTACGCACCACTATTGAAATGGTATTTAAACACGGCCTAGAAATAACTGGAGTTCATCGGGTTATAGATTATATTAGTGGAAAACCATTCGAATGGTTCGCAAAAGAAGTTACAGCCGCAAGACGAACAGGCGATGTAGAACCAAATAAGAAACCAGTAGCGGATATAATGAAATTATTAGGAAACTCGTGTTGTGGAAAATGATAGAGGCAACAGAGAGACATTTAAATACGACATATACACAAAACGAAACCTGTGTTGACAAAGCATTAAGATCTGCATTCTTTGACGATTTGGAAGAGATAGGAGATGCGTACGAAATATCTTCAAGAAAACCCAGGTGTGCAGTAAAGAGACCCTTCCATTGTGGAATAGCGGTTTATCAACTAGCTAAATTGAGAATGTTGGAATTTTACTACGAATTTCTAGACAAATACGTAAAAAGAGAAGACTTTGAATTAATACAGATGGATACGGATAGTATGTATATAGGAGTTAGTGGAAAAACAATAGAGGAATTGATTAGACCTAGCTTACTAGACGAGTTTTAAAAAGAAAAAAAGAAATGGTTGGCTTGGGATAAATGGAGCGAAAGAGAGCCCGGACTTTTCAAAATGGAATTTAGCGGAAATAGGGCGATAAGTGTTATTTTGTAGAAAAATTAAATTCCAATAAAACAATTTAAATTGGGATAGATATAAACGAGTACTAAGAGAAACTACAGAAGATGGAAAACACATTAAGATGTAGCACAAAATAGTGGATTTAAAATGAAAGACGGCGTTATGGAAACGTACTGTCAACAATAATTAGGACTCTCGGCGTACTACGATAAAATACGCGTGTTACCAGACGGAATACATACAGAACCTCTCTACTGATTTAATAAATCAATCTAAAGACTCTGACGATCCGGGGATAGCTGGGTGTCAGAAGGCACCGCGAGAAGTTCCTCGCGAACAAAACCGCGAGATGGACCACCATCCAAATAATAGAGCACGGACTCATCGGGTTTGGTAATAGATCGATCCAGATGATATACATTCAGAGACCACACGGGATGAGTAGCTCGGCGCCGTCCACCTTCGAGCTCTCCCGGTTGATATAGGTACCGGACGGCAACATCCGATGGAAGTCGTTGCTCCGCTAAACCAACGGGTCGTCCGCGCGAGACTGCAGAGGGCTTGCTCGTCACCTTTTTTGCCTCGATGGCATCTACGGGCTTCTTACCGATCAATCTGGTCACCTCGCCGTTCAGTGCGGAGACAACGGAGGGTAGTCTGGCCACCCACTCGGTCGATCGCGTATGAGGGTCTACAAGCTCTTTGGCATATTGGTGACCTAACAGTCTCTCAGCCAGGGTTCGATTGAACCGCTCCACGATCCCCTGGTATCGGTGGATGTTGACGCGGCCGCGTCTGATAGAAACGTTGTGCTTAGACAATAGATGAGAGACGGCACCCATGAACTCGCGGCCGGGATCGACCTGGATTAGATTCGGCCATTTCAGAGGACTCCTCTTATATATTCTGGAAAGAGCCTCGGCCACCTCCTTAGACTCTTTAGTGGCCAGTGGCTCAGCCCCCTTATAACGACTCGCTACGTCAACGATTGTCAGTGCGTACTTGTACGTTTTGCGACCGACGCGATCGTGAGGGAGAAACAGGAGATCCGCTTGGTGAACTTGGTTAGGCACCGGCACGTCGAATTTCGGCCGCGGAATACTGCGAGGCGTGGGTAAATAGATCTGCCAAATGGCCTGCTTCTTGAGCCATTCCTTCACAGCGTTTTCAGAAACCTTGGTCGCCGCGGCGAGGTTCTTGATGGCCGCGAGGCCCTTCCAGAAGCCGCGGGGGCTGTAGTATGTGTTCACTAGCTTGCGCGTTAGGCGAACCGATAGTTTGGTATCAAGTTTGCGTGTGTCCATCGTATGCGATGTATTCTAATAGATCGGACAATCTCCAACATGCCCTCGCCAGATTGTCCGGTAACTGCGTCGTTAATAATAAACCTTTGTTGGAAGTACAATTGCGATTGGGGGTTAAGTTCTGAAGGAACTTGGGAAAATCTAACTCTGAGGAATCTAGCTCGGAGGAATCTAACATCCGCTTTGTGAAAAGGGTGGCCGCTTTTTCGTCCTCGCGCCACGTCTCGAGAGAATCTCGGGCCAGACGAATCATATCCTTTGCGCCAGCTATACGGTGTTTAAAGGCAATGTAGCCTACATCGATCATAGAAAAATGAAGTTCGTCAACTAACATCGTTCTATATATATATTAAAAAAGTTCAATTGCTTATTGTTTTTGCAATATAGTAGCTGACGAGACCCACCACACCCATTCCCACGACGATGAACGCGATCTCGCGGTCCTTTTTTTAAAAATTATTATTGCTTATTTCAATCTCGATTTAATATAGTAGCCGACGAGCCCCACCACACCCATTCCCACGACGACGATGAACGCGATCTCGCGGTATTTTTGGGCCTCTGACGGTACATAGAAATCTGAAAGTTGGGGCTCGGGATCCAGTGGTGCGAGACTTTTCTGTGGATATGCCAGCGCGTACTCGCGGTTGGCTTCTTCAACGTTCTGGAAAGTTTTCGCGGCGTGATTTTCGCGGCAGCTCTTCGCTGATCCAGTCCAGATGGGCGGTTCGTTTTTTCGACCATGCTTCCTTTGCGCTATTGAGTTGTTCTACAGCTAAATCGTGACGCTTGCGTTCCTCCTCCACGTTCGAGCTTCTCATTTTCGAGAATAGAAAGTTGCTACCGCTGAACGCCAATGCGTTAACAAGCGCACCACCTGTCATTATTCCGATCGAAGCCATTATTTCCATATATTAGAGGGTATAATTCCAGCTTTAATTAGATAATCTCGGGTCGCAACTGCGACCATTATATCTCCGGCCACGAGCCCTACGTCTCTCACAGTAAAGTCCAATTTGGGAGCGGACCCTCCTAAGGCCATCTTAAATAGTCGAGCATAACCCGATACTTAAACCCGATATCACCACGCCGTTATAAAGCGCATTATCATTTTACCATCGTTTTCAGCCATTGTTGATAACTATAATTATTGCATATGAAAGGGATCGCGATCAATGTTTAAATGGGGTGCATCCAAATTCAATCGGAGTTGAGGGAAGTGCTGCAATTGGGTTCAACTCCAATTTCGATTGGGTTGGAGCAATAGGGGATTGTGTTTCCGTCACTTTCGCAGGTGTGTCTTGTGTCATCATTTTCGTAGCTTATAGTTCGTGGGCATATATGTCCAAATTGACAGTGTTTACCCGTGGTCAACGCGGTTGTCAGCGGAGCTAAGTACATTCCACACTTGTGATAAATTGAGTAGCAGGCTGTTCTAAGAGTGTGTCCTATAAAAGGGTCAGTTTCTAGATCGCGAATCAATCCCGTGGTGTTTGGTATAGGGAGAAGTATACTAACGGCGGTTGCGTACAAATGAATAGCCGCTGATCCAATCTCCGCATCTAACCTAGATTCGTATCGCACATACATTTTATCGATCTTCGCCTCTGACATCTTGTCCACCTGACAAACTGAGAGACGCCTACCGAGATAATGCTCCGATTGACCCCCAGCAACCAGCGCAGCTAGCCGCTCGCGTCGCGCCGCGTTTTCATTTTCATTCGTATCGGCAGGTGTTGCAATTCCCGATTGCTCTGTCGGAGTTGATGTTTCATTATCTTTCAGGAAAGATACCGTGTCGGCAGTCGGAGTTGAGGTTTCTTCCATTAGCTGATCGAGAAGTTCGTCGCAATTTAACTATTCTTACAAGTCTCATAACTTTAACATATTGCCAAGCGCACCACCCGATACTTATGATCACGGTTATGATCGCAACAAAGCTCGCAGCGGAGCACCAAATTGTTAACATTGTTAACCATTGTTCAGCATTTGCTCAACAATTGTTAAGCATTTGTTCAGCATTGCTAAGCATTGTTAAGCATTGCAAATGCTTATTACTTTGTAATTTTCTTAAAATAAATTAATTGATAACTTCATAAGCAGTTGGTTGATCAGTCTTTAGCATAAGCTTGGCGTGCTTAGTTTCCGAAAGCATCTGTCAACCTCCAGGGGCTCCTCGCGCGTTGGGATAACGTCGTTCTCTCGAAGACAGTCATCGAATGAATGAGTCTCGGTCCTTGCAGTGGAAGCGGGCAACCCATTTCGTTTGCTCGCGCAGATCCTTGAGGATGTTGTTGTACTTTTGAGTGGAGATCCATACGCTTTGCCTCGCATGGCGGCCAGAAAATGCGAGCTCGGAGAGCATGTCCTTCTTTTTGGTTATCGCCGCCTTGGCCGAGCAATCGTCAATCACGTATAGGGTGGGCTCACCCTGGACTCTTTGGTATAAAACACGCAGCCAATCGTGAAGCCTGTCGCCGGGGTCAATAACGTATACCTCAGGGTCGGTCCATTTCCGAGGGCGCCGCTGATAAGTCTCGTTGTGCCGCACAGTGGGACACAGGATTACAATGTGTCGAAAGATATCGCGGTAGGACCCCTCGAGCAAGTCGAGGATGAAAACTGTTTTTCCACATCCTGTCTGCCCACATTTTATGGCAGAGTGGGCATCACAAACACCAATTTTAATTGGGTTAGATTGATTTTTTATTAATAAATCGTTAGCTGATTTTTTTATTAAATCAGTAGAGTGCTGAGACGTATCGACCATCTTCGATGTTGAGTTGTGCGTCTGTAATTATATATAAGTGCACGTTCAATAGCCCATCTCCATCCGCCTCTTTGGTTATCTGGATCGTCACACCCTCACTAGCGTTCTCAACTTGGCGTCCGCTACCGTGCATTTGGTCGACGTCGCTGGCTCGCATGTCTAGCCATAACGCGTATTTGGTATTCAGGAACTCCCGAGGGAGACGGCCCAGAGCTGCTGGTCTTTGGCAACCGCGGCAACCTCCGGGGAGCGCTTAGAGCCTGCAGCAAACTGCTTTCTGACTTCGTCCCACTGCTGGTGCGCGCGAAGACCCGCGCTGTAGAGTTGATTGGGGACTACCTCGATCGTCACCTCTACCTTTGTGATTTTGGGGTTATAGAATTTGTCGGTTTTTCTAGCTCCGAGCACGAACCGACCCTCCTCGAACAACATCAGTATACCTTTCATCGAGCGGGCGGGTACGTTGACATTAATATTCCACAATATGTCGCTTTTGCCTTTCGTCATCTTGCGGTGACGAAGAACTCGGTCGTAAAGTATGGCAACGCGCCCAGCGTACTGGTATCTGATTAATCGCGCGAGTTCGGGCATCGTGACCATGTCGTACTCCAACGAAACATTATCGATCGTATACGTCGATGGCTATGAGAACTCGGCCGTAGTCGTTGAACGTTAGTTCGTATTCGAGGCGGTCAGCCAAAGCACTCTGATAGTAGGGCATGTGATTCACCAGCAACTCAAAGTCGAGCGGGAAGTAGAAGCGGTTGCCGTAAGCGCCCGCGACCGCGTTGTCGCTCGCGACGTTATCTGCCTTGTTACCAGCCCCGATTCTAAGTTTGGTTACGTTCTTATTTTTGCTGGTGTCAATACCCTGATAGACCGCGTTTTCGCGCTCTTGTGCCGTCTTCCACAGGTCCTGATGACAATGGTAGACGTCGCTGTCATCGATCGACATCACCTCATTACCAGCAATCTTTACCATGGTCTTCTTGACGATGGCGCGACCCAGGTTCTGAACGACGGTTCGGTCAGCGTCGGTCGACGTCAGCGAAATAGTGAAAGCGAGGCGAACAGTACCCGGCACAATGACGTCGCTAGCTCCGATGTTGGTGAAGCGGACTAATAGCTGCTGGTTCTGGTCGATCGTCGATGGGTTGTTTGTAATAACGACGCTCTATCTCACACCTTTCGCCCCGAGGGGCTCACGCAGTCTGCGGTATGGATTGAGTTTGCGACCGTATTAACTCGAAGACATAATTTAGTGAAACTAAGTTACTCTATTAAACCGGTATGGTTTTGTCTTTAATACATAATGATATACTTATAAACTATGGCTGATTACGATATTGACATGGACGAAATAGGCCGAGAGGATTACCTCGATGATGACATCGATGATGATGATGATAACTTCGAGGATTCCATCACGACCTTCGACAAAAAACCACCTCCAATTCAATCGCGATTGGATGAAATAGGTGGCGCTACCAACACCGTTAGTCTAAGCCAGGAATTAGTCAAGTCAACTGTAGACGACTACTACAACAGTTTGGCAGAAATCGGTCTGGTTCCGTCTGTCGGACGCGACTGCTCCAAGTTCGAATTGGATCTGAATGGTAGGTTGCGACTAAAAGCATCAAATATCCCGATCGTCAACACGAGGACCGGAAAACCCCTAGCGCTGAACACCGTTGTCGGAAGTCGGGGCGGTGGCCAAATCATAAGGAACTAACTCGGATTCCCATATTGGAAGCGTGGTAAAACAATTATGCCAACCCGCGCTGTAGAGGCCGTACAGTCTACCGACGAAACGATGGCGAAGACGGCCGCCGCGATAGAAACGATCGAGCTCAGCTCCCTCAAGTAACCACTGAAGCTATTAACACGATGGAGACCACGTTCACCGAAAACGAAATACTCAACCTCGACCAAGGGTCTAACGATGACCCACCGTTACCTCTTCGCGAACTCTGGGGCCTCGATAAGGCTCTGCAAACAGTCCGGGGCGAACTGGTCCTTAACCTCTCCAAACTCACGGCCATGGATGAACATATCGCGATAGAAGAAAGAAAACTTGGGGAAGCCCCTGATGGCGATAGAGAATCTACCAAGCGGATCGCCGAACGCCTGCGGTCGTTGCGGGACGAAAGAGTAGCTCGCTTGGAGGAGGCTGCCTCGGCTTGCCATGAGGCACTCCGCACCCAAATAAGTCGGATACGCGAAACAATCTCGAGGGTCCTGCACGAGGTGACGACACTCGGTGAGCGTCTTCGCACTCTGTTCAGAGAGCAGGGTGTCACAATAGTAAGCATCCTCACAGCTGTCGGCATGACTATATCAACCATATTTCTAGTTTTTACTGGCGGTGCGGCGACTGCACCCGCGCCAGCACCCGCGCCATCCGGTGGAGCCAAGGAGTGGGTAATAAAAGCATCTAAAAAACCTCGCCAGTTTCCTGGCCAAAGCTGGAAAGGCTGCTGCCGCGCTACCTGGATTGATCGGGAGTATCGTTTCTTACTTGTTATCTATATTAACAAAAACGGTCGGATGGCTCGCCAAAAATACTTGGGCTTTGATCGTGGCGATCGCCGGTCTCCTACTTTTGCTCTCTCGAGAGTTCCTAAAACCAAAGCGTAAATAGTCCGATCCCCACGAGGGCAACGTCGAGCCCTAATTTCTCCTCCTCGTGGGTTGTGACACTAGTTCCCGCGGGTGGAACAACGGGTTCAAATGAACTTGATGGGGTGGCCAATTCGTGAATTGGGGTTGGTGGGATGGGTGTATCCAATGTAACACCGGTCTGAGTAAATCCAGTGCTTTTATCTAACATAAATGATCCCCACGCGGTATTTACCCATCGGCTGCCTAGTAAGGCTAAGGGTTGCTCGCGATCGCCTTGCTAGTAGTTTAGTCTCCCCGGCGTTGGGTATTCGACTCGGTTTTAGAGAGACATACTCCGCGAATAAAGGATTGTTTGCCCCGGGTGAGTACGTCGGTGATAACCCGGTGGACTTCGCCTTCACGAAAACTCTCAGGGTGCACCTGGATCGGGTGAACACATCGTACAACATGGTAGACGGATCCCCCAGCACATTACTGAAAACCGTCCAAGCCAGCGATTGTTTCTTTGGGGAGACGGTGACCTTAGACGTCCCACACCCCGAGATGAAAGTTTTGGAAACGGGGCACATCCACGAATTTAATGTCTCTATTCTTGATGATCAAGCGAGAGAGTTGAAGAACTATTACCCGATTTCGGTCGTCCTAGAAATTTCAAATTAATTAATTTTATAATTTTTTAAAATTAATTAGAATTAAACGCATGATCGTAATATAACAACCAACATTATTGAAAATTAGTATACGGACTAGGTAATTCTTCCCTTGAACGTGATTGGGTGACAGATATAAATAATTTAGAACCGGCAGAAGGGGGATTCGTACCGACAGAGAGCGACTTTTTAACTACCGGAAAAACAAAGGCCTTGATCAATACGACTATATCGGAGGCCACAAACACAATTCACAGGAGTATAGCATAGCTTAGAGTAGACGTCCTGACGGCGACTGCACGAGTTCGCGAAGAGGCACATACAGGACTTAAGGATCTCGGCGGAAAAATAATGCAAGTTGGGGAAGAGGATCATGCAGCACTTACTGAACTAGGCGGAAAAAATAACAGAATTTCGGGAAGAGGCCCATACAGAGTTTATGGAAGTTTCCGATAAACTGAAACGTGTTCGTAGAGCCGCGAACAGAGCACTTGAGGAGACCTCTGAAAGGATTCGTGTTGCCTCATTGTTGAACACATCTGTAGAGCAGTTTAAGTTATTGCAAACACAAAAAGTCTCAAAACAGTTTGGGCTGAGATGCGGGGCCCATTGAATGAGGGGCTCTATGAATATTCGTTCGGTGCCAAAGCGAGCAATAAATATGGGGGATACACCATGACAGCTCCAGGCACGCTTGTCCGAATGGCGGTCTGCTCGGTTAATTCTACTCGTAAATCTGTGGGCGTGGTCGTCGTAAATCTCATGCTGGATGGAAAAGAACAACCGGTTGGAGTCACTAAACTCGCTGGAGATAGTTCCGCGGTGATTTTGTTCGCCGGTGACGATCCAATTAGACTTTTCGAAGGTAGTGTTATTAACCTTGTTACTAAAATCACTGACCCGGTGAGTTCTTCCACTATTGTTACATTGTCAATTGAACTTGATTTGTAAAATTTAATCATGAACGAATCACCGCTTCCGAATACGCTTCCAATTGTCAATCCCAATCCACCAACACTGTATCCAATTCACGAAAGAAGTTTAGATTTTAGGTTGGATAATATCGTCGCTATGCAGGATATTTTAGTTAGAAAAAGAAACGCTAAAAAATATAAGGGCGCGGCGAACATAGCTGAAGCATCTAGTACGGTTCCGGCAAGTTTATCTGTAATGAGTGGTGCGGGGACTGCTGCAACGCTATCTACAATTGTAACAGTTCCACTTGCAGGAGTTTTGAGTGGAATTACCGTTTTATCTGGAATACCTTGTATGGTAATTAGGGCGGCGGGTGGAAAACTCGAGAAAAAATGTAGATAACATGATAGAATATCCGTTCTCGCCAGGTCTAAGCAAAATAGCATCGAAGTTATAGTGTCCAAAGCGTTGACCGATAATGAAATATCAAATTTAGAGTTTGAATCCGTGGTGGAAGAAATGGGGAGATATGAAAAATTAAAAAATGATATTAGAATCAAAGCGCGCGCCACCAATCCCAAGATTGAGAGTACTGATTGGGATAAATGTAGGGTAAAACTTGGAAATAAAGTCGGAGGAAATGTTACAGCACCACCCTCCCGAAATTGTGATATTTTATTAAATAATTTTAAAAAATTTATAATTTTCTTAACGTTTTCGGACCCCTCCTCTTCATTACCTCCATCCGCTATCATGTGTAGAGCGGCCAGAGTGAAGTACATGTTGGGAAATCTGTATCAGTGCTGTGACTACTGCTGGCGTCCAAGCAATGTATATATGTGTTTATTTCTCGTATATAAACCTAACTTTGTTGGTGGAAATAAATAATTTTTTTTTGTTATTTTATTAATTATTATATTAATTAATATGTTTTCTATATAATAGGGGGTGTTCAGCTTTAAATTATAAATAATTTTTACAACATTAATGAAATAACGAACCATCCCGGAAATTCGTGAACTATATAACCCTCACTAAGTGTTTATAAATAAACTGTTTACACACCACCTGTGTAAATTGATAGCCCGTTTACATACCATCGATAAGGAGAAATACACTCGGCTATAAATAACCGTGTGTGTACCGTCTGTTTACCTCGACTATAAATACATGTTCATAACCCGTGTAATTGGAACATTGTCATCTGCTTGGTGTTGTGATTACAACATAAATTAATTAGTAATGTTTTTTCTGTTCAATAATAATTGTTCAATATCTTTAAAAGCGATATCGTAGAAATGTATATTCGTAAACGAATCGTTGGGTTTTAATTTTGTTATATAATACACCTTTGTTTCATATCCGATACGCATTATCCATCTTAATGTTTGTATTTGCCCCTTGTATAGTTCGCATAATTGCCGGTATAATATTGTAAATGCAACGTTTTTAGGTATCACTGTGCTAAATATAGTACACATCGGCCAGGGGGTATGCTTTAGTAGTCCGGTATAAAAAAATAGTGCAGACGTTTTGAGGCCACAGACCCAGTTTGCTTGTAAATCCTGATCCATTACAGCCCAATTTTACTTGAGAAACATGTTGGGGTGTTTTTAACACCAGTTTCCAGCATATTTCTAGCATTTAAAAGAAATTACTGAGCCTGCTTGTCACGTGATGTGAACACGACGTCACATGACACTTTGATGATAAACAATATGGCGGACAGGACAATGTTGAAATTTTCTTTCTTAGAGTAAGTGAACATATTGTTTAATTAGTGAAAATCCGGTGCAGACAGGTTGCAGGTTATGAACAGGTAGGTTCCACAGCATCCATACGAATAGTGAAAGTGTGAGAGAATGGCCATATTTGGAGGAATCGGTTAAGTTGTATAGTAAAACTAATTGGTGGTTGCTAGCCTATAAGCATTTCCGGGTCATCAGTGGATGTCGTCTGCTTTCTTTGAAAACAATTCTAAACGGTTTTAATCATGGCTACAGCAAGTTTTATTAAGAGAACAAAGCACAGAATTGCTGGAAAATCAGTTTTATTTCATGAAAATGGTTGCATCAAGTGGGTCGGGATAACCACAGGTGTACGAGTCAAATATGGAAAGATTAAAGTTAAATTTCCAAATGATGCAAGAACAAAATACTATTATACACATAGAGTAGCATTCATGTTACACCATAATGTGTTTGAAATACCCAGGCACCTTGAAATATCACATTTATGTGGTTGTTCCCTGTGTGTTAACCCGGCCCACCTGAGTGCTGAGTCAACAATTATAAATAATTCTCGAAAGAATTGCCATAGCGAAAAGCGCTGTCTGAGCCATGCACTCGACGGCGTCACATATCCACCCTGTATCTGCTAATAGTTCCTGTTTTATTAATTAACGGTAAATTAACTGTATACCTATCTACATTATGTACATGTCTACATACTAATTACACAGATTTGAGATGCATCAGGGAGCCAGATGAGCCTGTTACTGACTAGTTCAGCCATATTAAAGTGGCGCGTCGCTTTAATTGGCACTGTGTATTTGATTACTAACCGGTATCAAGTGTATAGCTCCCCAACAGGTAGCAATGTTTTTCTAAACATTATTTATTGACTCGGTTGATACTTGCAAACATTATGACCAAATTTGGCTGCGCGATCAGGGTCTACGCCAGTACTTCTTGGCTACATTTTTCCAGAAAAAATTCAAAATTTTAAATTTAGCAGAAATTATATCATACCGCTGCAAGCTGTTTTCTGCTACTGTGTATTAATTGTAATAAGCACCCAGCTAAGGGAAGATGGAGTGAAAGTTGCAATTTAAGGCCGAAGGTAAAAAACATCAGATTCCCTGATACATCACAATTCTTACAGCACATATTGTTTCGAGCTATCACAATATGATATATTGTGAGTACTACATGGCTGCTCAGATAGTCAACTCTAATTATCAGTATGCACTTACAAGACTCTCAACGTTACATGTAGTGCTGCTTTTCATACATACTAGCAAGCATACTGGTGCTCGAGTAGATGGGGCAGGTTTGCAAAGTCTGGTTTAGGATCTGTCATACCCTTGGCGTAATGTAACTCAGAGTGTAGTTTGAATTTTCGTAATCGCGCGGCATACCTAGCTTTCTTTAGTTTACGCATTGTGGTCTGACACTTTTTCCGTACACGACTTTTCTCTATCTTCCGGATGTGCTTGATGACTGAATAACCTTTTGTTAAGCTGGCCCCTACTGAGTCTGTTTTCAGTATTGTCGCATCCCCAAAACCTAGGTTTAAGTTTAGAATTGTACCATGAATTCGAACGGGGAAATTGCGCGTGAATGTCGTTGCTTTTGAATTTGATGTCTGGTACGCACGGTTTACTGCTTCACATTTTTGAGTTGAAGTGAGTAATTTTGTACTCTCAATTGATTTAGGACCAAGGAAAGTTTCTATGCACCGTTTCAGAACAAGTACATCATCCTCCGTAATTTTTAACATTGTAGTTGAGGGGAGGTAGTTCTTTGCCATCTGCCAAATGCGGTAGTCCCCGGGGCAAACCAAACTATACTGTGAACATTGCTTGCCACAGTAACCTTTGAAACACATGACTATTGTGCAAATTATTCCTTGCATTATGCTCTTTATCTGTTCTAAGTTACCATTATGTTTGGCATGTGCTTGCCTCAACTCTGCAATGCACCTGGATCTTACAGAGAGAGCAAATCGGTTTCTCAAGTTTGTTTTCTTGACCCCACGAAAACATGTTCGAGCTAAATGGCGCCTTGTTTATTTCTCGTTTCAGGGAGTTACTCAGATGGCGGATATCTTTTAGATGCGTTACCGTTACCCCTGGTTGAGCGGCATCTACACCTTTGTGTGATTTACTATCACCGTCCCCCGTGTAATGACTAACATGTAAGTCACTATTTATCTGCTTCGTAACTATTTCATTCCATTTCGCTTCATTACCTATTGACTCATTTTCGGGGAGGTTGGCAGTGCAGTGACCATGATGGTTTGGGCAGCTGATATCTCCACCCTGATTTCTTAGCTTACTACCTATTATGCACAGCTTACTGCCAACAAATGCCCCAATGATTAATTTATCTTGGTATTATTCTCGCACATAGTGGTTGTCACGATTGTACCCGCTTGTAATGGTGTACTGTCGCTATTGAATATTGGGTTATTGTAGCAAGAGTCACCTTCAACTCGAACCGTCTTGCTACGTTTATTGCCACAGAGTTCATTCTCTCTGGCCACAGTTTGTCTGATTTCATGCATACTTTTAGTGTTTAAGCCAACCATAGACTCTGCTATCCTATTTGACTGCTTTTGCATAGAGTTATACGTCGGCGGAATTATGTTTGTGTTTACCAACAGCCGACAAGCACCATAATTACTGATTGGTGTGCTCATAAGGCCCAGCGGCAAACCCACATTAGCTTTCCCTGATTTCCTACCCTTTCGACTTGACGGAACCTCTTCATATAGTTTATTTAATAATTTACTTTTATATCTACATCGGGTGCATTTTAGCCGCTCAGCCCAACAAATGCCCCATTTTCTTGATGCGGCCGCATCAAATACCATTTCGCCACTACAGTGCGTATTAAAGGCGGCGATGACTGTTTATTTCAGTATTAAACATCTTCTGGACCTCATACGGTCGATATAATTTGTTTATCAACAGATCGGGGTGTACGGATGCATTTTGCGGTACGGTGCATTCGTCAATGAGTTTCGGACGCCTCGACAGAGAGCGCAGAACAGTTACATCATTGTCCGTACCATCAACATCTTTACAGGTAAACGTTTTATTTTCATTTACATTAACCCGGGATTCAAATGAGTCTTTGGTTAGCCTGATGTACCTATGATTTGTTCCATTTGGTGAGTGAGAAGAAAGTTTTTTACCTTTATTTTCATTTACCCGCCCCGTTTGAAATCCGCATTTTTTACCCGGCGTCCTATGCTTATTGGCCGGCATGTTTTCATTAGGTTAACCAAGTTCACTCTGAGCAGTGCATATCGGTAGAGAAATATATATGGGATAGCATTGCTCATTTAACAGGCAGTGTCTATACCCTAAGGAAACAAGTGTCAACACGGGCACACGTGTTTCAATTTCCTGTGACATTTTAACACTTCTATGTCTGAATTCGCTGGCAGCACTCATACACTGGGCTGGTTTCAATTTAATTAATTTGACACGTATCATTCTGGCATGTCACTAAGTTATGCGGACAAATGTTTCTATGCAAATTACAACATGTAGATTGACTAAATACTTCGAAAGTCACTTTATCGCCTGTTTTTATGATAAAAAAATGACAAAAAATACTCCGAAATCACCCGACTTTCGATAAATTTAATCGTTTTAACCCCATAATTGTGGAACAGCCAATATTTTTGACAAGCACCATCTATTTTATAATAATTTTTTACAAGTGCATCAACAATATAGACTTTTCCTAAGAAATATATGAGAAAATAATACTCTGGAAAATTCTGGTGAAACTGAAGTTTCCACAGCTGGACAGCCATAATTATATGACCATTCTTAAATTGCCACTGTTGAAAAGTTAGTCTTCTAAATAATGTCAAATTACATTTGCTGTCACGAAATAGGTCAGACAAGACAATGGTAGGCAGTTTATTGAGATATTATAGCAAAAAAATGCGCTGATAGGTATCACTGTGCTAAATATAGTACACATTGGCCAGGGGGTATGCTTTAGTAGTCCGGTATAAAAAAATAGTGCAGACGTTTTGAGGCCACAGACCCAGTTTGCTTGTAAATCCTGATCCATTACAGCCAATTTTACTTGAGAAACATGTTGGGGTGTTTTTAACACCAGTTTCCAGCATATTTCTAGCATTTAAAAGAAATTACTGAGCCTGCTTGTCACGTGATGTGAACACGACGTCACATGACACTTTGATGATAAACAATATGGCGGACAGGACAATGTTGAAATTTTCTTTCTTAGGAGTAAGTGAACATATTGTTTAATTAGTGAAAATCCGGTGCAGACAGGTTGCAGGTTATGAACAGGTAGGTTCCACAGCATCCATACGAATAGTGAAAGTGTGAGAGAATGGCCATATTTGGAGGAATCGGTTAAGTTGTATAGTAAAACTAATTGGTGGTTGCTAGCCTTTATCGGAGCGTAATAAATTACGCTGATATTTCATGTATTCAATATCGCCTAGTGTATTCAATTTATAGAATTTATATATAGGACTATAACCCCCGTATTCTTCGTAAACTTCTTCAACACAGTCATTATAGGCTTTCAATTTCCATTGTATTTTATTATCCATTTTCTCTAATAATATTGATAGTGTTTTTCTGTTCAATTTCCAATATAATTGGGACTACAATAAAGCTCAGTAACGTTACAAACTTTGGTGGTATCATTTTGACTCCCTGATTTCAAAATTATTTTCTCTAAAAATTCATAAATTTGCTTTCGGGAGACAATTTCCTCGTTAACCAATTTTTGGGTTTTTCGGGGGTTGTGGGGGTAGTGTAGAGGGGTGAAAATGATACCAACGTAGGTGGTATCATTTTTACTCCCTATATACTACTAGCTGTATGGATCATCTAGCCCAAGGTGTATGATCACGTGTTTACAATAACCACAACAACAGGTACTGAAACTTCCAGAAGTCCTCCGATTCAAAGTACTTATTCTTTTATTTTGTCTTTATAGTGTAACGGATTTTTATGAAATATGGCGCATCAAACGCGTTTTTTTTAAGCTGAATTTGGTGGTCTCTGTACTTTGGCCCAAACCGACACGTACATCGATTCTTCGCAAAAACGATATAAGTCCGTGCCAAACTCCCAGCCATTGTTGTTGTAGTTACTGTAACCACGTGATCATGCAGCAAATAAAAAAAAATGTGGGGAGTGTGATTTTTTTATTCATGAAAAAGTACTTAAAACTAAATATTTCTGAGATTGAATGTGTTTAATAGCCAAAAGTTCGCCGGAAGCAAACGTGGTACAGACAGTAGCATGCATTGAATACACATGTGCGTGCCCGTGCATGCGTGCGTTAAGCTTCGTGAAGACACAGCTCGTTCTGTGAATTTAGTTGAGAGCATTCATTTTGGAGAATTACTCTAGAACTGTCGAAAAGTTTATCCAGATTTTTTCAATGTGGTTTGACAGAAATAAAAAAATAATTATAGTTGGTGGTTGAGGGACGGCACAATGCAAACATCGGTTGTTATTTTCATTGAATGTATTGTTTGTAAGTAGTTGCTAGTGTTGTTGTTTGCTGGGGGTCCGTTTCAATAAGCTTCGTACTATAAAAGTGTTCTTAAGAATATATCTATATGTACTTCATACATTAATGTAATACATTGATGCTACATTGATGATACAACGGATATGTTGGCGTCAGTAAATCTGACCAAATCCACCAGAGAGTTATCAGAATCGGCTGCTAATGGTAACTGGGTAAGTTTTAGTTCTGCACCTATGAATTTATTAGCCGTTTGCAGTTTAGTGAAACGGGCCCCTGTTGTATACATACATCGCGAACAGATTTTCAGAATGTACTGCGACCTTGTCATTTGACGATGCTGTATCCCGATATAAGACTATCATACTAATTTAATAGTAGTCAAAGGTAGGTCGGCAGAGAAACCCAGAAACATTAAACAACTATGTGAAATTAAACCGAAATTCCTAGACTAAGTATAATTTCATACTGCAGTACCTGCACACTTTTCCGAACTGATTATTGTTACAGTAACATTTACATTGTCCTTATCATTCATAATCGAAACGCCCATTGAACATATTGCGTTTGTATCCCTGTACATTACATTAGCCCCAAGTTACGTCGCGCGACGTTGTTGATTCGTTAAAGTTTGTTTGACGTCATTAAAATGAGCCGCATCACGGGAAAACCTGTCTTCGGGAAATTTTTAGTCAAATTGACATTTTGTATGATGAATTGAACACTTTTTATTTGATCAAAATATCTGCAATATTCATTAAAATATACTTTATGCAACCCCACTATGCATGTCGTTTGAGCAAAAGAGACGTCACGTAAAAGTGACGTCAAACGCCGTCAAAACGACGTTACAGTATCTACCATTACACATAGAGTATAGGCCAAAATTTACAATTGTTTGCAAGTTGACATAATCGAACAAAAAGCATGTTTGGCATTGAATCATGAATGTATAGACAGATGAGCCTGTGTCTTTTGGCAATACATGAATGTGAACAGCGACAAAGACAACTAAACATTAGATTGTTGTAAATCGACAATATGTCAAAAAAGCGGTCCACAACTAGCTGTATACAGCCCCAATAAAAAATAACACCGCAATAGATAAACAATATAACACCAACGAAAGATCCACGAAACAACCGGGTATGGTGTTCGAGCCAATTCCCACCCTTAAATATGAGCCGAATAGAATCGAATCCACTAAACAATTTCTCCAAGAAAACACAGTTATATCCGGGGGGGGGGGAGCTAAACACATCAAATGACGTACACACATGCAGCGATATAATGTTATCAATAACTATACCATATGTAGAAATATAACCACACTCTATCACAGCATATTGAACTATTGAAAGTGGGCTGTTCCCGGTCCAAGATGGCCGCCATGCGAAACTAATTTGATTCACTACGCGGACTGTCTAATGATGATGAATTGTTCAAACTCAATGTATTTTAATTAGGAATGCAATTATTCAGAATCACTGTCTGATTCATCAGATTAATGATTGTCTGTTCGTCAGTTTCTTGATCTAGTGAAGTAGGGATCAGTACATCAGCAATGGACTTGGAGATTTGATCACCACCAAACCATTTCATCCGATAGCAGCCATCAGCCAACATCCAGCCGCTTTCTTCATGGGCCCGTTCAGCTGGATTCAGTTTGCTTGCACCTTTCCATATTTATGTGACATAGTTTGAGATACATGATTTTAGCGGACTTTTGGTGGCCATCTTGGAATTGCAAGAAAATGGCCCACCGGATTTTTGTAAGAAATGGATTTTCAAATTCAGCACAAACTTTTACATAATAATCGATTATCAAACATTTCGGGCTCAATATTGTAAATAAAAGTGACCCAGCTATGTGGCAATTAGTTTACCTGTGACTGAACTGTAGTTCTTCCGATATAAAATGTATCCTTGAACAGTCGGGTAACCCAGCAATATATGTGCACAACATGTACATAATTAACTATCAAATGTGATATAAACCATGATACGACTCATCCAATATTTGACACATGTTTATGATGTATTGTTAGAGTCTTTATTATTGAATACGGGGATTGAGGCATCCACCTCAAGTACACGTAATTGATTTTTTTCTCTTTGAGTGAGGTTTGTTTTTTGTTTGGCTAACTTAAGTTAGCCGAACAAAAAACCAAACTCATCCCAATCAAGTACACATATCTGACCATTCTCTACTTTGGTCTTTACTTTTTTTGGTGCCCATTTTTAAGCTAAACATGGTTGTTGTGATTGTTATATCACTATGTCAAATACATTATTAACAAAAGCAGAATCATGTTGAATCGAATCCACTTTCTTAAGAGCAAAGTAATGGATGTGTGTATCGGCGTCACTACTACGTTTTGCTTTCAAAAATAAAATAGTTGAACATTTATTTACTTTACACCCATTACAAACAAGTGATATATCGCTTATACAAATGCTTTCGTTGGCACAGATGAATGCGTAAGGGTGGTCATTAAAGTGGGAGGAAACCGGAATATCCTGTTGAAACCCACTTTTCCGATCTGGCGAACACTATACCATCTCACATACTGCCCCGGCTGAGGATTGAACCCGGGGTCGCATTGGTGAGAAGCGCGCTCGTTACCGATTGCGCTAACCGGACATACCTCCGTTTATAAGAAAATGCAGTTTGGCTGGCATTTTGAAATGTAAATATGGTGGAGTATACAAAATCGGATCATATCACTACATTTCTTAATTGATACTTTGAACAACAACTAAAGGCATGTATACATGACATTACGCTGATACGTGTCTCACAGGTCAGTATACTTGAATAAAAAAGCATTTCTATGATGGCCATTTTGAAAATATAACCGCCATGCATTGAAAGAAACTTATGTTTCTCTACTAATAATATACAGAATATATATTATTCAGATATTTTGAACAATTTGTACGTTTATCAGTTCAATGAGAACTGAAAATTATCCTGACAATAGCATTATTCGGACAAACATGCATGCAGTTCAGTGACCTTGACATTACCATGAACATGGTTTCAAAAAGCGACACCTGGATTTATTGTAAATTCTATACCTGTTACATTCAAGTTTATAAAACAATCGTTTGACAAGAATTTACATAGGTGCCGGCTTCATACACCTAGGTACATTTGCCCCCGTATGGTGGTATGGGAGTTTTCGACAAACCTTTCAAACGTATGTCATCTAGTAAAGTGACCAATTATAAACGTGGCTACTGTCTGTTTCCCGAAACTTTCCCAAATTGTACGTCCATATGAACAATGCAAAAACAATTTTCTTTTTTCGATAATATTAAATTTCATCAAAATATAAGAATGAGCCTCCTTTTTACTTCGTGAAATTTGGTCAAATATTGATTTTATTACGAAAAATGAGATCTCTATGGGAATTTAACGTGGGGAAAAAAGAGTTGGAGAACCTGGAGGAGGAGTTGAAAAACGAAACAATTTGGACATTGATTCTGAAACCTAGCTAGATAGCTTGGAAATGATCTAACTAAGAAAATAAAAGTTACATTTTAAAATGGTTTCACTAATTAGAAAACATTGCCCATGTTAATTGCCCATAGACATCTTTACTCTCCGTGAAGATGTCTATGGGGATTTAACATGTGGAAATTGTTTTTTCGTAATAAAATCTATATTAGACCAAATTTAACGAAATAAAAAGAAGGCTCATTCTTAAAATTTGCTGAAATTTAATATTATCGAAAAAGAAAATTGTTTTTGCATTGTTTATATGGCCGTAACATTTGGGCAGCTTTCGTGAAACAGACAGTAAGTGCTATGTGAGATGGCGGTACATATATATAAAAATGTACACATGTCTCTGAAATGATAAAATACTTGATCTCACACGTAGTATATTGAGGTAATATTCGGCGATACTGCCATGTTTTCTCTTGATTACTAATCTCCGTCCAGTCAGAACCGTCTCGAGGTTACTGAGTAGTTATGTAGTATGTGCCGGATACATAACGTTACAATGTGACACAATACCTTATGAATAATAGCTACACATAGAACACATCCCAATCAGTGATCGTAGTTATCTCCCGATGAATTTATTTTTAGAAATCCGGTCCAAATTGTGTAGTTTAGGACCCTACATGGGTCATACCAGTTATCCGGACAATCAGTTTATCTGACACATGAAAATACATGTTATTTAAGCGCATTCTTTTGATACGATATTCCAACAAATACATATATATAAGTCACGCAACTGCTTGATGTTTCCATACCAGTGTGAAGATTATATTGCCAAGGTAAACATTTCAGTAAGATTTGCTGAAAATATTCCTCAACTCTGTCCACAAGTTGTTTACAACGTCAAAAGTCTCGCGGGGGCTTGCAATCGAGTGCGCCCATTACTTCATTCCAGGGTTGTTCTATAAATACGAAACAAAACTATAAAGATGTTGTTTTCAAAGAAGCGAAGGGTGACTGATTTTTCTGCAGAACTACACAACGCTGTTTACACTGGTTTACATGCGATACAATTATGATTTCATGTTGAGAATACAACTTATAGGACGAGTATATGTTTGTCCTGATAACTGACTGTCGATGTTAATTTTGGGGCAATCTTACGACTGATGGTCGGGCCAATTTTAAGTGGGAAAGACGGCAAGTTTTGATAAATAGTTTACATGCGTGGAGAAAGCAAGAACCGACGATTGTTCTGTGAAAAGCTTATGCCCGTAGCAAAAATATCGTAAAATAACTGTCATATTTGTCCGATAATTTTGGGGCCGTTTCACAAAACTTCGTATGACTAAAATGTTCGTAAGTGCAAAATTATCAGAGTCTGTAAATGTCACATTAGCAATGTTTTCTTGTATACAATTATTGGATTTACATTTATTGAGCATATATAGTGGCCTGTGGTTCTCTTACCAGGCGAATTGCAATTCCTGGAGCGCAGGATTGCAATTCGCGTTCCCATTAATTGCAATTGGACAGCAATCGGACTGCAATCATGTGGCTGCGGTCCAAAGAGTTGGTTGCGGAATTGCAATACTTATAGCGCAGTTAGCGCTGCGCTCAGTTTTTAATTGCAATTTACACTCCTTTTTTTTCTTTAAGCTGCGAAATAATGACCGCTTTACGCTGCGCTCTGCGGTAAAACCAGCTGACCGCTCTGCTTGACCAATGCGGCAATAAAACCGAAATAGTTGACAAACGTATCCGTGTTCCAATCCAAAATTTTATCCCATCTATCTAATTCATAGTGACTAGAAAGTCAGCGGTATTGGTGATCTGTTTTTTTGGTGCGCAAATATAAATAGGCGGGTTATTGCGAGTCAAACAGTGAAACATTGACCTTGACAATTTCTTGGACAAGACAAAATGTCGTCACTGCCGTTTCGAATATCAAGAACAAATTAATAGACACTACTATACTCACAATATATTTATTTTCATATACAATCAAATTATAATGTGTTGTCTACGGTATAATATGGCAAAGCTAAGCATCAATTTTGTGTTTTGTTTACTTTTTCGTCGGTATCAAATTACGTTTTCCTATTCTGTTAACATTAATTCGACGCGATCCTATAGTCGACATGACAATTTCTGAGATCAACACAACTTTTCATAATGTCTTTCAATTTCAAGCTGCAAGGAGACTGTGAATTGTATATTAAGCATAATAACATGTTGAACATATTGATAATAATTTTAAAAGAAAAGCATATTTTAATTTTCGAAAGCTGAAACATTTATTTTGGAATTAGATTTCTAGTGTTGTAATCCTATTACGCTCCTTTACGATCAAATACACCCTTTACGGTATTTATGACAGCCTTGGTCTATCAGCTGACGCCATTTATATAACATGGCCTCTGATTGGTTCCCATACTTTAGCTGAGCCAATGAACCCCTTAGTTACACACAGGCGTCGGTTGTGGATTTCCGTGAGCATGATTTTCTCGCCTAGTACTCCCCGTTGTAGGTTCAAGCCTTGAAGCGGCCTCTTATGCACCTGACTACTGACCGAAGCAGACCTGTTCAACACAGCTGAGTGTTTCCACCACGTGGCCACACAAACCCGGTGCGTTAACAGGTTTATACCATTAGATCTATTATAATACTATTACTGCAAACGTTCTGTTCTGGCTGTTGATTTCTATTGGCCCGAATCAAATTTTGTGAAGATAATATTTATTCCGGTTATAGCCATTTCTTTAAAATAAAACGGTTTACTTGTGTCACAGAGTGAGAAAGATAAATAACGGCCCGGAATCGAACCAGGGACCTCCTGTTTACCCTACCATGCCCATGGCTCTACCGAGCAAGCTAACAAGGCACAGAACATACGCACTTAATCCCCATAGTCAGTTGCGTACTGTGACATTCTTCTCCGCCAAAGAGAAATTCGTCCTCGAATTCCATGTTTAATTTTTGTCTCCGAATTCCATTTGTTTGGGTACAATTTTGGAAGTATTTATCAGTCGCGGTCCTTCGTTGGGCAACAATTTTCACTGGGCAGAAATATGTCCACCCAGAATTCCATATTTGTGGAAAATTTCTTCATCAGTCACGAGTCCACGTTGGGAGTAGTTGCGACAAGTAACTGCAGAATACTGAATTATCGTCCGTACCCAGAGTTACGGTGCTCCATAGGTTTTTCCTGCAGAGTACCGAATCGGATCTCATTCGCGCTTTAGCTGTTTATTGTGACATATTTTTCTGTACTTATTACACAGAAATGAATAAGTATAATACTCACATTTCTTTCAATTGAAAAATACAGAAAATATGTCGCAATTAACAGTTGAAGTGCAAATCAGATGTGATTTGGTACTTTGCAGGGGAAACCTACGGAGAGCACCATAACTCTCGGTACGGACGATGCGGGAGTATTTTGCAGAGCTACTTCCCGCAACTACATTGGGCGCTAAATGTCACAGGGTGAGAAAGATGCGTACCAGCCCGGAATCGAACCGGGGATCTCTGGTTTACCACACCATCGCTCTACCTACTGAGCAAACCGGGCACAAATACACACTTATTCACTATAGTGATCACTTCATTCAACCATAAATTCACAAGCTAGAAGTTATGCCAAATTATTACAGTCAACGTCATAGATTATGCTCTTGGCGACATTAGCGGACACAAATTTGTCCACCAATTTGATCAAATAAACAACGGAATCTGACAGATAACACTACGACGGCGCATGGAAACATCATTATCCTGGTACTTAGAATCAAAATGGTGGATATTAAGGTCAATATGTGAGGCGCTGACAGAACCTTTAACATTTGTTATCACGATAGCAGCTACAGGGATTGTTGGACGCATTTATTTACAGAACAAAGAGATTACAACCGGCATTTGATAATATACTAAGTGACATTTTGTTCTAACGTACACCAACATAGAGGAATAAATTTACGACAATGTTGGATTTTGGATTTTGTGGACAGGTGACACAAATCGGAGCTGGACAAGAACCGACAGACGTGATTCTGAATATGCGTGCTTGGTCTGCGTTTATTCTTCCAGATCATGTCATGCATGTTTTAAGTTCACATCATGTCAAAGCAGCACTATTGAACATAATGAATAACTTTAATATTCTACAACAGAATTAAAGTTCATTCATCGTCTGATGTGTAACTGATGAATTAAGGTAAGTTACTTGTATATGACAACTTTTGCCTCACTAATTGTTATGCCCCACCACGATAGTGGAGGGGGCATTTAGTGTTACCCTTGTCCGTTCTTCCGTCCGTCACCAACCTAGTAACTCGTAAAACTTAAACCGTAATAGCTACAGACCTGAAACTTGGTACATGTATGTTTGATTCGACCCCATGGTCATGGATTATCTCCCCCTTTTCAAGTTAGAATTTTCCAATTTTGTCTTGTAGCTCGTAAAACTTTTAAACCCTAATACCTACACACCTGAAACTTGGTATGTCCTTATGATAAGTAGATTTGCAAAGTTTATTTTGATTCGACCCCCGAGTCATGGATTATCTCCCCCTTTTTGAATTAGAATTTGAAAATTTTGCCTTGTAACTCGTAAAACTTTTGTAATAGCTACAGCACTGAAATTTGATATGTAGTTTCCTTATGATGAGTAGATGCGGAAAGTTTAATTCGATTTTTGATTCGAACCCCGTGTCATGGATTATCTCTCCCTTTAGAACACTGGAATTTTGCCTTGTTTACTATCAAAGCGATATGTGGGGTATCCGTGTTCTGTGAACACATTTTCTAGTTTAGTTATCTCCTTTTGTTTTTTCGCACACTGATTTGTCCGGAGCATAACGCGAACACCCTTTGCAACATGCATAGGTCTCACGGGACAGTGCGGAGCTACCGTTAAAGGTACATGCCCACTCAGTAGGCACGAAATGTTCTTTATGTCAGAGACATCGTCGGAGACATTTTCTGGCCAGATAAACAATCATTTACCATTACCCACGTATTGTTTGGCATTATTATACATTTTATATCAGAAGAAAATTTCCACATTGATATCAGGGACGATAACCGTGTTTCCTTAAAATGTTAACGGACATTACTATTTATTGTCTGTATTTATTTTTTGATGTGCAATGATCATACTTTATAATCTGTCCATTTTTTTTTCAGTTAATGCATTTAATTAGTATAAATAATTATAAAATATCATGCCCCATTTGCACATGAAAATACCGATACCAACGCGCGTCACTATCAGGAAAATAAATATTACCAAATGATTATATCTGTATAGCGGGCACTCATAATGTTTATAACTTGTGGAATAGTGACAATTATACACTTATTTAATTCCCATAAAGAGCATTTTTAGCCTATTAAGTGGGCATTCACCTTTAAAAAGGGGTTGGACAATTTTTGTCGCGACCGCCTGCGGACAGTGCGATATAGTCTGCGCATTGGCATCCATCCGTAGTTTTTTGTCGAGCCTGCTTGCGGAAAGCAGTCAGTGCGTCAGTCCGTCCGAAATCGGTGTATGTTTTTAAATACCATATCCTAAGTCACATTGACTTGAAACATCAAATGCTTATTAGTCATCAAACATATATTCATTCTGTCTCCCACTCATGCGGCCCCTGTGCCGCAAGGTCAAGGTCAAATGACTTTGAAATTTGTGTTAAAGTTTTTGCATACCTTATATCTCCACAACACGTACTCAGATTTGCTTCAAACTTCAGATAATTCTTTATTATCATCCATATTTTCATATTATAGCCCACGCATGCGACCCACATGCCCAAGATCAAGGTCAAATGACTTTCAAATTTGCGTTAAAGCTTTTACATACCTTAATTCAAATGTCAAATAAACATACTCCGACACCATCAAATGCCTCGGTGGGCTCGACACGAGGGCCATGGCCATCTTGTTTTTATTTACCGTAGGTTAAAGTTTTTAAGAACACTATATCTCAGAAACAGATATCGCCAATTCACTCGAAGCTTCACATGTGTGTTTATCATCATCCATATTTTCATTCTATGCTCAACCCTTGCAACCCCTGTGCCCAATATCAAGGTCAAATTATTTTGAAATTCACTCAAAGTTTTTGACATGCCTGCATGTGGACAATGCGATATAGTTGTCATATTGGCCTACATACGTACGTACATCCATATGTACGTCACTTCGTGCGTCTGTTTAATTGTTTTGGATTTAAGGTTAAAGTTTTTAAAGGTACATGCCCACTCAGTAGGCACAAACTGTTCTTTATAGCAATTAAATAAGTGTATAATTGTGTCACTATTCCACCAGTTCTAAACATTACGTGTGCCCGCTATCCATATATACTAATTTAGTAATATTTATTTTACTGATAATGACTAGCGGTGGTATCGAGCTATTTTCATATTCAAATGAGGCATGATATTTTTTAATTATTTATGCCCTGCCACCAGATCAGGATATTCTAATTTCAGGGCTGAATATATGTGTTCTCGATGTAAATAATCCGTTCTGATTTTGGGATTTTCCCCCCAATGCAGCAGGTTAAAATGGGATCGAACGTTTTCCCGGCCTTACATGACCTTAGCTGTTGATAGGCCGTTAAACACTAATAAACAAACAAACGAACAAAAATTATTTATGCTAATTAAAGGTACATACCCACTCAGTAGGCACAACAATTAAAGTTATGTGTATTCTCAGTTATTTGTTGGAATTAAATAAGTGTATAATTTTGTCACTATTCCACCAGTTCTAAACATTACGAGTGCCCGTTTATGGATATAATCATGTAGTAATGTTTATTTCACTGATAGTGACACGCGGTGATATCAGGCTATTTTAATAGGCAAATGGGTCATGATATTTTTTAATTACTTATACTAATTAAATGTGATCCCCTGAAAAATAATGTTTTTGACAGATTATAAAGTATGATCATTGCACATCAAAAAATAACATTACGCAAACATTGTATTAGCGAGCATACCTCACTATAGCCCCAGTTACCTATGTAAACAGGGGTATGATGAGGTACCCGCGCAATAGGTAATGCGGTCAAATAGGTCACAATGCAGTGACTATTTTCGATCAATAACTTATGTTGTAAGCGATTGTAATGTGTATTTTCAATATTTATATTATTAAAATGTATCATATCGATACCCCTTTAAGTAATATTTGTATATTTTAAATGTATTGATGTTCTCATGAAGCGCATGAATATAAGTATTAATTAATCCAGCTTATATTGAGGCAAATCACACAGCCTTAAAACATAGTGCTGGAGCATAAACCATAGTGTCGTATATTATTCATAAGTATATCACTATTAAACATTAATTACAATATGTATGCATATTATTAAAACAGTAGATGCTACCGCTGTTCCTCTATATGTGATATTTATAACAAAATATTTTTTTTATTCGTCCGCGTACGGATGTCTGTCACACAAAGCGCCATTTTCAGTTCATATTTTGACCTGTGCATATGAACAGGACTAAGTTTAAACAACGCTCGATTCCGTCCTATTCAAATTTTTCTGCAGAATGTTCAGACTAACTACATAAATAATGCTGCTAAATAAGTGTTAACGGCTGGAACATGGTCATCACTAAAAGGAAGAAACCACAGTCGTATTATTTAAAAATAAGATTTACCCGAGACCTCATGGGGGCCGCCATTAATCCAGTGTAAACAATAGACCGTGTGATCCCATTCCCTGAGTAGCCGCTGCTTAGTGAAACGGTATGCTAAATCATGATATTATTTTCCCCAATAATTGGAAACGGTTTGAATTTCTCGGTATAAAAACTACGAAAGTCATACAAAATAACGATGTATATTTAACATTGGATACGCGTAAACGGTATTACTCTCTCATCGGATCGTCAGTTGTCGTCGACAGCGATTTAACGTACTGATCTGGTCTTAATTTATTGTCAACTTTCAACGCCATTTACAGAATATATGGTTAATTTTGGAAATAAATAACGGCAAATTACGATGACGTCTGCTCTGAAATATCTGTCAACTTGCGGACGTAATTTAAGGAAATCGATTATATTTTAAGGCTACATCTGTGACTAATTACGAATTTATGTATGGTCTTTGGCTACACCCGACACATTACACAGATCTAGTTGTAAATACACGTCGCTTTGTGTGGGGCAAAAATCGATAATGTGTAGTTGTGTGCGACGAGGTGTTGATCTGATGACACCACACAGCTGTGACCCTTAGGCAATGTTTTGAAATTGATCTGTCGTTTTGATGTGTGCCGCAACACCTCACTGTCGGAGACAACATGACAATTAACGATATACTCTCGATTATACACAGATCTATTAGACGGCTGGTTATTTAAAATAAAGAGTAGTTCAGTACACCTTTGCCGATATTGTTTTTAGAAAATCAGTAATATTTTCCGTAAATGGTGTTGAAAAGTTGACAAAAATGCTATCACCGTATTTAGTTGTGCCGATATTGTTTTAAAAAATCAGTAATTTTTTTTCCGTAAATGGTGTTGAAAATTGACAAAATATATAGCCGCATTTCTCCGATATTCGTTTAGAAAATCACCAATATTTTCTGTAAATGGTGTTGACACAAAATGCAGCGTTCACGCGGAATTCAAATAAAATAAAAAATAATAATTTAATAAATAGACGCCGATGGCTACTGTGTTTGCGGCCAATGAATTCTGGTCGTGGTAGCCACATGCGCAGTTCGAACAGTGTTGTGAGCAGATGGAGGACAATAATTATTTCAAATTCATAAAAAAATGTTTGCTGTCCGAAAATTAATTAATTGTGACAGCCAAAAAAATAGATTTTGGGACAGTAAAACATTATATGGTATAGACAGTACCTCAAACTTAAAAAAACAGTAACAAACTGTCTGTGTATATATTACTTAAACGTAAAAAAACAGTAACAAACTGTCTGTATATATATTACTTAAACTTAAAAAAACAGTAACAAGCTGTCTGTGTATATATTAACTTAAACTTAAAAAAACAGTAACAAACTGTCTGTGTATATATTACTTAAACTTAAAAAAACAGTAAAAAACTGTCTGTGTATATATTATTTAAAGACAGACACTTTCATTGTTGGTAAGTTTCTATCAATTTATAGGTATCTTTATTAAAATCATCAAATTGTGAAAATATTAAAATCACAAAAATAATATATATGGAGAAAAAAATATATATCACGTCGAGGTTTGAACCCCCGACCCTTTCGGGAATCGGTAATTAAATCATTGAAGTCGGCGACCTTAACCACACGACTATTGCGCCATTTACGACAATCACAGTTACACAGAAATGCTATCAGTATTACGCAACCATTTGAACGTAATAATTATTAAATTATTTTCAACTCCATCTACAACGATACCGTTACAGAGATACGCTATTGAAACAACATGTATTAGTACCCATAACATAACAAAGTAATGTATCATTATATATCACAGGAGATAGCTTAAAACTATATATACTAATCATAAACAGAACAATCCGCTTGGCTCGTATGAAAATAGTTCGCGTGATATTGATTATCTCCCTTGCCGAAAGTAGTTCAGTGATTTATTAATTCCAAATAAGACGTGTTTGCGTAATGAAATAGTAATGTCTTGGTAACATTTTAAGGAAACACGGTTATCGCCCCTGATAGCAGTGTGGAAATTTAAGTCTGACACACTCCCGCCTGCGATTCGCTTACCAAGAATTGAAATCCAGCGGTCCTTGAATTGCAATTCTTCCCCTCTGGAATTGCAGTCTAATTGCGGTCCAAACGCGGTCCAAACGCGGTCCCGTTTTTGCGGTCATTCTTTCGCGATACCGTTTGTGCGGTGATTCTTTCGCGGTCCAGTTTGTACGGTCATTCTTTCGCGATACCGTTTGTGCGGTCATTCTTTCGCTATTTGCGGTAAAAACTTACCGTATCATCGTATAGTACAGTTTGTTTACATTATCAGTGATTATACAAACGTACTATACGAATATTATACAAACATACCGATATCCGTTCGTATGTACGATATATCCGTACGGATATGGTATGAATATAAAGTGGGTCATCGCGCGGTTAAAATATACCAATGCACCGGTTCATTTCGAATGTAAACATCCGGTTTTCATTTCGATCATCTGCCACAATTTTAAGTTTTTCAAAATGAATACATTTTCAGTTTTACGATACAGAAACAATATTTAAAACTGAGGATTGTGAAGTACTGTATCACAGTACATATACATGTGTGGTCAATATACAGTAATTCATCAGTAATTCATCACTGTACTCCGCACCACCGCCGGGGACACAAAACAATGATCCCCCACGCACACCAGCCATCTACATTTGGCGTCCTAAAAGTTCCGGTCTATATCCCACAGTGGGAACAATGTGTATCACCACCACCACCAGTTTTTTGTCTATGACTACACTACACCCCCCTCCCGACCACCACTTCTGTCTGTAACGCAGGATGACGTGGCCGACTGATCAAGTGCTAAACTAGTCCTGGTGCGATGACCGACTGATCAATTGCTATACTAGTCTTGGTGCGATGGCCGACTGATCAAGTTCTAAACTAGTCGTGGTGCGATGGCCGACTGATCGAGTGCTATACTAGTCCAGGTGCGATGGCCGACTGAGCAAGGGCTAAACTAGTCTTGGTGCGATGGCCGACTGATCAAGTTCTAAATTAGTCGTGGTGCGATGGCCGACTGATCAAGGGCTAAAGTAGTCTTGGTGCGATGCCGACGATCAAGTTGCGAGGCGACTGATCAAGTTTCTAGTGCGAGGCCGACTGATCAAGTTCTAAACTAGTCCTGGTGCGATGGCCGACTGAGCAAGGGCAAAACTAGTCTTGGTGCGATGGCCGACTGATCAAGTTCTAAGCTAGTCCTGGTGCGATGGCCGACTGATCAAGGGCTAAACTAGTCTTGGTGCTATGACCGACTGATCAAGTTCTAAACTAGTCCTTGTGCGATGGCCGACTGATCAAGGGCTAAACTAGTCGTGGTGCGATGGCCCGACTGATCAGTTCTAAACTAGTCGTGGTGCGACGGCCGACTGATCAAGTTCATAAACTAGTCCTGGTGCGATGGCCGACATGATCGAAGTGCTATACTAGTCCTGGTGTGATGGACGATTAATGAACGGCTAAACTAGTCTTAGTGCGATGGCCGACTGATCAAGGGCTCCTAACTATTCCTGGCTGCGATGGTCGACTGATCAAGTTATTAAACTAGTCCGGGGCTGGTGCGATGGCCCTCCCCGACTGATCGAGTGCTATACTAGTCCTGGTGCGATGGCCGACTGATCAAGTGCTAAAGTAGTCCTGGTGTGATGGCCGACTGATCAAGTTCTAAACTTGTCCTGGTGTGATGGCCGACTGATTAAGTGCTATACTAGTCCTGGTGGAATGGCCGACTGATAAAGTGCTAAAGTAGTCCTGGTGTGATGGCCGACTGATCAAGTGCTATACTCGGCATGGCCGACTGATCACGTGCTATACTGGGCATGGTGAGATGGCCAACTGATCAAGTGCTATACTGGGCATGGTTCAATGGGCGACTGATCAAGCGCTATACTAGTTATGGAGCGATGGCAGACTGATCAAGTGCTCTACTAGTCCTGGTGCGATGGCCGACTGATCAAGTGCTATACTCGGCATGGCCGACTGATCACGTGCTATACTGGGCATGGTGAGATGGTCAACTAATCAAGTGCTATACGTACTGGGCATGGTGCAATGGGCGACTAATTAAGCGCTATACTACACTCCCGCCTGCGATTCACTTACCAAGAATTGCAATCCAGCGGTCGTTGAATTGCAATTCGTCCGCTCTGAAATTGCAGTCTAATTGCGGTCCCGTTGTTGCGGTCATTCTTTCGCGATACCGTTTGTGCGGTCATTCTTTCGCGGTCCAGTTTGTGCGGTCATTCTTTCGCGATACCGTTTGTGCGGTCATTCTTTCGCCATTTCCGTTAAAAACTTACCGTATCATCGTATAGTACAGTTTGTTTACATTATACAAACGTACCTATTATACAAAAACATACGATATCCGTTCGTATACACGATATATCCGTACGGATATGGTATGAATATTTAGTGGGTCATCGTGCGGTTAAAATATACCGATGCACCGGTTCATTTCGCATGTAAACATCCGATTTTCATTTCGATCATCTGCCACAATTTTAACTTTTTCAAAATGAATAAATGTTCAGTTTTACGATACAGAAACAATTTCAAACTGAGGATTGTGAAGTACGGTATCACAGTGCATATAGATGTGTGTTCAATACAGTAATTCATCAGTAATTCATCATTGTACTCCGCACCACCGCCGGGGACACAAAACAATGATCCCCCACACACACCAGCCATCTACATTTGGCGTCCTAAAAGTTCCGGTCTATATCCCACAGTGGGAACAATGTGATCATCACCACCACCACCGTTTTTGTCTATGACTATACTACACACGACCACCACTTCTGCCAATCTGTCTGAACGCAGGATGACGTGGCCGACTAATCAAGTGCTAAACTAGTCCTGGTGCGATGGCCGACTAATCAAGTGCTATACTAGTCTTGGTGCGATGGCCGACTGATAAAGTTCTAAACTAGTCTTGGTGCGATGGCCGACTGATCAAGTTCTAAACTAGTCGTGGTGCGATGGCCGACTGATCAAGTTCTAAACTAGTCATGGTGCGATGGCCAACTGATCGAGTGCTATACTAGTCCTGGTGCGATGGCCGACTGATCAAGGGCTAAACTAGTCTCGGTGCGATGGCCGACTGATCAATGGCTAAACTATTCCTGGTGCGATGGTCGACTGATCAAGTTCTAAACTAGTCCTGGTGTGATGGCCGACTGATCAAGTGCTATGCTGGGCATGGTGCAATGGGCGACTGATCAAGCGCTATACTAGTTATGGTGCGATGGCCGACTGATCAAGTGCTATACTCGGCATGGCCGACTGATCACGTGCTATACTGGGCATGGTGAGATGGCCAACTGATCAATTACCATACTGGGAATGGTGCAATGGGCGACTAATCAAGCGCTATACTACTTATGGTGCGATGGTAGACTGATCAAGTGCTCTACTAGTCCTGGTGCGATGACCGACTGATCAAGGGCTAAACTAGTCCTGGTGCGATGGCCGACTGATCAAGTTCTATACTAGTCCTGGTGCGATGGCCGACTGATCAAGGGCTACACTAGTCCTGGTGCGATGGCCGACTGATCAAGGGCTAAACTAGTCCTGGTGTGATGGCCGACTGACCAAAGGCTAAACTAGTCCTGGAGCGATGGCCGACTGATCTAGTTCTATACTAGTCATGGTGAGATTGCCGTCTGATCAAGTGCTAAAGTAGTCCTGGTGGCTGGTGCGATGGCCGACTGATCAAGTTCTAAACTAGTCCTGGAGCAATGGCCGACTGATCAAGTTCTAAACTAGTCCTGGAGCGATGGCCGACTGATCAAGTTCTAAACTAGTCCTGGTGCGATGGCCGACTGATCGAGTGCTATACTTGTCCTGGTGCGATGGCCGACTGATCAAGGGCTAAACTAGTCCCGGTGCGATGGCAGACTGATCAAGTGCTATACTAGTCCTGGTGCGATGGCCGACTGAACAAGTTCTAAACTAGTCCTGGTGCGATGGCCGACTGATCAAGTGCTATACTAGTCCTGGTGAGATGGTAAACTGATCAAGTTTTAAACTAGTCCTGGTGCGATGGCCGACTGATCAAGTTCTAAACTAGTCCTGGAGCGATGTCCGACTGATCAAGTGCTAAACTAGTCCTGGTGTGATGGCCGACTTATCAAGTTATAAACTAGTCCTGGAGCGATGGCCGACTGATCAAGTTCTAAACTAGTCCTGGTGCGATGGCCGACTGATCGAGTGCTATACTTGTCCTGGTGCGATGGCCGACTGATCAAGGGCTAAACTAGTCCCGGTGCGATGGCCGACTGATCAAGTGCAATACTAGTCCTGGTGCGATGGCCGACTGAACAAGTTCTAAACTAGTCCTGGTGCGATGGCCAACTGATCAAGTGCTATACTAGTCCTGGTGAGATGGTAAACTGATCAAGTTTTAAACTAGTCCTTGTGCGATGGCCGACTGATCAAGTTTTAAACTAGTCCTGGAGCGATGTCCGAGTGATCAAGTGCTAAACTAGTCCTGGTGCGATGGCCGACTGATCAAGTGCTAAACTAGTCATGGTGCGATGGCCGACTGATGAAATCGCATGCCATAATAACTAGATGGCCATGGCCTGCATGTCGTGCCCGCCGAGGCATTTGATAGTACAAACAATTTTTTGTATTGCAACAAAGCCTTAGCCCGTCGACGTAAAGACATGCCGCACCCGCCAAGGCTTTGATAGTATACCCAAAAATTTTAACTAAAAAACACTTTAACCAAAAACATTATCCTGAATGCACACCAATGTGCCAACTATATCGCTCTGTCTGCAAGCGGGCCCAACAAAAACTTTAAGGGAAATTTCAAAGTAATTTGACTGTGACATTGGGCACATATAAATAATAATGAAAATGTGGGTGACAAATACACCGTATGTGAAATTTCGAGTGAATTGGTGAAGCGGTTTCAGAGATATAGTGTTCTTAAAGGTACATGCCCACTCAGTAGGCGCAAAATGTTCTTTATATCAGAGACATCATCTGAGAAATTTTCGGGCAAAATAAACATTAATTCACCATTAATATACAATATTTTTTATTGGCATTATTATACATTTTATATCAGACGTAAATTTCCACACTGCTATCAGGGGCGATAACCGTGTTTCCTTAAAATGTTACCAAGACATTACTATTTATTTTTTGATGTGCAATTGACTTCATACTTTATAATCTGTCGAAAACATTATTTTTTTCAGGGAAACACATTTAATTATAAAAGTAAAGTAATTAAAAAATATCATGCCCCATTTGCCTATGAAAATAGCCTGATATCACCGCGTGTCACTATCAATGAAATAAACATTACTAAATGATTATATCCATATAACGGGCACTCGTAATGTTTAGAACTGGTGGAATAGTGACAAAATTATACACTTATTTAATTCCTACAAATAACTGAGAATACACATAACTTTAATTGTTGTGCCTACTGAGTGGGTATGTACCGTTAATTAGCATAACTTATTAAAAACAAGAAATGCGTCTGTCGAACGCGGATACCACCTGCAGCATATTTGAGAAACTGTGACAAAGTGGTTAACCGAAAAGTGTGACGGACGGACAGACGGACGGACGGTCCAAACACTATATGCCACCCGTTTCTTCGAAACCCGGTGGCATAAAAATATCATGCCTCATTTGAATATGAAAATAGCTTCATACCACTGCTAGTCATTATCAGTAAAATAAATATTACTAAATGATTATATATGAATAGCGGGCGCACATAATTTTTAGAACTGGTGGAATAGTGACACAATTATACACTTATTTAATTGCTATAAATAACAGTTTGTGCCTACTGAGTGGGCATGTACCTTTAACAACTTTAACCTTAAATCAAGCAAATTTAACCGGACGCACGAAGTGACGTACATATGGATGTACGTACGTATGTAGGCCAATGTGACAACTATATCGCACTGTCCACATGCAGGCATGTCAACAACTTTGAGGTAAATTTTCAAAGTAATTTGACCTTGATGTTGGGCACAGGGGTTGCAGGGGTATTGAGCATAGAATGAAAATAGGATGATGATAAAACACACATGTGAAGCTTCGAGTGAATTGGCGAAGCTGTTTCTGAGATATAGTGTTAAAAAACTTAAAAAACTTTAACCTACGACGGTAAATAAAATCCAGATGGCCATGGCCCGCATGTTGAGCCCACCGAGGCATTTGATGGTGTCGGAGTATATTTATTTGAAGTTTGAATTAACGTATGTAAAAGCTTTAACGCAAATTTGAAAGTCATTTGACCTCGATCTTGGGCATGTGGGTCGCATGCGTGGGCTATAATATGAAAATATGGATGATAATAAAGAATTATCTGAAGTTTGAAGCAAATCTGGGTAAGTGTTGTGGAGATATAAGGTATGCAAAAACTTTAACACAAATTTCAAAGTCATTTGACCTTGACCTTGGGGCACAGGGGTCGCATGAGTGGGACACAGAATGAATATATGGATGATGACTAATAAGCATTTGATGTTTCAAGTCAATGTGACTTAGGATATGGTATTTAAAAACATACACCGATTTCGGACGGACTGACGCACGGACGTCATTGTGATCACTAAGTCTCGCTTTCCGCAAGCAGGCTCGGCCAACAAAATACAGATGGACGTTAATGTGCAGACTATAAAGCACTGTCCGCAGGCGGTCGCGACAACAATTGTCCAACCCCTTTTTAAAGGTGCAAGCCCACTCAGTAGGCTAAAAATGCTCTTTGTGAGAATTAAATAAGTGTATAATTGTCGCTATTCCACTAGTTATAAACATTTACGAGTGCCCGCTATACAGATATAATCATTTGGTAATATTTATTTTACTGATAGTGATGCGCGGTGGTATTGGTATTTTCATGTGCAAATGGGGCATGATATTTTATAATTATTTATACTATTAAATTAAATGCATCAACTGAAAAAAAATGGACAGATTATAAAGTATGATCATTGCACATCAAAAAATAAATACAGAGAATAAATAGTAATGTCCGTTAACATTTTAAGGAAACACAGTTATCGTCCCCGATATCAATGTGGAAATTTTCTTCCGATATAAATGTATAATAATGCCAAACAATACGTGGGTAATGGTAAATGATCTGGCCAGAAAATGTCTCCGATGATGTCTCTGACATAAAGAACATTTTGTGCCTACTGAGTGGGCATGTACCTTTAACGCTAGCTCCGCCCTGTCCAGTGAGACCTATGCATGTGTTAAGTTTCATAAAAAATATTGCAAAGGGTGTTCGCGTTATGCTCCGGACAAATCAGTGCACAAAGGGAGATAACTAAACTAGAACATGTGTTCATAGAACACGGATACCCCACATATCGCTTTGATAGTAAACAAGGCAAAATTCCAGTGTCCAAAAGGGAGAGATAATCCATGACACGGGGTTCGAATCAAAAATCGAATTAAACTTTCCGCATCTACTCATCATAAAGAAACTACATATCAAATTTCAGTGCTGTAGCTATTACAAAAGTTTTACGAGTTACAAGGCAAAATTTTCAAATTCTAATTCAAAAAGGGGGAGATAATCCATGACTCGGGGGTCGAATCAAAATAAACTTTGCAAATCTACTCATCATAAGGACATACCAAGTTTCAGGTGTGTAGGTATTAGGGTTTAAAAGTTTTACGAGCTACAAGACAAAATTGGAAAATTCTAACTTGAAAAGGGGGAGATAATCCATGACCATGGGGTCGAATCAAACATACATGTACCAAGTTTCAGGTATGTAGCTATTACGGTTTAAACGTTTTTCGAGTTACTAGGTTGGTGACGGACGGAAGAACGGACAAGGTCAAGGGTAACACGAAATGCCCCCTCCACTATCGTGGTGAGGCAAAAGTTGTCATATACAAGTAACTTACCTTATTCATCAGTGACACATCAGACGATGAATGAACTTTAATTCTGGTGTAGAATATTAAAGTTATTCATTATATTCAATAGTGCTGCTTTGACATGACGTGAAATTAAAACATGCATGACATGATCTGGAAGAAAAACCACAGACCAAGCACGCATATTCAGAATCACGTCTGTCGGTTCTTATCCAGCTCCGATTTCTGTCACCTGTCCACAAAATCCAGAATCCAACATTGTCGCAAATTTAATCCTCTATGTTGGTGTACGTTAGAACAAAATGTCACTTAGTATATTATCCAATCCATTGTAATCTCTTGTTTCTCTAAATAAATGCGTCCAACAATCCTGTAGCTGCTATCGTGATGAAAAATGTTTAAAGGTTCCGTCAGCGCCTCACATATTGATCTTAATATCCACCATTTTGTGATTCCAAGTACCAGAATAATGATGTTTCCATGCGCCGTCGTAGTGTTATCTGTCAGATTCCGTTGTTTATTTGATCAAATTGATGGACAAATTTGTGTCCGCTAATGTCGCCAAGAGCATAATCTGTGACGTTGACTAATAATTTGGCATACCTTCTAGCTTGAGAATTTTTGGTTGAATGAAGTGATCACTACGGTGAATAAGTGTGTATTTGTGCCCGGTTTGCTCAGCAGGTAGAGCGATGGTGTGGTAAACCAGAGATCCCCGGTTCGATTCCGGGCTTGTGCACATCTTTCTCACCCTGTGACATTTAGCGCCCAACGTAGTTGCGGGAAGTAATAACTCTGCAGAATACTCCCCGCATCGTCCGTACCGAGAGTTTATAATGGTGCTCTCCGTAGGTTTCCCCTGCAAAGTACCAAATCACATCTGATTTGCACTTCAACTGTTAATTGCGACATATTTTCTGTATTTTTCAATTGAAAGAAATGTCAGTATTATATTTATTCATTTCTGTGTAATAAGTACAGAAAAATATGTCACAATTAACAGCTAAAGCGCGAATGAGATCCGATCCGGTACTCTGCAGAAAAAACCTATGGAGCACCGGAACTCTGGGTACGGACGATAATTGAGTATTCTTTTGCCCAACAAAGGACCGCGACTGATAAATACTCCCAAATTGTACCCAAACATATGGAATTCGGAGACAAAAATTAAACATAGAATTTGAGGACGAATTTCAATTTGGCGGCGAAGAATGTCACAGTACGCAACTGACCATGGGGATGAAGTGTGTATGATCTGTGCCTTGTTAGCTTGCTCGGTAGAGCCATGGGCATGGTACGGTAAACATGAGGTCCCTGGTTCGATTCCGGGCCGTTATTTATCTTTCTCACTCTGTGACACAAGTAAACCGTTTTATTTTAAAGAATTGGCTATCACCGGAATAAATATTATCTTCACAAAATTTGATTCGGGCCAATAGAAATCAACAGCCAGAACAGAACGTTTGCAGTAATATAAATCTAATTCCAAAATAAATTTTTAATATTTATTTTATGATCAGGTTTCGAAAATTAAAATATGCTTTTCTTTTAAAATTATTATCAATATGTTCACCATGTTATTATGGTTAATATGCAATTCACAGTCTCCTTGCAGCTTGAAATTGAAAGACATTATGAAAAGTTGTGTTGATCTCAGAAATTGTCATGTCGACTATAGGATCGCGTCGAAATAATGTCAACATAATAGAATAACGTAATTTGATACCGACGAAAACGTAAACAAAACGCAAAATTGATGCTTTGTTTTGCTATATTATACCGTAGACCACACATTATCATTTGCTTTTATATGAACATAAATATATTGTCAGCATGGTGGTGTCTATAAATGTGTTCTTGATATTCCGAACGGCAGTGAGTGAGTGACGACATTTTGTTTTGTCCAAGAAATTGTCAAGGTCAATGTTTCACTGTTTGTCTCGCAATAACCCGCCGATTTATATTTGCGCACCAAAAAAACAGATCACAAATACCGCTGACTTTCTAGTCACTTTGAATTAGATAGATAGGATAAAATTTTGGATTGGAACACCGATACGTTTGTCAACTATTTCGATTGTATTGCCGCATTGGTTAAGCAGAGCGGTCCGCTGGTTTTAACGCAGAGCGCAGCGTAAAGCGGTCATTATTTCGCAGTTTACAGACAAAAAGGAGCGTAAATTGCAATTAAAAGCGGAGCGCAGCGCTAAGTGCGCTATAAATATTGCAATTCCGCAACCAACTCTTTGGACCGCAGTCACATGATTGCAGTCCGATTGCGGTCCAATTGCAATTAATGGGAACGCGAAATGCAATCATGCGCTCCAGGAATTGCAATTCGCCTGGTAAGAGAACCGCAGGCCACTCTGTATAAAATGTATAATAATGCCAATAAATATGTGTATTAATTGTGAATTAATGTTTATTTTGCCCGAAAATGTCTCAGATGATGTCTCTGATATAAAGAACATTTTGTGCCTACTGAATGGGCATGTACCTTTAAGAACACTATATCTCTGAAACCAATTCACTCGAAACTTCACATACTGTGTATTTGTCAGCCATATTTTCATTACTATTTATATGTGCCCAATGTCACGGTCAAATTACTTTGAAATTTCCCTTAAAGTTTTTGTTGGGCCCGCTTGCAGACAGAGCAATATAGTCGGCACATTGGTGTGCATTCAGGATAAAGTTTTTAGTTAAAGTGTTTTTTTAATTTTGGGGTATACTATCAAAGCCTCGGCGGGTGCGGCATGTTTTTACGTCAACGGGCTAAAGCTTTGTTGCAATAAAACAATAATTTGTAATATCAAATGCCTCGGCGGGCACGACATGCAGGCCATGGCCATCTAGTTATTATGGCATGCGATTTAATCAGTCGGCCATCGCACCATGACTAGTTTAGCACTTGATCAGTTGGCCATCGCAACAGGACTAGTTTAGAACTTGATTTAGTCCGGTCCATCGCTCCGAGGACTAGTTTTAAAGAACTTGAATCATTACGACCATCGCCCAGCCTAGGACTTAGTTTAGAACTTGATCATTCCGAACCATCTCACCAGGACTAGTATAGCACTTGATCAGTCGGCCATCACACCAGGACTAGTTTAGAACTTGATCAGTCGGCCATCGCACAAGGACTAGTATAGAACTTGATAAGTCGGCCATCGCACCAGGACTAGTTTAGCCCTTGATCAGTCGGTCATCGCACCAGGACTAGTTGAGCAATTGATTAGTCGGCCATCGCACCAGGACTAGTATAGAACTTGATAAGTCGGCCATCGCACCAGGACTAGTTTAGCCCTTGATCAGTCGGTAATGGCACCAGGACTAGTATAGCGCTTGATTAGTCGCCCATTGCACCATGCCCAGTATAGCATTTGATCAGTTGGCCATCTCACCATGCCCAGTATAGCACTTGATTGGTCGGCCATGCCGAGTATAGCACTTGATCAGTCAGCCATCGCACAGGACTAGTAGAGCACTTGATCAGTCTGCCATCGCACCATAACTAGCATAGCGCTGGATCAGTCGCCCATTGCACCATGCCCAGTATAGCACTTGATCAGTTGGCCATCTCACCATGCCCAGTATAGCACGTGATCAGTCGGCCATGCCGAGTATAGCACTTGATCAGTCGACCATCACACCAGGACTACTTTAGCACTTCATCAGTCGGCCATCGCACCAGGACTAGTATAGCACTCAATCAGTCTGCCATCACACCAGGACTAGTTTAGAACTTGATCAGTCGGCCATCACACCAGGACTACTTTAGCACTTGATCAATCGGCCATCGCACCAGGACTAGTATAGCACTCGATCAGTCGTCCATCGCACCATGACTAGTTTAGAACTTGATCAGTCGGCCATCGCACCACGACTAGTTTAGAACTTGATAAGTCGGCCATCGCACCAATACTAGTTTAGCCCTTGATCAGTCGTCCATCTCACCAGGACTAGTTTAGAACTTGAACAGTCGGCCATCGCACCACGACTAGTTTAGAACTTGATCAGTCGGCCATCGCACCAAGACTAGTTTAGCCCTTGCTCAGTCGGCCATCACACCAGGACTAGTTTAGAACTTGATCAGTCGGCCATCGCACCACGACTAGTTTAGAACTTGATCAGTCGGCTATCGCACCAAGACTAATGTAGCCCTTGATCAGTCGGCCATCGCACCACGACAAGTTTAGAACTTGATCAGTTGGCTATCGCACCAAAACTAGTTTAGCCCTTGCTCAGTCGGCCATCGCACCTGGACTAGCATAGCACTCGATCAGTCGGCCATCGCACCATGACTAGTTTAGAACTTGATCAGTCGGCCATCGCACCAGGACTAGTTTAGAACTTGATCAGTCGGCCATCGCATCAGTCGGCCACGACATCCTGCGTTACAGACAGAAGTGGTGGTCAGGGGGGTGTGTAATGTAGTCATAGACAACACTGGTGGTGGTGGTGATACACATTGTTCCCACTGTGGGATATAGACCGGAACTTTTCGGACGCCCCCAATGTAGATGGCTGGTGTGCGTGGGGGATCATTGTTTTGTGTCCCCGGCGGTGGTGCGGAGTACAGTGATGAATTACTGATGAATTACTGTATATTGAACACACATGTATATGTACTGTGATACAGTACTTCACAATTCTCAGTTTTAAATTGTTTCTGTATCGTAAAACTGAAAATCTATTCATTTTGAAAAACTTAAAATTGTGGCAGATGATCGAAATGAAAACCGGATGTTTACATGCGAAATGAACCGGTGCATCGGTATATTTTAACCGCACGATGACCCACTGTATATTCATTCCATATCCGTACGGATATATCGTGTATACGAACGGATATCGTATGTTTGTATAATATTCGTATAGTACGTTTGTATAATGTAAACAAACTGTACTATGCGATGATACGGTAAGTTTTTACCGCAAATAGCGAAAGAATGACCGCACAAACGGTATCGCGAAAGAATGACCGCACAAACTAGACCGCGAAAGAATGACCGCACAAACGGTATCACGAAAGAATGACCGCAAAAACGCGACCGCGATTGGACCGCAATTAGACTGCAATTCCAGAGGGGACGAATTGCAATTCAAGGACCGCTGGATTGCAATTCTTTGTAAGAGAATCACAGGCGGGAGTGTAGGCTGCATATGCAGCCTATGCTCAATAAATGTAAATCCATCAATTGAAATTTACAGACTATTCTAAATCTGCACTTACGAACATTTTAGTCGTACCAAGTTTAGTGCAACGGACCCTGGAGGATCCCTGAATTGCTTGTAAAAAGGGGCGAATGTAGCATGATGTGTTGAGAATAGTAGCAATTATAGTGATTTCGACTAGTCGATACAGATCATCATACATATCTACGCAATCTGATCTGGGACTACATTATTTGTCTGATTCATATGTTCACACTATCAATGTCGACTCAGATCACACTTCACAGATGTGCAGTCTGATCTGGGTCTACTCTGTTTGCAAAACTTAGTCGATAGCCTCTTATACGGCAACGAACGCTTAACCTTCGAGGAGAACAAACACATTTTTACACAGGTCCATAAATACTTGCATCAGAAAGATTCTAATCACTCAAATATTTGAAAATATATCATACTTTAGAGTTACGTAACCTAGATAGTCTAGTGCCAAGTTCTAAATCTGCCTCCTAGCATCATGTATACGACGGATGAGGGCGGTCCGGGCGGAGCTGACGTGAATACATTCACAAATAAACGTGACTAGGTCACGATCTACCGTAATGTAAAAAAAAGTATTTATATCAAAGTAAAATTTTGTTTTTGGACCAGGGGCAGTCTCATCCATGCAAGTTTTCGCACTTATTTCTTTACCTCTTTGAACAGTGTGCTTTTTTTCATACAACAGTACTGTACTTAGAGAAATAGAACTAAAAATCGTCAACAGTAACAGCAGTGTGCGGCTTGCCATGATCCCCAATTCACATGTATAATGTCGTGCACCATGAAACAAACGGCTCATACGCTCTAACTCGGCGGATCCTCAGACCTGCAAATATAATATTTTAACCTAATCAGTACCCCGCATGACTCATTTTGAATAAGTATAACGAGCCATCAGAAAAGCTCAATATAGCCGCTCTTGATATGGTGTACCACTGATATTTCCTAGAAGCATTATTTGGTTTGTCAAAATTTAAACAATGTTACTTTAATATGTTCCTTAGCCAGTTTCCTTGAAAATGACCCGGAGAAGAATTCACATAAGCGTAAAAGCTTGTTTTCTAATCTGTTTCAAACTGTGTGTATTGCATGTATGTATTTATATCACACATCTCTCTTGAAATTAATACTGTTTAAACCAAAACTCAGTTGTTGTGCTAGATTGCAAATTGACATAACAAGCTACCATCCATCATTATACTAATACATGCGCAAGGTCTGATTCAATACACTAATTTGTAAGGCGATCAGGTATGAATGGTTTAAGGAGACGATTATTTCAACCTTTTTGTTATTATGCAATTACATATGAATTGAACATATTCACCCGCAATTAGGTATAGCTATACTTATATTAATAATATAAGTTGTCGGGCACAGAATACAGCCGTCTCTCAGTAAACCATGCATGCGTTATCAGGATTGAAGTAAATCGATGTGACAATGAGCCACAGTTAGATCACGGTTCGTCCGCGTGTACGAGTAGATAATCCGCGAGCTTTAGCGAGTGGATTATCGATCGTACATGCGGACGAACGTGATCTAACTGTGTTATCACTTCCTCATCTCTATGCATTGCCAATATGCTGTATTAGTGCAGAAACAAACTCTAAAATGTATCAAAGATGTGATAACTGCGTCTACACGGAGCCCCGCAGTGGACATGGATTTCTTTCATTAATTCGTTCCCACGAAATAATGATTCGTTTCCTCAATTTAACAATTCGTTCCCTCGAATTAACAATTCGCTCCCACACGATATAACAATTAGTTACCTCAAATTAACAATTTGCTCCCACGATATAACAATTCGTTACCTCGAATTAACAATTCGCTCCCACACGATATAACAATTCGTTACCTCGAATTAACAATTCGCTCCCACACGATATAACAATTCGTTACCTCGAATTAACAATTCGTTCCCACACGATATAACAATTCGTTACCTCGAATTAACAATTCGTTCCCTCAATGACACGGTTGCTTCAATGCATGTCTGACGATATGAGACTTCGCAAATATGTTCAAACAACAAGTGACGATCTCTCATGGGCTATCAACCCGTCTCCGATTCATATTGCGATAACGAATAAATAGTTGTGTTATTGACAAGGAACATAAATAGGCGAAGAGTATAAGGGTTGAGATCGGAAAGAAATAAGCCAAAGCTGAAATTTTCAGAAAACGACCAAAATATCATTAGTAATAACATATCAAAACTCTCCAAGAACTCCACTGGAGCTTAATCCAGGAATCAAGATGGCATCCAAAATGGCCACCAAAATGACAAACAAATCACAACTAGTGCAAAACACACTAAACCAATCAGGAAAACAATGTACCGAAACATACTGAATATAACAAATGCATCATAATAATCCAAATTGTGAAATGTAATACAATCAAAATGGCGTCCAACATGGCCGCCAACATCTCTTAACTCTCTAAACTGAGCAAATATGTGGAACATTTGGAATAACTATATTCGAATGTAATACTGGGGTTATTAGGAGACATTCCAACTATACAATAAATTTAATGCATATTTTATATATTATGTTGTGTAAAATGATATTCAAGATAGCCACCAAATTGCGAGAAATATCGCAAAATGACGTAAATTTGTCTATAAAAAATATAACATAATTACTATATTTGAATTTGTTTGTGGGTCATACGGAGATATTTGAACTACGCATACCTTTTATTATATTATGCAAAATGATATTGAAGATGGCTACCGAATTTTGAGAAATATCGCAAACCAACATACATCTATACTTAGTTCATTGGAGCATTATCAATCACAATTATGCTTGTAACTGCATAACTAATTGGCATTCTCTGCTAAATTAGTAAACTTATCAGTAACTTTTATCAAATCACCAGTGGCGTTATCGTCACGAAACACCACATTTAAGGAATCGATCATAAGTACATTTGATCTATATCGGTTGTTTAACCCAACAATGACGATACCTAGAAATATAATAATTGTAAATAAAATATAATGAATGATATGTGTATCCCTTGTCTAGAGGGATGATTGCATCAATTTGATTCATCCTGCTTTTTGTGCAATATGCTATCATGCCGTATTACGTGTATAAGATGAGACATGTTTCAACTGGTTCTGGTATGCATAAATACGACATATGACTTTACGGTACAGCGAAGAAAATAGTATAAACTTGTGTTAAATAGATATATTGATGAATCGTGTGTAACGGGCTGTCAACAACTATGGTCATTTTAGGCACCGACCAACCAGGGTAAATCCCGTATGGTGCCAGGTCTTCAATGTACAAGAGTCCCTTATTCCCAGACAATAAAAGTAATCAGAGTACACTAATCTTAATGCCCGCACAATTGGGATAACCGGCTTTAACGATTCTGGTAAGGTTGACCCGCACCGCTAACCCGTCTCATACTTCCAGCCTACCGCCCACTGCTTGTCAGTTAGTGTAAACATGTTCCCATGAGACTTTAAACGTCGTTTGTCAACATAAATCTTCAAGGGAATGAGACATGGACAATGTGTCACATACTTGCATATAAATGATAGTTCAGTATTGTATGAATCTAAAAGTGTGTACTTATATAATGTATGCATTGCCCTGCAATCCATATGCATTACACATAATATATAATTTGCACCATTGTAATCAATGCATATCCCTGGTAACCACTGAAGAAGGTCATCCTACATAACCTTTGATTAGTAACATGTGTTATGTATTATAATATAATTATCAAATATATATATTAAAATATAAGATCTGACAATTTCATAATATAAGCTGATAAATTGAAGGTGGGCATACGTGCATACAAATATATCTTTTTGAAAGGCTGGCAGCCAAAACGACACATTTTCCATCACAAATAATTAGTTATTTCCCATGAAATGTATACATTATGTTTACAATGTACTCGTATACAAATGTAATTACAGTAAAAGGAAGATATTTCTGAAACAGTATACACAGTTTGTTACTGATCAATATATTATACACATTATCAGGTTTCGTCAGTCATATTGGAGGCCATATTGAATTAGATGGATCTTACATACTGTATTTCAATTTGCTTTATTTTATCAAATGTATAGTTAATGTGAATTAATTCCAGAACTCAGACAGATTATAAAGCAATTATTTGTCGAGCCCATCTTCAAAATCGAAATATTGTGATAATGAATTACCTTTCTACACAATGTCATTATCAAATTACATTGCGTTAACTGTTTTACGAATTATTTCTTTCCGGTCTTTGGCGATTTCATGTCAAATACTATTCGCCTAAACTGTCTCTAACGCTTTTTGTTTGGCATTGACGTACTAGTGTTCATCGGATACGCACTATCAATAGGTAAGCATTAATACAACATTGTCAAAGAAACATATTTGATTTAGTAGTATTTTCGAGTTTAAATAGGGCTGATATAAATTCAATTATTCTACCGTTACTTTTAAATAATTAAAAACAATTACAGTTTTACACTTGCATTGCCTTATTTTATTTTTTGTTTATTTACAAACCACCGATATTTTATTCAACTGTTCTCCAACAGTTCCATTTTCGAAGAAACAAGTAGCAATTAATATGAGTACATTCAAGCTGGAAATAAATAGTATGCAAGCACAGACATGTACGTTTGTTGAGAAATGAAGAAAAATGTCAGAAATAAATATTTGTATTTTCGGAATGTTCACGGCCATGTATGTCTCATTTACAGTAGAGAAACCACGCTCGCTCTAGACCTAACACTTGGACCCGTCCCTGATAAATATATAAACAAGAGGAGTCTGAGGAGCGCGCACTAGATTCAAATGGATATGGAAGCGTCCTGGTGTCATTCCTAAAATATATATATCTCCTAATTTACTAACGCCTAATTAGGAGACACTATATCAAAATTATGACTTACTATCTCCTAATTAGGACATAGTATCTCCTAATTAGGACTTAGTATATCCTAATTATGACATACTATGTCTTAATTAGGAGTTAGTAGCTCATAATTAGGAGATAAAACCTTTTCTAGCATTGGTACAGATAGTAAGTCCTAATTAAGATATATTATGTCCTAATTAGGAGTTACTAAGTCCTAATTAGGAGATAATAAGTCCTAATTATGAGATATTGAGTTCTTATTATAACATACTAACAACTAATTAGAAGTTACTATTTCCTAATTAGGACTTAGTATCTCCTAATTAGGAGTTAGTATCTCATAATTAGGACTTGATATAAAACATTGTTTTAGCATTGGAACCAGGACTTTCCATAACTGTACGAGTGTGACTACATCGTATTTCAGCTTATTATATACGTACTTTCGTTTCCCATTGAAACACAAAGCAACACAACACGTCAATATCTTTCCATATTGACTTCTTGTAAGTTCATATTGGTCAGTGCCGGAACTACACTTCACATCGCAAATACAGTTCCTTCTAAATCACCACTAATTTGTTTAGTTTGATTACATTTTGTATATATTTTGCTGCGCATATAGATTGCGACTGATTTACGTATATAATAAACAGGTAAATTTGTATGTGGATATATGCCACTCGGTCCGCCGCGCAACGATATTGGGAGCCTCCTAAAGTCGCGCAATATCGCACGCTGTGGAACTCGTGCATATATCCATATACAAATCACATTTATCCCGTCAACACAGTGCGTATGTGCCGTGAAACACGGTGCCGTGAAACATTTTTGATATCCTATCAATACGACCTACTCACTGCGTATGAATATGTGCGGTGGCTGTGGTTATATTTTTGCATTTTACAGCCATTTGTAGGCGTTGAAGGGATAAATATAATAGTAGGTTAGTGCCGTGGATGGGAAAAATATCAGGCGCGGGACGGAAACGGGATGTGCTCGGCAGAGCTCGCCCATCACGTTTCCAGGGCCTTGTCAGATAGTTTTACCCATTCACGGCACTAACCTAATATTCTCTATATCCAATACATATACAATAGTCAAGCGTACCGTGGAAAATCAGTCGTCAACAGGCACCGGGGTGCGCTCTGTGGGGAGTGTTTTATGTTTTCCAAAAAGAACACAAGCAATCGATAGCATACACAAATAATACAAGACATGCGTCATAGAACATGAGCTAAAAATGAAGCTCACAGTAAAAACCAATCCCCGGACATGCAGATAATGGGATACAATGCACAACAGTACGGATGTACTTGTAAGCCAGCATATTCTGACACACGCATATGTCGATACGTTGTATTATATAATACGTATCCAGGATGGTGTCGCTACAGTTGATGGACGGTATACCGTTTATCTAACCAGGTCAGCTGATTATCGTGAAATGAAGCACGAGTGATTAGGTCCTTGCGCAAAATAAACGACTGAGCGTAGCGAATAGAGTTTGTGTTATGATAAGACCCAATGAAGAACATCAGGGCAGGTTTGCAAGACAATCACCTCGCCTGGTTAAGTAAACATTTTCTTACATTATCGCACGATACTTTATTAAAACAAAACAAAACAAATGGAATCAAGCGTAGTATATGGCCATGGGTTGCGTGAATTAATTTCTGGGGTCGTAGAGAATGCGACTATCTCGCGATTCAGAGGGTGTGTCCGAGAATATGATTCGATTAGGAAACACGTCATTGCGATGTTGTTGACGTAATTTCTCCATAATATATGGTAATCACGAGAGTGGTGTAAACGACTGCTGCCCAGTGGTATAATTCATCGTAATATTTTTGTAAACTACAGGGTAATATGTAAGGAATTGTTGTAATTCAACCATTAGCCGTCGTTTCAGTAGTGACGTCGATACCCTGTGACGACTGAAATATGGCTGTGATCATCACTCAACCAACTGTCGTAATCAGCCAGCAATCAAGCGGATTGCTGATTGGCACCAAGCACGGCCACCGCGACTGGAGCTCCGGTCTCCTGGCCTGCTGCGAAGACTGCGGCTCAAGTACGATACATGTAACATCGAATATTTAAACCGTCAGTAAATTCGTAATTGAAACGCCTATTCAACATTGTGCATCACGTTTGTGTAATAGATGTAATGGAATTAGTAGTATAAACATGGCTGGTTTTGACCACTTCACCCCCTGCAGCCATCCCCACCCCCAAGGGCGGTTCCCAATCCCAATTTTGAACGCAATATACCAGCCCCCTTTACCAGAACATACATAACACTAATTATAGCATTGCTCGGAGAGCAACAATACAATAGAGAGCCCAATGCGAGATCATGGGACGGCCCACACCCTGGCCTGGTAAAGGGATCGCGCTGTCGCTCCGAGCGCAAGTCGAACGATGCACATGGCTCTACTGTACGTGGACCGGGCCTCATTTTAGACATACCCATGGCCATTGGTATACCTAAGGTACAATGATAGGTAACAACAATTGCCAGTGGCTCATTCTGGGCTCTGCGGTGGTAGGAGTTGTTTGGGTGAGTATTGTAAGGTGCATCTCGCTAGACTGTGGAAAGGTCCAGGAAAGCAGCCGTGTACTGGGTGTGGGAGAGGTGTTAAAATAGCTGTGCCAGGGATGTGAGTATTGTCGCGCGCTCAAGCGAGATTGTACGCGGAGCGCTAGGGCAATCCAAAAATAATTCGCCCGGTTGGTGGCTATAGAAATTCCCAATTAGAAACGTGTGCCCTGTTAGGTATACCCATCCATAATGGCTACTATGGCTACTTTGCCGAAGACCCCATAACCTTTCTAGAGGGTGTGCGCCCCCAGATCCGCCAGAAGCTCATCGAAGAGATCCAGGCTCTCAATGGAGTCAAGTTTCAACTAGCACTCAAGGTCCAGCTTCAAAAAGCCAGATGTTAGTGAAGAGTACACGAACAGGAGGCTCTCCTACAGGTTGGTGAGATCAACGAGTATCTAGCCAAGGCCTTCCCCCACCTCCTGGAGACACTCGCAAAATGGACACAGAGAGGCGTATGATGGGTTGTTGATATAGTCACCACTCTGTGGCTGGATATCGCCAGGTATCAGCCACTGAGAGGGGGTTCCTACATCCCACTGTATGCAGCTGTGAAATATAGGAAGGCCGTAGTTGATTTAAAAAACAAAGATGACCACTGTCTCAGAATGGCACTCCGCTCAGCCCTGTTTCATGCTCATGACGGACCAAGTATCCCACTCAGGATCGTCTTGAATTCACAGTGATCGATGCCCCAAAATTCATCACACAGATCTCAATGGTCGAAAAACAGAACAACCTGGCCATAAACGTCTTCAGTTGGGACAAATGTGTCATCGTCCATCAGCTCAGCAAGCAACCAGATGATCGATAAGGTGGGTAAACTCGCTACACATGGATAAAAAACCTCAACCGTCTGCTCTTGCAAGAAAATCACTTCCGTGAGAGATGCCTCCACGGTTACTCAATGGAAGACCTCCTGCAAGTCCAGAAGCCCGAGTGCTGGGGCACCGGGACGACGATAGTGAGGGTGGAGATACCAGCGCAAGCGCAGGGAAAGAACAAGGTGGTCTTCCAAAGCCACCACAAACAGCTCACAGCCCCCTACATCATCTATGCGGGATTCGAGGTCCTCACCATCATGGTCGAGGGGCTCGAGCTCGACCCGTCGAAGAGCAACACCCAGAATGCGCAGCAAAACAAGACGTGCAGCTCCTGCTACTTTGGAGAACTTTGGCCATCTAAAGGTGCTCCGCCTATGCATGCGGGAAAGAGTTTCAGACAGGTCGTTGGCCTCCCTAGTGGTCAGCGGCTCATCCTCCTTATAGTGGGAGGCCACGTCAACGACTGTCAGGGCGTCCGTGTACGTCTTGCAACCGTTTGGTAGGCGATCGTTTGGGAGAAACGGGAGGTCGGCTTGGTGGACTTCGTTTGGCACCGGAACGTCGAATTTAGGGCAACAAATTTAGGCGTGCTTCTTGAGCCAGTCCTTGGTCGCGTTTTCTGAAACCTTTGCCGCTGCGGCGAGGTTCTTGATGGCTGCGAACACATTCAAGTAGCCGCGGGGGCTGTAGTATAGCAAGCTGAGCTTGTGCGTAAGCTTTTTATTGATTGTTGTCACTGTTCTAGACTAGCAAGATATTCAAGCAGATCGAACAGTCTCCAATAGGCATCCGCCTGATCGTCTGGTAACTGCGTCGTTGGGACTATCAGCCCCATACAGCTCCGCACATCAACCCCGCGCTGCTGCGGCGGCTCCACCAGCACCCGCTTTGCGAAAAGGGTGGCCGTCTTTTAATACTCGCACCAGATCGAGAGAGAATCGCGGACCAAACGGATCAGAACGTTAGCGCCAGCGAAACGGTATGTTCTAGCCGTGTAGCCCACATCAAGCAAAGCGAAATAAAGTTCGTCTACTATATCGTAGTATGGTCGGTGGATCTATTTAGGGGCCTACAAAAAAAGTGCAAAACACGATTGGCGGCGTCGACGTCCCGCAAAGCGGCACAGCGTGACCTAGGCGGCGACGTTCCTCGTTGATCTAATCCAGACGGTCAGTCCGTTTTCGGGACCATGTCGCCTGAGCGACCTGGAGTTGTTCTACAGCTAAATGATGGCGCTTGCGCTCCTCATCTACGTCCGAGCTTCACAGAGTTGAGAATAGAAAGTTTCTACCACTGAATGCTAATTGCCACCGAAGCCATCGTTTTATTTCCATATATCAGCCTGTAGAATTCCAGCTTTAACTACATAATCTCGGGTCCCAACTGAGGCCGCTGCATCTAAGGTCACATGACCTACATCTCTCTCCGTCATGTCCAACTTGTGTGCGCCCCTGTCACACCAGGGTGACACCGAGCTAGTCTACTGTAGGGACGGAACACCAAGTACGTTGTGGACAGAGACAACAAGGTATATTTTTACAAGTATGATATATTTACATAAATGATAAACACAAACAATAGATGAATATGTCAGTACGGACAACGTCCCCTAGCAGCCACCGCCACAGGCCCTTGCACAACCAAGGCACATCCTCGATTCTGGAACAGGTAGGTAAAGTCAAAAGTAAACGTTATCATCATATTGATAAATATCCAATGTTAGAGATCATCTAAACAACTCCGGCTTCCGCCATGATGGGAGTGACGTTATAATAACGTCGTAAAGTTACTGTTTCTTAGGAGATACTCAGCCTACTTTGGCGGATGGGGTCCATAACGCATCGGTGAACGTCCCTATCGATTCTTCACGTCCTTTGACGGAATGACGTCACCGGAATATGCCCCACTCGATTACGCCCTCGGTCCACGCGGAGCAGAGTCACCGCTAACACACGGTGTCGTGTCGTGGACTCCAGCATAAGGAAATAACTCTGTGTTGCGTACTGAATTACACAGACACAAAGAAGGGACGTGCCGTCGCTCGTGGCTGACTGACTGGCTGCCTGGCTGGTGTACTGGCTGGTGTACTGGCTGGCTGGGACTACAAAACACCAACGGTGTTGTTACCAGAATGTAACGTGTTATAGTCTCAATAATAGTCACAGTAGTGCACTTGAAATCAATATCCTGATTGCATGGCAATACTAAACATCATCATATATTACAATGATGAAACATGATAATATGCAATGTACACAAAAATATTTTCACTAATTGGACGAAGGGGGCTGATGGAATTCATATGTCGGAAAATGCGATATAACACATTAATGAACAGCCACTATATTTAGTGTACCCAACGATATACCTCTTCACAGCCGTACATGTGAATACAGACGTCATTCACAGTTATTTACCATTAGCAAACAAACATTTGATTGCGACAGGCCTTACTTTGACCAGACTGCCCGTGGCCAACTGCGCTAACTTAATAAAGAGCAAATGTGCCAAGTATTCTCCTGTACAGACTTTCAGTATTACTTTACATTACATTACTAATCATAAACACTGTATACTCTAATCTGACTGTAGGATTCCACAGGGTGACCCAAAGCATCAGTGATTGAAACAAATTATACTTCACATCATGTCCTTATTGCAGCTTACTGATGTATAAATCATTGCACTTAGAGCAGAACTGTCTGATCGGCCCATCTTGGTCGCAATAGCATTTACAATATTACAACACACTGCGAACGTAATACGACTTAATAAAATGAATGTACCGACGACTGGGTTAGGAGTTAACATGTGTTTCCCCATAGAGTAATGAAAGTCGTCCAGAAAATTCACGTTACAATTGTGACATGTTATAATTGGCAATATTATCATGTATTGTACAGGGCGCAGACTGATATTCGATTGAATCGTAACATAAAATTAATGGCTAATGTTAGTGAACATTTCAATCGAGTTCGCCCTTCGTTTTACAAATCACTAAATTGCTAATGCAATTAGTCAGAGTGACATGCAACAAAACACATGAGAATAATATGCCATTACAATACTCACGGAATGGTCCCACATGCCAGTCCTGTAATCGTTATTATTTACACGTAAGCACGACGAATTTAGTGAATCAATAATATTTGATTAAGGGAGATAATCTACATCAGCGGATACATGCCATACGGCTTTTATTGACTAAGCGTTTGGTCGAAACGGGGCCAAATAACTCAGGTAAATTACATAGTGCAGTATTATCGAGGATGCGATAACACTGCGTAGAATTGCCGGTCTTGGCAAGATTCAGACTTAAATGGCAGCATTAGAAAGCAACAACAACATATGTACTCACCAATTCCCAGTGAACAACTTGCGCTCCAATGTCACAAGAATGAAATTGAATGTCCGACTGATAATATATGGAGCTACAACGAATATATACCCCCACCATAGTGCATGACTATCCCATGTAGTCTGCTTGTCAATGTAAAACTTATGGGCCCACATTTGGCTTACAATTTTACGTAAGTGGACTAATGATCTGACAGTCAGTCTAGCTCATGAGATATCTGGTGAATTAGTCTTAAATACTTCAGTCATAAATAGGTATGACTTACTAGGTAATTAGGCTAGCATCTAAGTCTGCATATACAGTGTAGATCACCCAGATACGACCAGTGCAAAATCCAATACTGGTAGTCCGTGCGTGGTTTCGGATAAATCGCTATTCTCTCCAGCGGTATACTCCACGGGCGATATTACACACACCAATACCTATTCGACCGTCTTGTACTAGAATATTCGATTACTGCTATAGACTATGTGACCCGTGTTACAATTAATGGATGATAAAGAATATAGTCGGCTACGATTCGTGACAGCAACCCCCCCCCCCCCCCCCCTGCCGCCAAACCCCCCGAAGGCCATCGTTGATAGTCGAGCCAACCATATACTGAGGCTCAATATCACCACGGTATGATATGCTGCATTCATTTTATCAACATCCAGTCTGCCCACATATTATGGCAGAGTGGGCGTCCTTCGGTAGATGATCCATAATATAAGCTGAGACGAATCGGCCATCTTCGATATTGAGTTGTGTATCTGTGATACATGTACACGTTCAATGCGCCACCGCCGTCTGCCTCTTTGGTTATCTGGATCGCCACACACTCGGAGGCATTCTCCACACGGCGCTCACTACCGTGGAGTTGGTGGTCATCTCT